>OX387343.1:10070000-10670000 GCA_947563465.1 Archips xylosteana | reverse complement strand
TCTCATGCGCTTGCGCACGGGGACGGACTTTTCTACTGCGGCTGGAGAGACTGCTTGAGGCCTCAAAGGGGATTCAACGCACGGTTAGTTTTTTTTTACCTGGACAAGTGGACACATTCTATCAGTTCAGAGGTTTATTAGGTTTAAAGGGGACTTTTTCAGTATTTCAGAGTAACGTAAAATCACTTCTGTAAATTTTCAACGTCAACAATTAATCTTACGCGCTGCTTTTCAAAAAGTAAACAGCTGCCATGCGATTACTTAGATGCTAGAATCTATAAATTACATCAACCCAATTTTAGGAATTTTCGATGCAATTGTCACTTTAACAGAAAACCACAATATATAAATAAATAATATTTAGTTAATGTGTCACAAATTCCTAGTTCTACTCCATGTGTATGACGTAATTTACGAATATAATTACCCTTACGAAAATTTTGATACATTCACTATCTACATTATATTATTTGTACACAAAATTTAACTGATAAATTGTGTTTGTCAACAGGTACAAAATGCTAGTGCACATACGAACGCACACCAACGAGCGCCCGCACACGTGCAACCAATGCAATAAAAGTTTTTCAAGAGCAGAAAACCTGAAAATCCATCTGCGATCACATTCCGGCGAAAAACCTTACGTCTGCCCATATGAGGTAAATATCGACTTGGCTATTAATATTATCAACAATGTAAACAACAAAGCAAAAAAACTAAGAGCTTTTGGACTTCAAAAAACTTACAATTTTATTTTTTGACAGGGTTGCGGCAAAGCTTATTCAAACTCGAGCGATCGCTTCAAACACACAAGAACGCATACGGTGGACAAGCCGTACTGCTGCAAAGTGCCCGGATGCAACAAGAGGTACACGGATCCGTCCAGTCTGAGGAAACATGTCAAAACCTACAAACACTTCACGCCGAAAGTCCGCGACGCACAGGAACCAAACAGCCCCGAGATAAGCTCGCCTGCAAAAGAAAATAGCTTCTCCTACAACAACATTCAACCGTCTTCACCAACCCACGTACAATACAGCCCGCCTAGAAACATTTCGCCTACAATACCTCCCTACAACCCCATACTGCCGATGGCCGATAACATCCCCACTGTACCATACGCGCCTATTCTAGAGCCAGTTTACACGAGAAGTTTAGAGACCATGTACCCCTTAAGATTGCCAATCCATGAAATGTCGTACGTAGAGTACACGCAGATGTACGAGCACGCGTACAGAAATTACTACTCCAACAACATCAGCTACCCTGTGTTGCGACCCGCGGTTGGTGAAAAGGCCTACACGTACGAAGAACGACCTCGGCTAGAAGACGCCGTAATGACGGACACGGAAGCAATGGAAACAGCAATCGCAGACATGCCGCTAAACTTAAAATGCGTCAGACGGGAGAGTAGAGTTGACAAACTGCCTATGCGCACAGACTTGCCATTAGATTTAAGTAACAAAAGTTAGTATTCCAAGTATTATCCAATAAATTATTTTTAAATTATTATAAACGCTTTTCATTGAAACCCTGAAGAAAGTCACGTGGGAACAAAAACAAGGCAAAGACAAACATTTGCATTCTGATGCTGATATTCATCGTATTCAGCACATCTTTATCACTATACAAATATTTTACATGACAAAGTGTTTGCACTTTATCTCACGGCAAATTGCTCTTTGCTTTGTTTTTATGAAAACTTAATCAACGAATGAATAGATTATTTATTTTTCACAAAATTTATTTAAGAAATGTTGCATAAGTTGGTTAACAACAACTGAAGACAAAGAAGTCAAACTATAGACAATCACGATGGGTCCATGCCCATTGCCCAATACTTTTTGAATATTTCAATTTCAGTGAACTAAATATTAAATCATACATACAATATTTATTTTATTTTTTACATTACAGAATTCAAATTTAATTAAGATTTAAAGAATAGAACACATCATTTTATAGAGTTATGCACCAGTTTTCGATCAATCAATCTTCACCTCCTAGTACCTACTTGGTGATGCCACGTCCGGCACACTAGAGCGTCAGTCTATCATTGTCACATGCATATTATTAATCATCCATCCCTTTCACCCAAAACAAGTAGGATCGACTTGGAACTATTTAGGTATGTTTACGACAAAAGAAAGTGCACTAGTACTCAAGATATATTTTTCATCACACTCGCTCGTCAATGGTATTATTCCATGCCTGTATACTAAAGGACAATATCCTAAATTGTTCTTACGGGAGTTATGGATTTACAAATAGTTTTTCCTCCCTAGGAGAACAAGTTAGTTGGTACGCCAATTCAAACTAAGGAGGTTTCAAGTCAACTAACGTTTTATTTATCTTTAAAACTTAGCTATAACACAATTTTACAACACAAAACTTATCTACGCTTCATTAAACTTCGTCATTTTTATATTTTAAATTTATATCAAATTGTTTTGCAAAAAATTTAGTAAGACAGTATTTTTTCGGCGTTTGGCTTCTAATCGACTCTCGTTAGTAATCCCCTTCTTACGGCCCTTGATGCACAAGGTACTATTATGATTCAGGTAAATTCTACTTTATCACTTAATGAATTTGTACAACAAGGCCAATTCTCAAATAAATTAAAAGAGGAATAAGCACAACTTAATAGTAGTCAACATCATAAACATCGGAGCTGTCTACGTGCTCATAAACAAGGAGCGGAATTTCTCATAGCAAAAATCAAACATCAAAGGCATAACATAAGTTTTATCGACTATCGATAAATATTTCAGCAATTAATAAAACAGAAAATAGTAGGTACTTTTAAAATAGCACTTTTTAAGTTAATTAAAAACAGAAATGCAACGAAACTAAAATCTAACCTTCATCTTCTTCTATAATATAAAAATGAATCGCTGAATGTGTTGCTAAGCGCATAACTTGCGATCGACTGCACCATATTGGATAATTCTTTTTTTATTGCGTTTGTTATTGTCAGAAGAAGGTTTTTATGCAAGAAATTTAAAAAAAAAACACAACGGGGGCGAAGCCGCGGGCATCAGCTAGTTCAAAATATTAATCGAATCTATTTCTGTACTAATCGCATTTTCTTCATCTTCTCTGTAGTAATAGAGAATCGTCATAATTTTTTCTATATTGTCACCATTTAAATTGGTCCTGTTATCATTGTAGATCCAATTATAGTTTGAGAAAGAGCGTTCTACCTCCGTTGATGTAACAGGAGCATATTTGTAGTATTCGATAATGCTGTTTTGGTTGTTTTCAGTTTTTGCTATAAAATCGGCATAGTCGCGAATTAGGTCATAGTCCGGAATCTTATCTAGTATTTTTTCGAGTTTTAGTTTCACTTCATTACATCCACACCACTCAACGATAATCCTCACATGGTCTAGTATTAAGAAAGAGTCTATTAATGCTTAATACCTAGCATATTTAATAGTGGCTACTTATTTGATTTTTTTTCTAACTAACCCAACGCGATTTATTTTAGTATGGAGTTGCAAGTCGCTTATCAAAGAGGTCAAATGTTACAGAATAATGTAAAAAGGCGATGACAAGCAAAAAGTCGATTCAATAACATCGATAGCTGGAATAGTCGATAAAACTTATGTTCAATCCCTTTGATGTTTGATTTTTGCTATGAGAAATTCCGCTCCTTGCTCATAAATATCTGATCAAGCACTTACGCATTGATAATACGGTCGTGTTCAGATATTTATGAGCAGTTAGGCTACTTATGATGCTGTCCTTATGATGGCGACAGTGCTCCACTCTAACCCTCATTCATAAAAAGTTACAAACCTGTTGTAGCAAAATGTATGTTTTGTCTGTGTTTTGCAAAGACAAATATCAAAGTGAGAGATAAAGACATACGAATGTTAAGTTAACATAAGCTTAGCAAAAGGAGTTCATCTATTACAGTATGTCAGTCCAGAGAGGTGGATTTCGCAAGGCTAACCATGAAGTTTCATATTTTGCGGATACGTCGAAGTGGCCACAAGTGAAACGTGTGGGAACAAGTAAAAGTTCACGTACAGACACGAGCTTAAATTAGGGACCCACTTAAGGTTGACAGTCCTGTCATATTGTAAACGAATTCAAAGGATATTTTTTTCGAAATGGGTCCCAAATTAGAACACGCGACCATACTACTAGCAGACTTTATAGCCTTAGGGTGCTTTTCCACCAGACATGTGCTATGTAGCATTGCTGCGAGGATGTGAAAGCTACGCAACTAAACTATGTGACCGTTTCGTTTCCACTAATGCTAAGCTATTCGAGGAAGATCCAGAGCACGCATCTTTCCATATAAACTACATAGCTTAGTTGAGCCCGTTTTCACCACTGCTATTCTATGTCCACCAATGAATGATAGGTGGATATCAAACGCATCAATAGCAACGTAGCTTAGCACATCTCCGGTGGAAAAACAAAAGCACCCTTATTGTAGTAGTTCTGCTATCGGCTTTAAGGAGGTTTCTCCACGCCGACGTCGATTCTAATGTAGCCCGTTCGCTAGGCCCGTACAAGGCGGGACATGCCTTCGGCGATGGTGTTGAGAGCATCTAGGTCCTTGCGCGTCGTGTCCAAGAGATGAGCCATCCCGCGCTGTTGCAGTGTTAGGAATTGTTTCAAATCTTCTTGGGCACCTGGTGTAAAAACAGCTTAATGTTAACTTATCCCGTTAATAAAGGCGAACTTATCCCGTTAACGGATCTTTACCAATCAACCTTAGTGGATGAGAGGAGCATTTAGCAAGGGATCGACAAAGAGTAAGATAAAGCTACAATACATTTTGATTACTGAACCGAATATGATTTTGTGCCGACTTCGCGTTCCTAGCAGACATTAACGATTGTAAAACTCTTAGTTTAGCTGACTAAGAATTTGACTAATCGACGCTCGGTCAGTGGTCCGTCCAAACGTTGATTCTACATTGTTTTTATTTTCAATTAAATGATTTCGGTCTTTATGAGGATAACTTTATTTCTTCAACTTTAAACGAACAAACGAGCGATACAAAAATACCTACGTACTGAAATATAAACACTAGTTTTGGAGGTGTTACATATTTTTACACTTAATTTTATAGTCGACTGAGATATTCCATTTATTACCATCCCAAGGTTCAATGTCATTTGCACGGCTAAAAAAATTACAGACTATTATCACTCAAAAGTCAATGCGACAATCAGCTTTATTATATCCTTTCAGGTGTAGGAACTGTCATAAAAAATGCTAAAGCACTTACTTGGTCGAATATACATACACCGAACACATAGAGCACAGTGATAAATCAGCGGAACTTAACACAATACCCATTTTTACAGCCTAAACTAAATTTTAATTGCTCCTGTTATTGCTGGAAAAAACCAAATATAATTGCGGACTTTTACAACTCTTATTGTCGTCATTTAGTAAATACTTTCATAAAAATATTAATTGTGTGAAGTTTACCAGCTTAAACTTGAACCTGAAGACTACCAATAAAATTCACAAACATCTCAATAAGGCTTGTTAGTAATACAATACAAAATACCTAAAGGAATTCGGAATATTTCCTGTAAAGATTTTTCCCTGGAAATTTTCATTCAAGATGACGTCATCCTTTTTCACGAGTTACACTTTGAACGTGTCCTAAATGTACTTCTATAGCGATAATCAGATTAATCAATTTATCTTACCCAGTCACTACCTAAAACATTCCGGATTCATTTAGTGATACTGTCTGCGGATAGCAACGAATTCTAGGATGGTAAGTGAAGAATTTGTTGAACGCCTTTATATTTTTAATCTAACTTTCTTATTTTTTATTAACGCATTACCAATAATAAGATTTTGCCCTCAAGTCTCAAGGACTAATAACTTCAGCTCCTTTAGACTCCAAGTGCCTACCAAGCACTAGCAAATGATCCTGCACTCCGACTTCTGGTCGGAGGGTGTGGTGTTCCTTTGGTTTAGGGAAGCGACGAAGACTACTTTGAAAAATCCCTAAATAGTTATATTAAGTTTTCTTGTGTATTTTTATACGTATTTTGAATTTTACAGAGCTTTGATGTTTACTGTAAATTTTTTATTGATTAATAATTAAATAAATTTGTATTAGGGTTCGATCTTGGACGTTTTTAACCGGCCGCTTTTAATCCTCTTTCAAGAAGATTGCTGTTTTAAAATTACACTGAAAATAAGCTGCGATATAACCACCTACATAAAGTAAATTGACAAATAAGTTTGTGTTTAAAATTTCATTTTAAATGCAACCTTTTTCGTTGACTGTACTTTCTGTTGACTGTTCTTGCCTTGTCATCCAACCTACATAAGTATACCTTTCAAGTGAATCCGACCACTGGAAGTCGGTCAAATTCGACTTTCAAGATTTGACCCGTACATATACATACATTGAAAGTTAATAAAAAGCTTGTAACAAGCACTTACCAGGATCTAGCTGGTAGCGTTCGTGGGATCCGCCCGCGATCGCGCTGCGTTGCAAGCGCACCGCACTCAGCAACTCGTTCAGACGTCCCTGCAACAAAAACATTACAGAATGTAAGGTATAAACCAATAGCTACAGCAGATATTTATAATTATAATTAAGAAAGTAAGGAATAACCCTGGGCTAAAACAACATTACTATTACCAACATTACTATTATTAACATTCCATTATTTAATAATTATTACTAGTGGAGTGGAGACTAGGCAAGCGTGCCGTTGTGCCACTGTCTGCATCTCCATCTTCGACCATATCTTCGTTTACACCAGTCAGTCGTGATTGTGGTCAAACGCAAACCAATATCCGAAGTTTATGATGGCGACTGTACTAGACGATCACTTGGCCATTAATATCAAATATCACGTTCTATACAATTACCACTAATCATAGGTTTTCATGCGGTATAGGATTCATTATATGTATATGTAAGCGCGTTTCTTTACCTGGCTCGTTATTTTGAGTACGTGTGAGAGCTGGAAAAAGATTTAATTAGATAGGTAAAGAAAGGTAGTTGTAGGAGAAATTTAGATGGGTTAAAATAAAATATGAGGGGGGATTGTCACAAACCTTAGGAGAATTCCGGCACAAGTGGATATCACAGTTTTCTGGTAATTGCATTAAGTAGGTGGTCGGAAAATACATATATGTATACATACGTACGAAAATTACGAATGTTTTTTCTCCAATCTTGCGTGTTTAATGTGCACATACCTATTATCTAAATAAGTATGTTTATCCGTTGCCTAACTTGTCTAGTATTCCTAACAGAAGCTTTGCTTAATTTGGGACAATCAATCAGTATATATTGTCTCCTAATATTTATTGGTTTATGTTGAAATAAATTGAGCATTCAAAAAGAAAATAAGTTATGCTTGTTGTTGTTGAAGCAAAGTATTTCTGCACCTACTGATGGAAGTAAACTACTGCCAAGTTAATTGTTACATCAAAGTAAGAAAATCAAGAAAACAGTGTAACACACCGGCATACAATTCAAATAAGGACAATGTCAAATAACATTAGGCGAAATAATGTAACTCAAACCGATAATATCCGGATGAGATAAAACGCAGCTCGTGGCTACCACATGCTGTCAATTTAGCGGTTACACAAATATATCGTGAACTCATTAATAAAACTAGAATTAATCACTCAAGCAATCTGTACCTTTGTTCTTGATTGGTAGGAAAAATTTCGGTCCCTTCGAATTCGTAATAATAATAAAAATAGTTTTTGTAAAAAAAACATTTGTAATAAAAGATTTTTTCTGCTTATATTTTTAGGGTTCCGTAGCCAAATGGCAAAAAACGGAACCCTTATGGATTCGTCATGTATGTCAGTCTGTCTGTCCGTCCGTATGTCACAGCCACTTTTTTCCGAAACTATAAGAACTATGCTGTTGAAACTTGGTAAGTAGATGTATTCTGTGAACCGCATTAAGATTTTCACATAAAAACAGAAAAAAAAACAATAAATTTTGGGGGTTCCCCATACTTAGAACTGAAACTCAAAAATTTTTTATCATCAAACCCACACGTCTGGGGTATCTATGGATACATACTTCAAAAATGATATTGAGGTTTTTAATATCATTTTATTCTAAACTGAATAGTTTGCGTGAGATACACTTCCAAAGTGGTAAAATGTGTGTGTCCCCCCTGTAACTTCTAAAATAAGAGAATGATAAAAGTAAAAAAAATATATGATGTACATTACCATGTAAACTTCCACCGAGAATTGGTTTGAACGAGATCTAGTAAGTAGTTTTTTTTTTTAATACGTCATAAATCGTAAACCGCAATTTTTTTATAGACAATGGTACGGAACCCTTCGTGCGCGAGTCCGACTCGCACTTGGCCGGTTTTTATTCGTTGACTGTGGTTGCATTGTCTTCCAAACTATATCTGCACACAAATTTCAAGTCATTCCGATTACTGGAAGTGAGTCAAACTCGACTTCCAAGATTTGAATCAACTTATTTACTAAATATCAAGGCAACTTAAATAAAAGCTAGCCGATCTACCAACGAAATGAAATTTAAATGGTTAGATAAAATAAATAAATAATACATAAAAATCACGGGACAATTCACACCAATTCACCTATAGCTAGACCGTTTAAATGAGTCCTTGCCCGCACGGTACAGGGGCTGGGGGGTATGACTACAAAGGGGCCGAGAGAGGTGCGGGCGGGTGTACCTCTTCCGGCCCCGTTTGTCGTCATACCCCCCAGCCCCGGTACCGCGCGGGCGAGACTCATTTAAACGGTTTAAACCTCATGCCTAAAATGCCAGATTTTAATGAACTGACTTGTATGAAACATTATGTTCAACGGATGTCTAAGTTTTTGTGCGAACACTGCAATTTTTTTTATTATAAAAATGGTTGGTCTCCGTCACCTTCTATATATTATCAAAATCAAAATGTATTTATTTCAGACAACTACATAGACCATACAGTAATATCACCCACAACATAATAATACATAAGAATTAAAATTAAAAATCAAGTAGTGTGTAATATTATAATGTACGTCCCACGCCTGGGCAAAGGCCTGCTGTCCCAGAACTTTCTGCCAAAACTTATACTGTTTTTCTTATCCAATAGTATAGCTTGAAAAACAACATAGTTAGGTAAGTATCATCAAACTTTCACATGTCCTACAATCTAAAGGGCGTTCAGATAAAATTTATCAGTCTAGACTTTTATCGTATCGACATCAATCTTAATTGAAATGAAATATGGGTTTTGGAAAAAATTGGTTAAAAATTGGTTACGATAACAGCAAGTTCGCAAAATGGTCCGGAAATCTAATATATAAAAATCTCGTTTCAAGGTGTTTGTTATCGAACTCCTTCGGAACGGCTTGACCGATTTTATGAAACTTATTTCTCTGTATTCGGTAGGTTTGAGAATAGGTCGTAGGCTATTTTTTATACCACTTCTATTATTATACCAATATTATTTTTGTGTTGAATGGTTCATTTATCGAGGAAGGCTATAGGCTATATAACATTACGCTACGACCAATAGGAGCGGAGCATCAATGATTAACGCGGACGTAGTCGCGTGTACCAGCTAATTTTGGATAAAAATACATTATTTGAAGGGTCCACGGAAAGAACATGTCTAGTCACTTTAGTGACATTTTGAGTTATCGCGTTTTTAAAGTTTGGAACGATGTAATTAATCAACAATAGTGTTTTATGCAACTGTATCATAATAAGGGTCATTAAGAAACGAATGCGAGTTTATGACATGAGGCGAAGCCGAATGACATAATAGATACGCATGAGTGTCTTAATGGCCGATAATGAATAGTTGCATACATTACTTTTTCTACGAGTTCAAAATAAACAATTATTAAATAATGAATACTTACATAACGGACAATAAATGAATTTTTCGATTTTAAAAGTAGCAAATTATTACTGACTTCCATTGCCGCCTGTTTTATTTCGGGCGGCGTCAACATTTCTGCATCACTTAATTCACCAAAGTTACAAATTCTCAAAGAAAGAAAGTCATTTAAATACTGATTAACATGTGATTACCTCTTTTATTTCTTTCAACTTGAAAGAACTCCGTGCAAAAGCAAAACAAATTCCCGCTATTTTGAAACTTTTTTTTTACTTTTCACAACCTTATACTCAACGCCGTATATAGATTCCAAAAAAACTACCAGTGTGTTGCCAATAAAATTAAAAAGTTTTGCATCATTAAGTTTTAACTTTTCTAAATATAATACATAAGTAATTTATTTATATGTAATTGTAAAGTTAAAATTAAATGCAACCGCATAAATAAATAATTTAATATCAATATTAATTTCACCTACAGATATTTGGTTGAAACTGTTTTGTAGAAGAAAAGTTCATATTACAGTGGTAATACTTCAGGTTTAAACAACATTTGGAAACTATTAATGTTATAATTTGCGTACCTATATACTATTTACAAATATTTTTGATATGCACATAGAAATGTTGATAACAAATCACGTATGTCAAACTTTATGGTAAACATGGCGACCGCAGAGCCACCATGACATCTCCAATTGTCACTTCATTCGGAATCTGCGGGGTTACTCCGAAATTCGAACTTCGTATCGTAGCGTCTTGCTCACTCTCGTATTAAATGCTATTTGCGAGTGCGGGACGGCACGATACGAAGTTCGAATTATGATCTTCGTAGTATAAGGCCTGACGTTTGGATTGATCGAATGCTTTCTGTACTCGTGATAATTTTCGTTGATGAGTTTTTGTTTCCTGTTAAGTTTTGTTATTATGTTTTTTTCGTGGGTTTTGCATTTACGCAAGTAACATGGAACCGGTACCTGCAGGCTTATTGTCTAACGCTTCTGACGCTTGCCTTCGCAATCACTATTTCTTTCTGTCAAACGGTATAACTTGATGACAGAAAGAGATGGTGAAAGCGAAGGCAAGCGTCAGAAGCGTTAGACAATACGGCCTCAGGTCCCTCTCACAGGGACGAGAATCTTCCTCCTTCTCCACCAAGGAAGCGTCCTAGAAGTCATATGAGTGTCAATTCAAGTCAATTGATTGTGATAAATTTTGGCACATGGATATTTCAAAATCAAGGTATTCATGTGCAACACACATTGCACACAACACGGTATGCGTAGGTATACTTATAGGAAACAACAAAAACTTGGGATAATCTTTACACTTTACTTAAATAACAACAAAATAATTATGACTATTTTTTATTAATGTGTATGGGTTGGTTACATCTGGAAGGTCACAATGACAATGACACTTGTGTTAGTTACGTTCGGCCATCTTTGGTAACTTTTTTGGAATCTATATACGGCGTTGAGTATAGAATGGACCCGGGAACTTTAGATCATACAGCCAAATTGAATGATGTTAAAATATTTATATTTAATAATGACTTTAAAATTCATTTGTTGTCCGTTATTTATGTATTCATTATTTAATAATTGTTAATGTAAACATATTTTAATTAATGTATAATGACTTTATATTAATTTCCCGCTTTATTTTTTTTTAATTTGCGTCCGTACTCGTACCATAGAGCTTGATCAGCGTGTTCTCAATTACAAAATTTCGCTTGAAAAAATAAACCTTGATTGTGATTGGTCTTACCTGTTCTTACTCATTTTTAAGCAACCAATCACGTGGCACACGCATATTTAAAGAAACTCGATTATCAAAATCGATTTCAGTATTCTTTTTTTGAATGTTATTATATTACTCAGTCCCGTAACATAATGAAAATTATAAGGGTTATTATGTTACTGAATTTGCACCATAGAGTATAGAACTTGGAACAGACTTATAACGTTAGTTATTATTGTATAGTTTTTGACCATATAATTGAAAGATTATACTACAGGAGTAGAAATTATATTTTATTGGAATCTGGTAACTTTGAATATTAATTAGGTATATTTTAAGTACATATTCCGTGGTTCTAAATACCATGGAGTCGCTATTGTCTTTATTAAATAATAATATTTATTTAAATGTAAGTCTATCTAGGTATGTCATCTATAGGAAGGTAGGCTTAGTAACGTAAGTAAGTAAGGAAAAAAATTAGTTAAAATTAGCTAATAACTCCATTACTTTATATACCTACCTGTATGAAATAATGCAAAGACTCCGATCCGAAGTCACATAAGTTGAGCTCGGAATTAATACCTACCATTCATTCGTTCTGTGATTCGTTCTCATTTTGTAATGTGATATACTAAAAGAAAGGTTTCTCTTATGTATTGTTTTGTTTTGTGACATAACATGTTTTTTCTATGTATCTAATACACAACACATGTTATTTCCGTGTATAGGTTTTATAAAAATAAAAAAAAAAGTCATGTTAATATAATAATACAGTTGCAACAATAGATGTAAGTTATAGTTTATTACTTGCTTTACATTTTAGCATTAAAATCTCATTTTCAAAAAAAGTGAATAGCGAATATTTGATCCAGTAACAGTCGAGCCAACGAACATTCGATTAGCATGATATTCCGAGAGTACGTAGTCAAAACTTTGATATTCACCCAGAATAGACCAATCACATTATTGTAATATTTTAGTATTGCAAGCGGAGCGAAGATGATTTGTGTAGATTTCTATAAATGTAACTGGACGATTCTACACGACTGCTCCGTTCCGTCGTAATGGAAACGTAGACTTACAACGCCTAGTACAATGATTACAATAATCAGGACAGACGAGTACATAATATATGTCCGCTGCGTGACGACTGTGACGAGCCATCTATCTATCTATCTAATCTAATCTAATACCTTTAAACGAGCAATTCTTGTAATATATATATATAATCAGGATCTCGGAAACGGCTCCAACGATTTCGATGAAATTTGGTATGTGGGGGTTTTCGGGGATGATAAATTGATCTAGCTTGGTCTTATCTCTGGGAAAACGCTTGGTACCGAGTTATATTATAAACGCGAAAGCTTGTATGGATGGATGTTTGGATGTATGGATGTTCGTTACTCTTTCACGCTAAAACGGTTTGACGGATTCTGATGAAATTTGGCACACAGATAGTTTATAACCTGGATTAACATATAGGATACTTTCTATCCCGGAAAATTGCATAGTTACCGCGGGGTAGCGATAAACGAATTCTTTGCAGACGGAGTTGCGGGCAGCAGCTAGTATAAACTATATGAAAAAGAGTCACAAAAAAAGCTAATCTGTTGGTATAAAAATTTCAAAAAAAAACACGATGGGAGGAAGTTTGTTAAAATTAAAACTAACAAGGAAAACTAAGTATAACGGCTATATTTGCTTGAGAATTATTATTATTTTATGAGTAAATATAGTAGGCCTAACTTATAAAATATTGCTTGTTTAATACAGACAGTAGGTATAATTAATACTAGTAAAGTTAATAAGATTTGCAAGAATTTTTCATAACGGCTGCGGAACCCTATCCTGGGCGTGTCCGACACACTCTTGTCCGGTTTTCTTTATGAAAGTTAATAATGCTCGTGATTTTAAATAAGAAAATCCAAAAATTTCCTCGTTTTAAAAAGTAAACAGCACACTTTATAACTATAATTTAAAAAATTTAAAAACCCCCAACGCAATTATGTCACTCGTATGTTTGAACATTAGGTCAATGCCCGTTATGCTTCTAAGATCCGTTCCGCATCTAAAAAAAGAGCTGATATCTTTAAAACGGCTGAACCGATTTTGATAAGAACAATTGCCAAGAAACCTGTTTTCTATTAAAAAAAAACCGCATCCAAATCGGGTCACCCGTTTAAGAGCTATGATGCCACAGACAGACACACACATAGCGGTCAAACTTATAACACCCCTCTTTTTGTGTCGGGGGTTAAAAATGAAAATGCGCAAGAACGATTTCAAACACCAGGCCACCCGGAAGAAACGTAATACTTTATTGTTAACAACATACATACACAATTAATAGACAAGAGCAGCATTAGCTTTTATAGCCTTCAAACTGTTTCCTCACGGTACACGAAAACTATAAAATTAAAAACACGCAAAAGGCGTCGTCACCGGTCGCTATCGCGCACTCGCTTCCTGCATGATAGCTGCCATGTACTGTCGCACTTTACTTTGGAACTTTGTCAAAATAAATTACATTTACCACAAAATTTACAATACAATACGAATATTCTTTTCTCAAAAATAACCGTAAAAGTTGACATTATTCTTTACACATCAGAACGTGAAGTGCATAGTTTAGGGTCAGTAAAAAAATTAAAAAGTTAAAAACATTGCAGGCTCGATAAACTCGACAACAATGTCGCATACAAATTCCATTATTGTAGAGTCTCAAACTTTTTAAAAAGTTAAAACGGCCATGGTAATAAGTTGGCACTATTCGTATACAGCCAATTCAAATGACCGGTATCAGTTGTTTTGTTGGAACTCCAGACTTTTTTATTGTTTGAAACAGCTTGTGGTGTTTTCGGTAGAAAAATACACCTGCAGTTTTTATTTTTAATGGAAAAAGGCGGGAAAGGTTTTAATGACATTTAATTTTAAGTGATTTGCAATTCTTTGTACCTATTTAAGTTAATAAAAGTTTATTCTATTTTTTTTTCCTTCACCATTTTTGAGAAAAGCTTTATATTAGTCTCGGCTGGAATAGCAATTGCTGACTTCGTATTGGTTAAACGGACTCGCAAGCTCGTCCGTTTAATATTCATACTCAGCCAGCAATTGCCTACTTCCAGGCCACGATAATAATGTACTATTATTGTACACCAAAGACAGCTACATATTTGCGGCTTTTGCTGTTGAGACTCTGGGGATCCGAAGCACAAAAACTTAAAAAATTTTTAAAAAGTAAACTTGTCCGATCCACAGGTGACCATAAGGCTGGCTCTTTCCTCGGTCAACGTATTGGCGTTGCCATACAACGAGGAAACGCAGCCAGCATTATGGGCACCCTGCCCATTAGCAACGATCTGGGAGACATTTGTAAATACAGGTTTTTAGGTTTAGATTAAGTTAATTTAAGTTTTTTATTTTTGTGTTTTAAAATATGTTTCTGTAAATATGTATATTTTGTGTAAATAAATATTCCTAATACTGTTTAAAAAAAAAACAGTACAGTGACATTACAAAAACAGAAATTCAGGCAGACAATAGGCGGTCTCACCGCTCAAAAGCGAAGTACATTACTAGTTTTATAAACTGTAATTTTAGTCGTGGCCGCCTAGTCGGGTCACCTGTGACCCCTCAAGCAGAGGGTCGTAGGTTCGAGCCCGGGCTCGCATTTTATTATCTTACATATGTTATAAATTTTAAATGAGAAAATTTTGTAAAGATGTTTGGATTGTTGAATGTTTGTTAGTCAATCACAGAAAAACGGCTGAAAGGATTTAGACATAGGATACTTAATATTAATGTCCCAGTAATGAGTTGTCGTGGCATAATAATTCAACTTTAATGCTCCAAACGCACAAACAGCGGTGGCGTGGCAGTGCGCTGGCGGTGACGGTTGTAATATTCTAACTTGTATGAACGAGTTCGCGGTACGGAACCGCACACCCGTTCATAAAAGTTAGAATATTACAACCGTCACCGCTACCGCTCCGCCACGCATCCGCTGTCTGTGCGTTTGGCGCTTAAACAAGAATAGGGGGAGCTGTCCAAGAACGTTGAAGTACATCGGCTCTCAATATGACGCGTTAACTTCTTCTGCAATCCACAGATTCCACAGATGGCGTTGACTGAGCGAAGACGCGGAATGAAGCTAGTATTAATATAAATTAAGTCAGGATTCAAGTGGGTCGAGTATGCAGTGATTGAATGAATTTATTCTAGCGTCTTAAATCCCAGTGTCCAGAGCCAATCAAATCCCATCAAAATATCTATCACGGCAGGGCAACTTAGTTTTTTTGCTTGCTTGACAGTATAAATAGGTAAATGAAATGTTTCCAAAAGATACAATGTTTCACAAGGAAAATCAAAATTACATTAAGTGCGATATGAAAAGCGATAATGATAACATTCCATGGCGGGTGCGTGTGGGGTAAACTCTTCGCGTGTCCAAGAGCTGGTTTGGGCAGATGACCTTGGCATTGGTCAATGATTTCGTGACCAAATCCTTGCTAATATTATAAATACGAAAGTAACTCTGTGTTATTTCTGCACTCTAAAACCGTTGGACCGATTTAGATGAAGGTATGGAGATAGTTTGAGATCCTGGGAATGGCATGGAATAGTTTTTATCGCGTAAAATTGCATAGTTCCCAGGGGATAGCGATAAACGAATTATTCGCAGACAGAGTCGCGGACAACATCTAGTAGCTATGGAATATTCATTGGCCGATACTTAATATTGCACGGGAAGCGGGTGTGAACAACGACTGACATGTTTTAAAACTGTATTCTACTTGAGGTTGGCAAATTTGTCATCCAATGGACTGAGTGAGCCATATTGAAAAAAAAACCGGCCAAGTGCGAGTCTGACTCGCGCACGAAGGGTTCCGTACCATTATCTATAAAAATTTGCAGTTTACGATTTATGACGTATTAAAAAAAAACTACTTACTAGATCTCGTTCAAACCAATTTTCGGTGGAAGTTTACATGGTAATGTACATCATATATTTTTTTTAGTTTTATCATTCTCTTATTTTAGAAGTTATAGGGGGGGGGCACACATTTTACCACTTTGGAAGTGTCTCTCGCGCAAACTATTCAGTTTGAAAAAAAATATATTAGAAACCTCAATATCATTTTTGAAGACCTATCCATAGATACCCACATCCCACACGTAAGGGTTTGAAGAAAAAAAATTTTTAAGTTTCAGTTCTAAGTATGGGGAACCCCCAAAGTTTATTGTTTTTTTTTCTATTTTTGTGTGAAAATATTAATGCAGTTCACAGAATACATCTACTTACCAAGTTTCAACAGCATAGTTCTTATAGTTTCGGAAAAAAGTGGCTGTGACATACGGACGGACAGACAGACAGACAGACGTGACGAATCCATAAGGGTTCCGTTTTTTGCCATTTGGCTACGGAACCCTAAAAACTAGTTATAGATCGAGTCATTCATGACAAAGCGTGCCGTGGTTCTTATTAGAATGACATCAATATCTAATTGTGACAAATTCGCGCGTCTTCGTGGATAGCACTAGCTGTAACATTCTATGATTCAGATTCAAGACTTTTACGAAGGACCGTCTGTCTGTGTCTATTGGTTCAAAGTCAAGTCGAAATATCTATATTCAATTTGTCGAAATATAGCACCCGTCCGGAAAACCCTCTTGAGAAGAATCCTACAAGAAACTGAACAAGGTATATTTTTTTAAAACAACATAGTAATTGAATTACATACATCTGAAGTATTTGACACAACTATTTTTTTAAATACTGTAGATACGCTATTTAGAACAAGGGATCGCCAATGCAAATCGGAATTATTTTCAAACATTCCTGTCTATGATGATTATCGACTAACAAAGCTTCAGAAATCAACATAAGCTGCATTTAGACCAAACGAACCCACGAGCATTCGCTGCATGAACTCTTAAGTTTTTTTGGTGTAAATGGTGAAAAAAATATTTTAGAACATTCTTTCGTCGCTTCACGATTATTACTGTCATGTTTTGGTGAAAAAACGTGACTAGAATTGTCGTCTACATTAAAAATCAGACAAGCGGGAGGTGGTGTGGTGGCGTGGAGAAGGTTCCGTCCGATAGAATATGTTTTGATAGTAAACTTTTTTGTATTTTTATTTTTTATTTTGCTGTCGAAAAGAGCCTCTCATATTCAAAATACATTCGTTCGTATTTGAGTCAAATAAAATCATAAGTCTACTAAATTTTAATTCAATCGCTCCAGTAGATTCGAAGCAAAACTGCTGTGACAGACGGAGAGACACACAGACGCACAATTACGCTCAATATTTCGCAAGCATTCGTTAGTAATTGGGCGTTTATAAGCACTAAAACGTTCTCGGTTTCATGTGCACCTGCTCGATCGAATCATAAAACAATTAGAACTTCCTTATCCATTTTATGAATGTGTTTCGTCTGAATGAAACGCAATAAGTTCGGGGGCCGTTAATCCCCTTTATCTAACAATATCCCCAACATGCGCAGACTGTTTTAACACCGTATGTAAAGATATAAAGATAGCGGATCACGCACAGGGCGAGTGAACTAATTTTGGTCTACAAGGACAGCCGTAATCACCATCGCTGATAACATAGTCTGCCGATAGTCTGATCTTTGAGTCACATGAAAGCTAAGCGGATTTTTATACAGATACGGATCGGACGGGTATAAATATGCAGTGTCTTTAACAAGTACATTTAATGTCAAAAGGATAATGTAATCTGCACGTGTACAATGAGCGATTGGTTTACTGTTGGAAGAATTATGACTTGGTGCACGCGCAAACTTGTTTTATTAATAAACTTTGGAGTTCCGTTAAACTACGACCTGTATATCATAGATCGGGGTTTTCGGTGCGGGAATGTTTGACATTAGCCAAAGAGTAGGTATTGACTTAAAAAACCGAATTTACTCTACAAGGTTTCTACCTAATCACTACATAGCATAAAACAAAGTCACTTCCCGCTGTCTGTCTGTCCCTATGTATGCTTACATCTTTAAAAGTACGCAACGGATTTTGATGCGGTTTTTTTAAATAGATAAAGTGATTCAAGAGGAAGGTTTATATGTATAATACATGCATAATATAGTAGAGAAACACTGATAATTTTAGAGGTTTCTAATGTGATGTCATAAATAAACACATTTTTTGCGCTTACATTGCAAGCGCTGGCTGAAACCTATCATTTCGTTATTTCCAGATAAATACAACCTAGGGTTCAAGGCTAGAGTGAATAGGCAGTTACTGAACCAGTGAGATACACCTGTAGCATCATCTGCACTTTTCATCAGGTGTCAGGTCAATCACAGGTCAGTTTTATGTAAAAAAAAGAACTTGGTTCTCAGGATAGTCCTTAAATATATCCCAACTGTTTCGTTTGCCAACTGTTTCATTTACACCGTAAACTATTCAGAATTGTTATAAACTTATAAAACTAACCTAGCCTATAGAGCTCTACAGGATAGTCCTTAAATATATCCCAATTGTTTCGTTTTCCAACTGTTTCATTTACACCGTAAACTATTCAGGTGTACAATACTTAGTACGTTATTTTGATATATCTCGTAGGGTTCAGCCAGCGTTTGCAATGTAAGCGCAAAAAATGTGTTTATTTACGACATCACATTAGAAACCTCTAAAATTATCAGTGTTTCTCTACTATATTATGCATGTATTATACATATAAACCTTCCTCTTGAATCACTTTATCTATTTAAAAAAACCGCATCAAAATCCGTTACGTACTTTTAAAGATGTAAGCAAACATAGGGACAGACAGACAGCGGGAAGTGTCTTTGTTTTATGCTATGTAGTGATTAGGTACAAACCTTCTAGAGTAAATTCGGTTTTTTAAGTCAAACCTACTCTTTGGCTAGTGTCAAACATTCCCGCACCGAAAACCCCGATGTATGATAATTACAGGTCGTAGTTTAACGGAACTCCAAAGTTATAATAAAACAAGTTATAAACTTATAAAACTAACCTAACCTATACAGGATAGTCCTTAAATATATCCCAATTGTTTCGTTTGCCAACTGTTTCATTTACCAACTTTTTTTTAAAAACCTTAAACTATTCAGGATTTTTATAAAACTAACCTAACCTAAGGTTTCTACAGGATAGTCCTAAAATATGTCTTGAATACTTTACAGTTGCAGAAAAAAGATGGGAATTGAAATCGCGGTTGGGAAATGAAACCGTTGGGCACCATTTTCGCCGAAAAGACAGTATTCGAAAAACTTACACTGTACAGAGGCGGCGAGGTGAGTGTGGAGGCTAGTTCGTGGAGGCGCGCTCGGACGGCCTCTTCCTCCGGACTTAGCGCCGCACCAACCCGTCCCATTACCTCCTTGCGACCTATTGCCTGTAACACGAAATAACACTCAATACCCTACCAATCTGCTGAGTATAGTCGACCAAGATCCTTTAGCGTTAAGGTTCAATGTCAGTTGTACGGCTTAAAACATCATAGGCTATTTCCACTTAAAAGTCAATGTGACAATCAGCCTTGTTGTTTTTCTTCTGATGTCGGAACTGTTATGAAAAATAATAAAGCCTTTACTTGGTCGACTATATAGGTATGTAATAGTAAACAGTAGAGATGATAATAAAGGAATTCGAATAAAGTGCTCTGGGCTCAGATTAGATTACCTACACAGAAGTTCCTGCGAAACGGTGAGTGAGTTAAAAAAAAATAGCTGTGTCATTAGCAAAATAATTATTTATGCATAATGAGAGGCATTAATACACGAGTGTGGTTTTATGAAACAAACTGAAGGTAAGTTTGATAATAAGAGCACACGAGTAAATTATCTTATCTACATGCATATCGTAAGTGTATACTAATTTTTTTACCAGATATTTCACATTACAAAATACGTAGGTATATACGTAAATTATTAATAACTTTTCTGTTCTTTGACAGTTCGAATTCGAAACAAATGACAGACATTTATATATTTTTTTATATTCATAAACAATCAAGACTTGAGTTGATTCCGATACCCAAATCGGTTGTAATTTCCGAGATTAAAAAAAAATGTTTGGAAGAATTTCACATTGAATGTAATTTCAAATCAACTAACATTGATATAATACAAACTAGATTTGTAGACAGATCGCAAACATGAGGAACCTCAGATGTAGACTGCAGTCTCGAACTCAACTGACAGCTAATCAGTCGTCGTTGTGACACCGACCGTTACATACCGGGCGAAAAATGGGGAAATACACGGTAAAATCTTGCGAGTCCGCTATCAACACACACAATAAAGCAAGTGGCATTACTTTTCATGCGTAAGTTCAGTTTTCAGTTACTCATATTATTCTGTATGTGACCAAAAACTAATAAAAATATCTAATATCGAACTGTAAGTTCAGTGTGGCCAGTATAATCATAGTTTGGTTTTCCCAACCTTTAGGGGGAATTTCGCATATTGTATGGAATCTCTATTTAACCTGTGCTATTAAATTTATGTTGCATGTTTACTTTGTAGGGTACCGAAAGATGAAGTGCGCCGTCGGATCTGGATAGAAAAAATCAGATTACTAAGACGGGAAACCGACTGGCTACCTACAAAATCAACAAAAATTTGCTCGAAACATTTTCTTGAGCAACATAAAAAAAAACAACAACAGATGGTGGTTACGTTCACTCATGCATAAGTGAACGTGAAGCGAACTCGAAAGTGCGAGCTTGGATTCGAAACCAACGAACCTCTGGTTGAGACGCCATAGGTCGAACCACTAGGCTATCTCGGGTTTGAGTATAGGTATAATAAATAAATGATTAAAATAAATTGTACCCAGAAAAAAATAAAAACAAAAAAAATTAAAACGTCCGAGACAAAAATACTTACATATATCTATTTTAATGGTCGTTGTGTTTTCTATATTGTGGTTTTATTATATTATTTTTGTGTTATGAAAAAAACTTTCGTTTTATTTTACGCCTTTCAATAGATATACTTAATTCGCACTAATATTATAAAATGGCACTGGCAACAGCAGCTGCTAGTAGGTGCAGTAGTAGTAGTAGTAGTATTATTTGAAACCCAATTAATTATGGTTTTGTCCACTCAGTTAACATTATGAACTAATAAAAATTTCTTCGTGTAATTTATTATTTAGGGGGAAATTTGCGTAAGGTAAGCAACACCAAGCCTTAAATATCGTCATCTTTATCACATTCATAAACGGCGCAATGCGAGCATACTAGTGGAAGAGAGACAAACATATGTCTCATTTATTATTTTGTTGATTTCAAAGCTACGTTGTCAAATTTCAAAACTGGCACGCGTTTTGTTGAGGCGGTAGTATGAAGTTTGTCACTCTAGATTATATAACTCAGTGTCAACTAATTAGATAATCACAACCAAATATGTTATTTTGTTTAAGAAGATGTTCGAAATATTAATGTAATTAAAGTATCGACTTCAACATTTTAATTAAGACGCAGCCAAAGATACAGGTAATAATAAAGGCCTTTTGCTTATCGCTTCTGAACATTTTTTAGGGAAGTTATGATATTAATGTAGATGAAAATTTTTTAATTAGTTTGTAATGCAAAAAACAAAGATAGCATAATTGTTTTCACTTCTCATGCTCGTAAAGTTGTTCTTTATGTCGTGAGAATGCTGCATAAAGTAGCTTTTTATGCTCTAGTTCATAAAATAAAATCTTCGTCTAAGACCAAGGCAATCAGGCGCAAACAGCCACTAACAGTAGAAATTTATGGGTGAATCAACTTTTTCTTGCGACCCGATGTTATGGTTACACAAATTTTGTCTCATGGACAACCTATAGTACATTGTTGTAGAGGCTGGAAAGTAAGCAATAGATGGACGAGTTTGTTTGAGGGCCGACGCGTAGCGGAGGCCCTCGAAAGTACGAGTCCATCTATTGCACTTTTGGCCGAGACTAAACATTGTGCTTTTCACGACTAATGCGAGGAAATAAAAAAAGTTTCTTATAATAAAAATAAATATTTAATTAAAGTTTATGTTAATGTTTGCATGGGGGCAGTTGTTAAAACTCATTGTGATGTTTTTCCCTGGAAAGCTGATTTTAGTGTTCTGCGTCATTTCAGTCGGTTGGGAACTTAATCAAACATAGTTAGAGTTAATGTGAGCGGCTGTTGCGGCCGCTACGGCGGCTCACATAACTCGAACTATGTTTGATTTAGTCGCCGTCACGACGCGTCGCCGGTCGCCTTACCGGCCTAGTGGCCAGTATCAAAAACCACATAATTAAAAAATAAAAACCTTAACCTTGCAGCGCTTAAAAAGTTTAATGCTGTGGCGTTTTTCATACTTAAAAAAATTAAAGCATTTTGTGCATATTATGCGTTTAAGGAAAAAAAACACCTCATTAAAGTCATGAATGACGCATTCTCATTGGTCAATTGAATTTCACATGCAGCAGACGATTACTTTTGATTGGTCGTTTCAGCACGCCGGGAATGAAATTCAGAAATTATCTTTGAAAAAGTCGTATCGTATTATGAAATACATATACTGATACGACCTGTTTTCGATTAGTGTAACATTGTTGTCGTGTTTGCGCGCCATAAATGAATCAGCTGTTAAATGTACATATATAGGCAGTTTTGTGTACTGGATTTAGGTTATCTATGGCCACATTTTCGAGCAGTGTCGTGAAAAGTCTTTTTTTTATGAACTGGGGACAGAGTAAACAACACGAAAAAGTTGATTCACCCTTATAATAGGTATATAAGTTTCTTGTTTTTTTTTTATATAAATGGGTTTTATATTACGAAATTAATAAAACTCGGTAAATTTAGTACATTATTATATAAATTGCAATGCATGAAAAATAAAAGCTTGTAAATGAACATTTATTTCCAATGTTGCTGTTTCCTTGCAATCGAAGTGAAACGCAGAGCAGTGGCGTAGCAAAGGGGGGCGGGCTGCCCCGAGCGACATTTTTAGGGGGCGGCAAACTCACAATAAACGGTCTTGGAAATATTTGAACCATTTCATTATAGTCTTTTAAATTGAAATACGTAAATAAAAGGGCGGCAAATATTACTAGCCCCGGGCGGCTGACACCCACGCTACGCCACGGACGCAGAGTGTAAAACTCGAGCACTAAACCCATTTTCCCCACGAAGTGTCTATCCACCCTCGCCGTACCGGCTCGGGTGGCTATATTTGTCTCGGCTACAATGGCTCGTTTTATGCCATCGTTGTACAATCTACTATTGTCTGTCTGTACCTGCAACAGCGTGTGTCGCAGCGCGTGCAACTTGGCCGCTTGTTGGGCGAGGCGCGCGGCGGAGGCGGCGCGGCGCGTGCGCAGCTCCGCTAGTTCGTCGGCCGTGCGTCGGAGCCACTCCGCTTGCAAGCTCGCTTCTTCGCCTTGGCACCGCGCACGGCTTTTAATCTGTAAGCGCCCATCAATCAACATCATCCCAGCCTAAATACTTGCCCACTGCAGGGCACAAGCCTTCTCTCAGAATGAGAGGGCATGGGCCGTAATTCCCACGGGGGCCCAGTGCGGACTGGGAACTTCACACACCATTAAATTTCTTCGCAGGTGTATTTGTTTTCCTTCACCGTAAAGCTCATGGTAATTTTCAAATTTAAACGAGCCATATTAACTGTATGAAAAAAGTCACAAAAGTGACTCAAACAGGACACCTTTTTTCTCGATGAATATGTAGTACTTGTGATTTTGAATAAGAAAACCCTAAAACGACTGTAACAACTCAATACATAGTTTGCAGATTCGATACTATGTTGCAGCAGTCGAAAAGATCATTAATAAGTTTTTATTAAAAATTTCATTTTCAATGCAAGCTTTTTCGCTGACTGTACTTTTTGTTGAATGTACTTGCTTTGTCATCCAACTTAGATAAGTATACCAAATTTAAAGTTAATCCGACCTCTGGATTTGGGTCAAATTCACATTCCAAAATTTGACCCGTACATACATATATACATACATTACATATACATTGAAAGTTAATAAAAAGCTTTTAAAAACCTTTAAAAAGAAAAGTAAATTGTCGAAGTTATAAATATCTATTGAGTAATCGCGTCAAAATATGTAAACATCAACCTTAAGGTTAATGGCATAGAGTTGTATAAATATTTTGTCAAAACATTATTGCGCGCGTGGCGGCCGCGCGAAATCGATGCGCAGCTCAAGATTACATGTAGAGTTTAATCTGTGACAGAAGTCTTCCCTTTATTCTTCAAACAATTATTAGAAACTCGCTGTTGCCCGCGACTCCGTCCACGGAGAATAGTATTGGTTTGTAGTACATGCTATGTATCAAAGATGGCGCTGTATATTTGTTTGTAGTACATGCTATGTATCAGAGATGGCGCTGTATGTGAAAAAAGATTTTCCCGCTTTTCTGTTGAAATTTTTCCTGAATTTTCTTTGCTATAAACCTCACGGAGCCCGAGACCTTTCCAACGAATGCAAAACCGTGGAAATCGGTTCGTGCGTTCTGGAGTTATAGCGTCAGGAAGGAAAACCCGACTTATTTTTATATAGTAAGATATGTAGTATTCGTTTCAAAATTCACCTCAGAAAATCCAATGATGGGGACAGGTATGTAATTGCCGGGGTCTGGATTGTCTGCTTGGGCCTGTTTCCATAGTCTCATGTCCATACCTGTGAACAAAACACTACGTCAATAGCGCACTTAACTTATCCGTCCAATGCCTAAATAGTAATTAAATTACGATCTACTTCTATGAATTATACAACATTTATTTTATGGTATCAGCTATACATATACCGTTTAAATGAGTCCTCGCCCGCGCTGTACAGGCGCTGGGGGGTACGACGACAAAGGGGACCGGGAGAGGTGCGGGCGGCAATCGCGTCTCGTTAGCCTCCCGCCCGCACCTCTCTCGGCCCCCTTTGTCGTCTACCCCCGCACCTCTGCACCCCACGGGCGAAGACTCATGTAAACGATTTAGCTATAATTAACGTATTGCAGAGGTGCCCTAACACGAATATATGTCAATGGAATTACAAAAAATTGCAACACACAAAAAAATTTATGCTTTTCGCATTTTTTTCTTTATATGTGCTATAAGACCTTGCTTCGTACCAAATTTCAAGATTCTGAGTTCACGGGAAGTACCCTGTAGGTTTTGATTCTCTTGCGAGTTTCAAAATTTGCGAAAATTTGCGGCATAAACGGCTGTATCTTTTGATTGCGTTGGCTTAGAAGTTTGATTTTTTCACAGCTTCAAGTTACAGTAGACCTGAGTATTTGATATAAATTTCAGCTTGATACCTCCACGCGTTCCTGAGAAAAAGGGTCTCAAGTCTTGACAGACGGACGGACGGACAACAAAGTGATCCGCTTTTTCCTTTCGAGGTGCGGAACCGTAAAACGGTAGCGTTACTCTCGACTGTGAGGCGTGGGGTACAGTATATTCTCACCAGGGGGCGGCGTCTGCAGATACTGCGCGAGCGCCTGCGCCGTGGGCCGCGTGACCGCCGTCACGGCGCCGCAGCCGGCGCCGCTCAGCGCCGCCCGCGCCGCGCCCGCGTTCAGGAACGCTGCCAGCTCCGACGCGGATACGTGGGCGCCGTTAGCGCTCTTGTCAACGACGTATATCACCACCTGCGGCAGTTACCTTTTTAGGGTTCCGTACTAAACTGTCAGTCAATTGAAATTGCAAACAATGTAAACAAGCCTTGTATTTAAAATGTCTTTAATTTTCATTTTCCCTAATCAAATACTGCTAAATCAATACTTACCACAACACTATCCTAAACCATTAATAGTAGATTGTTCAACAAGGGACTAAAACAAGCCATAATGACACGAAATATTTAGCCACCCGAGCGATAGCGAGGGAGGCTATAATTCGAGTTGTCATTATGGTAGTTTAGTCCCGCGTTAAACACTCTACTTTTCACTTTGAATGCGAGGAAAAAAACGACGTACAAAATTACTTTTTTACAACGTATGCTCAATACGAGCAATGGACATCTGGTCAAAATTCAAATAGCAAAAAAAAATACCGCTGTCTCTTCTTTTCTTTTATATTTTTTTGTAAAGTGACGCTTTAAATGCTTGCATAATTAGCCAACAGATTCTAACTTAAAGACTATGAAAAACTAATTGGACTCTGCATGTAAGAATGATAATTGTTCATTCATTAGAATCGGCAAATAAATTAACCTAATTGATCTAAGTTCACACACAAAATATATTGTTAACTGAAACACTTACCCGTGAATAAAGAAACGACTTTTTAAGTTTCTTTCTATATGCCAATTCTTTGTTAAATTATATCTAATTATACTTTCTATTTACTATTAAATGCAACTGACATCGCATTATTTTGAAGTCACGCCATATTAACAAACGTAACTGCTCTATCTACCGTACACTCCAGCACTGCTTTGCCGACAGTGCGGATTGCTATTTTATTGACAGAGCAGCGTTTTTTAAAAAAAAAAAACAAATTAAAAACACCTAAGCTAAAGGAAATCTTTCTTTACGTGCAAAATAAAATGAATTCATCTTTAATATTTTTTAATTAAATAGATTAATATTCGTAATTATTCAATGTGTTTCACGAAATTATTATTTTTTAAATATTTTCTATACAGTTGTCATTTTGAGGTTATTTCCACGCCCTAAAGGCTTCCACAGACCGAAGCGCAGGGCGCTACAGTGCGTCCGCAGCGCGCTTCGGTCTGTGGAAAGCTTTAAAATTGTCTATACCCAGTTACTGAAAATGGCGATAATCCTCCATTCACAAACACCGTGATTGGTAGTTTAGGGGTTTCCATAGTCAATTAAAAAAATTTTACTTTAATCCCTTGAGATCAAAAAAGAGCTTTAGTCCCGATATGCAGAGACTAAAGTAACATTTTAAGAGCATGAGAAGTGAAAAACAATAAACAAGTGCTAGAATATGGATATTTCATTAAATGGTTTATTTACATTGTTCGCAATTTCAATTGACAGCGATTTTAGTGTTGCCTACCGATAGTCCAATATCGATAGACTATCGATAGTCTATCGATAGTTAAAACAAAACCAATAGTATCGATAATCTATCGATAGTATCACCACGTGTCAATAATATCGATAGTGATTTATAAGCAATACTATTGATAATGGCAATACTATCGATACTATCGATACTTTTATGTCCAATACAATCGATAGTATCGATAGTATTGCAAAATTAGGTAATAATACTATATAGTATCGATAGTTTTGTACTATCGATTGTACAAAACTATCGATACTATCGATAGTATCGATTGTTTTCGGTCATTATTGCAATACTATCGATACTATCGATTGTATTGGACATAAAACTATCGATAGTATTGACATGTGCGATACTATCGACAGTAATATTGATATCCTGAATAGTTTGCGGGGTAAACGATCGATAGTCAAACTATCGATAGTTCTCCAACACTGTTTTGTACCCAAAGAATGCCAACGGGACCCCATTACTGAGACTCCGCTGTCTGTTCGTCTGTCTCAGGGCATTAAAAATAGAAATAGAGACATTTTGAATTTTTCACCGATTATCTATTACTGTGACAACTATAACAACAAATTCCAAAAATAAGATGGTTAAAATTAAAGGAGGTCGTCATAAAAGAAACATGGTTCTTTTAGCGTTTTTAACTCGATCTTTATAAGGCATTAACTAGATACTTGAAATCTTCACAGAATAAATATATATTGTTATAGCCACTATTACAACAAATAATAAAAATAAATTGTATGTCTCCGGTTCACACTATAGTTAAACCGTTTAACTGAGTCCTCGTCCGCGCGGTACTGGGGCTGGGGGATATGGCGACTCAGGACTAAGTTCAACGGTTTAGCTATAATCCTGTTTTTCTGTTAAATGATACAGGGTGGCAAACGCACAAGTGGTTCAGTGGAGCAGATCACCTGTTGGTGAGTGAACCCATAGACATATACGACACAAGAGGATCGCACGCGTCAACGCATTCACTGCCGGGAACGCATATATGCGTTTTCGTGACTTTCCCCTAGTGCCGCTGTCAAAGTTTGGCAGTCATTTGAACGCACATGTGCGTTTGTGACACCTTAAGAAGTCTCGAATGTGACACCTTATGAACTATCGACTTTTTTCTAGCCCAAGAAACGAACTAAAGATAATCGCTTCCGTGTAAATAAAAGAGAGAGATATATATTTACAGTTCATCGCTCGCTGTTCACACTGCCGGCGAGGACACTCTCCCAACGCCCGGCGAGTAAATATATATCTCTCTTTTTTATTTACACGGAAACGATTATCTTTTGTTCGTTTCTTGGCCTAGAAAAAAGTCGATAGTTCATATCTCACTCGCCGGCGGTGGGACCAGAGCCTTAAGTACTAAGGTAGAATATCTAATGTGCCAGTCATTTCACCGGCTTACTCTCCCCACCACTCTCCATTCATTATATCAGTAAACTTGATTTGTGCTGACCTGAGTTTTGTTTTCCGTGAGAGCTTTTACCGAGTCGATATTGACAGTCAAATTCGGTTTGTTACCAAACAGATTGAACAACGATGTCTGAAGAACTTGCTTGTTGGTGCTGTAACAAATTAAACCGTTAAGACATACATGCAGGGGCAAGGCCGCCGCACGCCAAAAATACATCCAAAAAATTCAAGCGTTTAAGGATTTGTCACACTGAATGCGTTCTGCGGTCGCGGTCAGGTCAATTTGAACGCAGCCCGCATTATGTATGAACAACATTGTCGGTCTTTATAAAATAAAAATAAATATTTTGTATAGATATGCGATCTGACCGTGTGGTCCGCTTGGTCAGATCGCTCGCACGCGCAATATATAGAGACCGACAATGTTGTTCATACATAATGCGGGCACCCTATAACGTGCCAGACTAAAACAAAGAGTCCCCCTATTAGTAGAGAAGCACCCATTTATTTCCAAGACTCACTTGACATCCTGAGCAGATTTGTTAAAAATCATAGCGACGTGTCCATCTTTATCCTCTTGGTCCCCCAGACGTGAGTATCCGACTGCCTTGAAACGACACAGCGGATTCTGCTCGTTCAGTTCTAACGGTGGCGCCGTGCGGCTGTAGTATGCTTGGCCTGTTGTAAGTTACAATGAATTTTACATAAACAACTCAAAAATGTCCACTGATCAAACGAGTACGAGAATTCATACGCTGAAGCGCGCTAGCTAAAAATAATACTGAAAACAAAGGAGTACAGTCGCCATTATAAACATCGGCGCATTCAAGGTGGTCTAAAATGTCTGAAAACGCGCGGACGCGATTGACAATACAATGCGTGTTCAGATATTATTAACCACATTGACTACATCGATGTTTATGGTGGCGACTGTACAGTAAAGTACAAAGCTTTTTATCAGCGTTAAATGTAGTTAACAAAAGGTCTTGAATATTATAATTTTAAAGGATCACAAGTGATCGTAGATTTTGTAGCATTTTTGGTGCAGTGTTATGGTTGTCAGTAGTGCCCAATATTAATTTGTTTGAACCAAGAATCAAATGAAATCAAAGGCATCATCATCATCATCATCATCATCCCAGCCTATATATGTCCCACTGCAGGGCACAGGCCTCCTCTCAAAATGAGAGATATAACAAGATATATTTATTTTCTCCACCACCAAGATACAAAGTAAAAGTAAAAAACAGACAAATATAACGTAGTACAAATTAACTGAACTTGAGTGGGGGAGGCTGGTGCCTGAACTAGGTAAAACCTGTGTTTCAGGTCACCAGGTCTCCAACCCGCTGTCGTCCGCAACAACTTAAATACAATAAAAACAATTAACAAGATTAAACAAAAGTTATAGTGCGTATGAGAATATGGGCGCATGCGTACGCATGAGAGTATGTGTGTGTGTGTGTGTGTGTGTGTGTGTGTGTGTGTGTGTGTGTGTGTGTGTGTGTGTGTGTGTGTGTGTGTGTGTGTGTGTGTGTGTGTGTGTGTGTGTGTGTGTGTGTGTGTGTGTGTGTGTGTGTGTGTGTGTGTGTGTGTGTGTGTGTGTGTGTGTGTGTGTGTGTGTGTGTGTGTGTGTGTGTGTGTGTGTGTGTGTGTGTGTGTGTGTGTGTGTGTGTGTGTGTGTGTGTGTGTGTGTAGTAGCATCATAGTCAAGACCCTGTAGCCATTTGGATACAGTCAATTTGCACCGAGATAAAGTAAGGGGATAAATGGTTACTTCCTTGCTGATTTTATTATAGAGGAAACCTCCTAAGTAACAGAAAAATCTGTGAGAATTGGGTGGGCAAAGGCATTTAGAACTAAGTAATAACTTAAAAATTAATAATGTAGAGATGGTTGCCATGGTAATGAAATAAAAATAAAAAATAAACGATTCAAGTCTCGTCTTAAAGACCGCCTGTTATCTACCTCTACTTTTATTACGTTTTATGTTGTGTATTCTGTATTTTTGTGTCTTTTTTTGAGGTGTGCAGTAGTTACATTATTCTAAACGTCAATCATATCATATACGTCGACAACCCTAGGTCGCTGTCGTGTGTCATTTAACGTCATCGCACCAAAAATGCTACAAAATCTACGATCACTGAGGATCACACACATATAGCTAAATTACAGCATGCAAAATGTACAGAATCTTAATACAATGAGATGTTTGAGGGTGCCTTTCCACCAGAGATGTGCTGTGCTAGCTAGCTATGCAGCATAGATGTGAAAGCTATGTACGCTACGAAACTGTGAGACCGTTTCCACCAATGCTAAGCTATGTAGCTGTACGAGGAAGATGCGCTATGTAGATGAGCAGCCGCGAGGCAGCTGTGCGAAGAAGATGCGCAGCTCGAGCTACGCGATGCATCAACAGGGGCGCGCGGAGCGGCAGCGCGGTGAGGGGGGAGACGCTCGCACCGCCGCCCATATTCATAGCTAATGTGACCATACGTCCCGTTTTGAACGGGACTGTCCCGTTCTCAGGTACTCTGTCCCGTTGTCTTGAAAAACAAGTTGGGGACGCAAAAATGTCCCGTTTTCTTAACTTTCATAAGATTTAAAATAACGACACGTAAGTGTTTGTCGAACATGTATTTTCTTTGATAAACAAGTTGCGGGCAGAAAAGAAAACTCAATTATGTAATGTTTACGTAGGTAGATTGAACTATGTTAATAGGAATTGTTAAAGATAATATTTCAAAAATCTTTACGAAGAGTTGTACACATTTTGGAAGTTGTCGCCCAGTAGGTACTAAAGTATACATATTTGCGAATCGGAAAAAATAAAGTACAAAGTTGGGTGTTAAGACTTTTATTATTGTAAAAAAAGTTTATTTCTGCCCAAAATCTCCTTAAAAAGGTCGCTGTCCCGTTTTAAAGAGACAAAAAAATGGTCACTTTATTCATAGCACGCATCCATAGCACGCATCCAGGGCACGCATCTTTCCATATAAAAATCATAGCTTAGTTGAACCCGTTTCCACCAGTGCTATGCTATGTGGACCAATGAACATAATTGGTGGATTTAAGACACATCCATAGCAACGTAGCGTAGCACATCTCTGGTGAAAGGCACCCTGAGAGTTAAGAGCGAGAGAATATAATTATAAATCTTCACTAATCCATATGTAAATTGTAACAGTTGTTAACTACCACAAATATAAGTTACGCCGACAATTTTTGTTCTCGCACACGGGGAGTTGACTAATGCCGAATTAGGGTGTTAGGGTGTTACCACACCAATTAATCGGTATCGACGATCGATCAATTTTGTGTAGTTGAAACTGTCGAGCGTTGTCAACCATTCCATTCTACCATAGATCGAGTTGTAACATCCTTAAATCAAACGTAAGCACCTATCCAATAAAGACCTAAACAAACAAAAAGTAACATTTTTAATCTCAGATCTTGACAGCCACTCACCAATACCCCATTGAGCCTGCAACAGGTTCCACTTGGCTAGCACTTGGTCCCTTTCGTCACCGAACACAGAACAGTTGAACACCGCGGCCACCAGAGCTTCATGCGCAGACGCAGGCCCCGGCTGCTGCTGTGGCTGTAACTGAAATAGCCAATTCGTATATAAGTACACATTTCGGGAAAGTGGAATTTTGAGCCTAAGCCTGGAATTTTTGATTCAAAATGCAGTCGCTTCTAACGCGGTACACTTTGAACATCGACTAATGTAGAGAAGCATATGACAAAAACAGCTAAAAAATCCAGGAAAATCATTTAGAGGACTGTTAGATCAAACTACATAATTCAACCATCGCTGAAACATTAATTAAAAAAACCTTGTATGTAAATGTTAACTGAAACAATATTTTGCAATCCATAATGTTGGCAGTCTGACAATGTTTGTATCGCTTGTTCCCCATCGCCAACGGGGAGCACAAAAGTTATGTTTGCCAGAAACACATATTTGAAAGATACTGTCATTCATTAAGTAAAAATGGAAAATCGTCCACTCTAAATGATACACGTCAATTCAGAAAAAGGACAATAAGGAAATTTGTCGAAAATGGAATCATGTTCAAATTGATATAGGCCGAAAGAAATAATGATCAATTCAATTCATGCTTAATTTATTTACGGAAAGGAATTTTATTATAATTACTTTTCTGCACAATTTAAATTTTCAAAATTTGTTTTGAACGGTATTTTTTTTGATCCAAATTCTAAACGGTCAATTAAGTAAATGGACGATTTTGCATTTGTACAGTCGAGTTCACCAATATCTGTACAGCCAACATTTCATAAATATCTATACATAGACCTTATTACGGTAACATAAGGTCTATGTAAAGATATTTATGAAAGGTTGGCGATGCATATATTGGTGAACTCGACCGTACTTGATGACAGCAAACCAATAGAAGTTGAAACTATGTCTGTAAACTATTGTTCCTCATTCGTCCCGTTCACTGGATAATAGGTATATCTGTTCATTAAAATGATTGACGTATTAGAGCCCGTTGTTTGATCAATAGTTAAACAAACTAATAGTTAAAATATATTGCAAATATAACAATAGTTAACGCATTTCAAAGGCAATTTGACTATTAGTATCATTAACTACTGATCAACAGATTCGCTGCGAACGCCAAACGTCATTAACCTTTTCAACGCACTGTCAAATACAACAGCTCTCACTCATACGCCATGACATCGGAATGTCAAACGCGAAGTTGAACCCTACAGAAATGCATGTAGGTAGATATCGCTCTGCACGCCGTGACTGATATAAAGTCGTTGGCGTAGAACCTGCATAGATAGCGTAGAATATTACAACCGTCACCGCCAAGTCTCCGCTGTCTGTGCGTTTGGAGCTTTAGACATAAGTATGTATTTAATACGTTGCGCGTTCGCGGCGCATCCGTTGCGCCTGCGCAGTGAACACGCCGCGCGTTCGCTCTGCTTCTATTACCTACGTTAATATGCAATAATAATAATGTATTCGATGCATGTTCGCAAATGGCCAGTGTGATATTGATATGGCTCTTACAGTCAGTATGCATTCGCTGCCGGCTAAAAGGTTACGAAACATTTCAAGGGGCGGTAAATTGCCGAATTTTCATCATCCAACCAATTTTCTCCAATATATTTTGATCGCAAATAACAAAAATTAAGCATGTTATACAATTGCAGAAATAAATATGTAGATGTGTGGTAAAGGACAAACATTAAAAAAAACGTACAATTTTTGTGTACTAATTAATTAATTTTGATTAATGATATATTATTATAATTTAAGCAAAATATCAACAGCAAGTTTTGACCAACTTCCTATAATAGAGTCAATTTGTAATTTAGTATGTTTTAGTAGTTAGTACAATTGATGCTGAACAAAATAATAAATAACACATAATTATAAATTTAAAATTTAAAAACCCCCAATGCAATTTGGTCACATATGTATATTTGAAAATAAAGTAAATGCCCATTATGCGCCTAAGATCTCTTCCGCAGCTAGCAAAAGAGCTGATAACTTTAAAAAAGGTGAACCAATTTTGGTGAAACATGTCTAAGAACCATCGCCAAGAGACAAAATAAAATAAAAACCACATCCAAATCGGTTCACCCGTTTAAAAGTTATGATGCCACAGACAGACACACGCACATAGCGGTCAAATCCCTCTTCTTGTGTCGAGGGTTAAAAATAAGAAAAATTGTGTTATGATTTTTATCAAAACATTATTTTGGTTGAAACAAAACCTGTGTTAAATATTGCTCAAGGTTATGTATGTTCGCAATGCAATTATAATTCGCATTTTACTGCTTGTAATCTTAACTGCCATGCACAAAAAGATGACGCAAGTTATACGCGTTTGCAAAAATATTTCGCATTAACAGAGAAACACTTGGCATGTGCTAGTTCCTAGTTACATAATCCATGGTTAAAGAACTCTTGAAAATTTGAAAGGATAAAATCGGGCATGAGCCCAAAGCTTTTCGAAAATTTGCCTTATTTATGCTGCCATCAAACGAGCGATTCTTGTATATTTATTTACCAGCTGTTGCCCGCGACTCCGTCTGGAGGGAATTCGTTTATAGCTATCCCGCGGAAGCTACAATTTTTCGGGATTAAAACTATCATCTCTTTCCCAGGGTTACAAACTATCTGCATACCAAGTTGTATCTAAATCGGTTCAGCGGTCTAAGCGTGAAGAGGTAACAGACAGATACACTTTGCGCTTATAATATTAGTAAAGATATAGATTTTAGGGATCTCGGAAACGGCTCTAATGACATCAATGAAATTTGCTATGTTGGGGTTATCGCGGGTAACAATCGATCAAGCTTGGTCTTATCTTTGAGAAAACTTGTGCCTTCGAAATGAAGCCCCGCCCAGGGACTATTCATCTTATGTGGCACGTGACTTGGTCTTTTCACCAAAATATTTGCATGAAGGAAAAAAACTGCACTTTATGATTTCTCGCTTGAGCGACGGGCATACCGATAGCGCAATGCGAACACGCAAAAGCTATTTGAAGTATAGGTTTCACGATAAGGCTTGTCGACGAAAAAAAAGTAGCCATCGAAAACTAAGTCTCCACTGTCTCCCGGTAGGTCTAGGTAGTTCAAACGGCAATTCGATTGCCAACTGAGTATTCTTTTTTATGTGTAAGAATCTAAAATCAATACATTTTTCTTAAAAAGTTGTGAAATCCTACACAATGCAGTTAAGGCTTAGAGCTAGAATGATTGCATACAAATGTGGGTACTTCTGGCATAATTTAAAACAATTTACGACCTGCATACGGTAATTAAGAGTCTGGAATGATATTCGCGGAACATTATAGCGTCGATAATCTATTTGAGTAAAGAAAAAAAAAGAACCTCTGTGACCCAAACGCGAAATATACAAAATCTAAGACTAAAATCCAGAGATTTCGAAAGTAAGCCCAAAAATGGATAGCATCTGATATAAATATCCATAATAGCACTCAAAACGAAAGGTGAAGAGTCCTTCTTTCTAATTAAATTCTTTAAATACCTGAATTATACAATAGTGGCTACTTTTTATCGTGAACAAGCCTTAATACATGTTTTTTTTTACATAACCTAATTTAATACTTATACTATCATCTGCTAATAATTAAATAAAGAATTTTTTGTAAATATATTTTAGTTATTAGGTACCTGATTTTGCTGGCCAAATGGGTTTGTTGTATTCAATCCAGCACCAAATCCACCAAATCCTGTTGTAGCAGGCTTCTGCCCAAAAGTTGATCCGAATGTTGAACCAGTGCTTAGCGTAGAAGTTCCGCCGAAAGTATTTGTAGTTAAAGTATTGGTGCCAAACGTTGGTGCTGTACTACCAAATGCTGGTGCTCCGGTACCAAATGTGGGTGCGGTACTGCCAAAAGTTGGTGCAGTGGTGCCAAATGCTGGCGCCGTACTGCCAAAAGTTGGTGCAGTACTCCCAAAAGTTAAACTTCCCGTTCCTCCCAATGATGTGCCTGTTGTGGTTCCAAATGAACTAAATCCTGAAAACATACAATTGTAATGTGAAAATAATATGCCAACATCGGAATCTTGAATTTTTATCAACTGCTGTAATAATAAATATCTTTGTATATTTGTGTTTTTGCTTTTTTCTTTAAGTACAATGACTAGTGATCGTTATCAACGTGCACTTTTCGTAGCAAAGTATGGTAGGCAAAAAAACAAATACACTAGTATTTAAAATTTATATAGGTATTTCCCAAATTATGAGATTTATAATACATATTTATAATCATTTATCCAAATTGGGATCCTTTCGACTGCCATAATTTTATAAGTCATAATGTAACGTTTGTCATAATTTTTGTTGGTCATAATTTTTTTCCTTTTTCATAATTTTTTAAATGGTCATCCTGTACAACTCTATAGGTTAGGTTTGTTTTATAACAATTCTGAAAAATGAATGGTTTCAGGGAAAAGAAGAGTTATGTCAAACATTACATTAAGACTAACAATTTTCGACAAGTCGATATAGACCCATCCAAATTATACTGAATAAACGACTAAAATCAAAAAATCAGGGTTGTTTTTTAAGCTTTGTTGTAGTTTGGAATGCGAGTATGAATCGCTTATTTATTTAGATGAAATTTTGACTTTAGGTGCTTATTTATATTGTCTTTTTTCTTTTTAATATTAACATTGCAAATAGTACACCGCGTGCCTTCGTCCGTCGTTATTAAATCCGGGTATTGTGTCAAATCCATACTGTGAATGCAAATACTGTGATCATACGTGTACTTAATTAAGGCGCCACTTGAATAGCAACTCTAGATACGATGTGCATTGGATTATTATTTATTTAGATTAAATTAAACACTACGCGTAGATTATTAACTGAAGTTTTATTTTTATGAAATGTCATTTGACGTATATTGTTTTAAAAATATATTAGGACGAAAAAGGTTTTGTATCGTAAAGAATAATATCTAGAGGTGTAGAGAGGTGTAATCCTAAGAAGGTAAGTATTTATTTCATAGTTAAGAACAAAAGTGAATATTCAAATGTATTTGTTTTTTCTGCCAACCATACCCTTTGCTACAAAAAGTGCACGTTGATAACGATGACTAACAATGACTATTTAGTTCCTTATAAAAAAGTAAGTTGATCTGCTTTAAAAAAACTGAACTTTATACATTTAAGTGGACGACTCACATATGGGTTTCACAAATAAAAACTAATTAGCTTTGATAATCAACTTAAGTTTTAGTGACCAACCAAATGTTTGGATTCACTTTCGGGCAGTTTAGGCTACTGTTCCATTTTTTGCCGATTGTTGGCCGAAATTCTGTATACCGTTTGTAAATTTGTTGAGCGTCATTATGATGTTGATGAGTAAATGTTGCGGCTTGTGAGACACCTAAGTAATATTATAGGTAATACCGGGTTGTTTTCCGCAACTCGACTTATACATGCACCTATTAACCTATCACGTTGGGAGAGGCCTATGTCTTGCATGATGATAATTATGAATACAACAGAAACAACCATTTTTGTTGCATACCCTAATTCTTTATTTTTTCATGAAAAGTCGAAGGCCTGAACAGCCATGGCGTCAATAATTTGCAAACACCAACCTATTTATTTTATTTTGGCTCAGGCCTGAAATGTCCGTTTTCTTAAAATGTATCTTTCCCAAAATGTCTGCTTTTCCATAATATGTCACGTCTTACTATACAAAAGACATTTTGGGAAAGATACAGTTTAGGAAAACAAACATTTCAGGCCTGAGCCCTTATTTTTAGTGACAGAGTTGTATAGATATTTTTGATGCCCTGGTAATGTACATAAAATATATTTATGCCCTTAACTGAACAATGAACATGTGTTAACTATGTATAAGTAGCTTGTAGATTTGAACAAGCTACCTATATCACTTTGAATGTCAAAATAAGTTTCAGTTTTGGTTTAAGTTTCAGCAGCATCTTGTTTTGGTAGGTCTAAATTTTTTTTATGAATATGGGAATGACAACAATTTACAGAAAACAGCCAGAGTAATTATGTTTCTAAAATTTACTGTCTTAGACTGCATACCTGTTGTAGGTTTAGTAGTTGTAGTACCAAAACCAGAGCCCCCAAACATTGATGAAGAAGAAGCAGCAGGAGTTGTCAGGTTCCCAAATGGAGTACCTTAAAAACGATTACAGTAATTAATTAGTAAGCATGTTTTGTATCATATTTTGTTTTTTGTCACAAACTCCTGCCAAAGTAATGGAGTTACATCATTTTGATACATCTTAATAAAAACATCAGTCAAGTGTGATTCAGACTCATACATGAAGGGTTCAGTACCTCCATAAAATGTTTTAAAAATACTTCAGTCAAAAACAAGATAGAAAGATATCTAGTCAATGCCATTATAAAGATTGAATTAAAAACACCGAATTAAACAAATCTTGTAAATCGCATCCCCAACCGAATAAAGCGGTAATATGAAATGCCTTAAGTTTGTAAACTAAGCTTTATCCGGACGCTTTATGGCTTAATTTTGTAAACTAAGGCATTTCATGTTACCGCTTTATTCGGTTGGAGATGCGAAATGAAGATTCATAAAAAATCATTTAAATACTAAATGCATTAATACACAAATAATTTGTTTAGTTTGGTGAACTAAGCGCAATACACTAGCGGACAAATGTGGGTAGAAAATCAATAAAATACTAATAATTATTTATAAAAAGCAAGACTTCCATGGTGGTCATAAAAAAAATAACTTACACCAAAGGCTAATGCGGGACTTTCGCTACACTACTCTCCTCCATTAGCCATTGAAGCTTGATCAGAACCTTGACCATTCATCAGAATCAATTTTCACATAGCATAATTTAAATAGATATAATGAAGTTTTGAGTAATATACATTTAAAATAGTAATTAACTGGGAATCATACAATTTTCCAGGATAAAACCTATCCCATCTCCTTTCTAGGGTCTCAAACTATCTCCATATCTAAATGAGTTCAGCAGTTCAAGCAGGAAGAGTAGTAAGGATATTGCTGTATCAACTATTGATATATTAAGTGACACACACCCCAAACATAGCTACAATAGTTAGAATTTAACAATTTTAATAATTATTATTAGCAATTTTAGTTTAGTACAAAAACCACCTCTGTTACTTTTTTAACAGATACGTTTTGGGACCACAAAATATAGGAAGTGTTGTTGTAATCTGTACAGTATGTATTACCTTATTTGCAGCTACAGTACCTGTCAATTACGTTAATATATGCGTAACTGAAGAATATTTGTTTCCTAGCCGTTAACAGCTAATCAACAACAAAAAACAAGGGATTATAATAAGAAAATGCTAATGACTTGTTTACGAATGCTCAAACTTAGCAGCACCATCACACCATGTTGAGAAGCATTAAAGCCAAATTTAAAAGACACGGTGAACACATTTAACGTTACTAAGTTAGAAGAATAAAAAATACTCACTCATCATTTGCAGACTTTATTGTAATGTGACGCACCGTCTTGCTATAATTTCTACAAAATCTTCTATCGGTTCGGTAAACTTGACAAACGGCGTGCTGAGCTGAATTTTTGAGTTTGACATATTTGAATAACATGACAGTCATCAAATCGAAATATCCTTATGTTGGTGAACTAAACGCATCGGTATTTCCAAACGTTTGCACAAGATTTCGACATAATTTCACAATAAGTTTAATATATATTTTCTTGATATTATTATTCTGAAGTGTCAGAATTTAAGTAACAAAATACGTGCTAGTTTCACTTGGGTAAATAAAAATCGAAAGATAAAATGAGTAAATCGTGCCGCACCTTTCCATTCTAACGAATATGTAAACGCGGTGTTACGATAGTTTGATTGAACATGTGGTTTTGAAATTTATAATATAATATTTGCTACTTTATTGACACAACCTTCAAATAAAATATGGAAACTATGTCCCTGCACCCTCATCTCTATTACTATTATACTAAAATTTAAAAAGTATCAAGTATCATTAGAACACACATAACCAAGTTCGTATTCGTAAAATCGAACTTGAACAAAAATTAGCAAGATAATTCAAACTTCAGTGACCTTTAAAAAGACGACAGGATAGGATTTCGGCAACAATAAAACAGCAATAGTCTAATCATAGCAGTTTATATTATCTTTCATTAGATTTTAGGAGTACAAAAGAACCAAAACATTAACCACAACTAGATATTTTTACATGGATTAATTCAAATACAGCTAATTAAAACAAAGGTCCCCTTTAATTAATTCAACATTAACAATTTTATTTTCGTGATGGTAACACATCACAGAATATTCCAGATTGCGAAAGAAAAATAAATGCTTGCTTGCTTACATCATTCATGTTACCATAATAAGGACATCCAACAGCAAATATGAGTTAGAAATAAGATATTATGCAGTTAACAAATCGGAGTATAGTCTTCGCCTCCCAGGGAAACCGTTATTTCTTTCCTCCAGGAGGCTGTAGCGGTTGGCCACGTTCTTTTCCACGAAGTTTTAATCCAATTGCTCTTTCGATTTTTCCAAGAACAATGTTGTTTGGAATTCCACGGCCTGCTTCGTAGTCGTTTACAATTTGTGGTTTCTCGCAGATTTTAGTTGCCAAGTCTTTTTGACTCATACCCTTAGACTGTCTCCCTTGCATTATAAGTTTGCCGAGGTCAAGAGGTATTTTCTCATGTCGTAATTCCTCAGTTTCTCTATCAAGTTTTGCCGTGTTTTTAGTGGTGCCATGCTGCTTGTTCGTTCCGGCTCCATATTTCTGTTGAGTATCAACTGGTAATCCTTGACGGCGTGCGGCGTTTACAGCCTGCTCGGTCTTTAGAGCTGATGCCTTAGGCGGCTTCTTCCGAAGAATCGTCACTGTATCCCAATCAGACATATTTTGCCGGCTTTATGTTGGATTGCACTCACAAAAAGTCGAATGTCGGCCTTTAGCTCTGTTAAATTTTTCCCGTCTGCTTTGTCCTCAATTTTTACTCGGTCGTATACCTGCGCAGATGACCATTCACTCAGATACAGAGTAACAATAAATCGTCGTAATTCCAATCCTCTACTTTATTTAACCATAGACATAAAGTGTTGCACAAACGATGGTATCAAAAAGTTTAGATTTTTAAAAATTGTAATTGAAATGAATATATAATAATTAATATTACAAAAAATTTCAATGGATTTCTTGTATTTCTGTATATTTTAGTGTATTTGATGTATGACCAACCTTTAATGAGTTAGAGATATAATACACAGAATGCGTTCTGTGACCTCAGCCAATTAGGGCGGAGTAAACTTGCCCGACATAATATTAAGTTAATTTTCCCTTAATTTTTACGTCCAATATATATTTTGTCAGTAATCTTTGATGTTCATAAAGTCAATGTTATAAAAGTACAAAAAAGTCAGCTTCGGCCTTTGACAAAAGAGCGTATACGCTAACATTTCTTAATATTTCCCAAAGGCAATCGATTAAAAATTGATTAAAAAGAAAATTGAGTTTGACACTGACATTTCGATTTTGTGCTCGTTCCGCTCGCTTCGCTCATTCATTCATTCATATTATTCCATTGATGAAGCAAAACAACACGCTGTTACTGTTTGGAAAAGTTTAAGTATTCTTCTTTTACTAGATATAATTTGAATTTCGATACGTCGTTGGTAAAACTTATCATTATTTATAACTAGTGTGCAAGTTACTGAACTAAAAATGAGTGACGAAGAAGCTACCGATTCTGAAGAGGAAATTTTAGTTTTCGCTGAGTTTGAGGGCAGTGTAAACATCGAAAACTATAGATCGATACATGTTCTAGGAATTAAAGAAAAGCACCCTATAATACAACTGGATGAAACTATATTTAAAGGTACAGACATTTTTGTTATAGTGTAAAATTAACATGTAGCGTAGCAATAACAAGATTACTGATTTTCATTCAGTTTATTCCGCGCTGCAAGCCTTCCATATGTATTAACTTGTTGCAAATTTACAACAAACTGGATACATAAAATTTTTATTTATATTGCCGACGTTCTAAATAAAAGGCCCGTTTGGACAGATGTCAAAACACCACGTGTAGGAATGAGAAGCAATGAATCGGTAACTACTGAAACTGATTTTCGTGACATATCGATTTATATTACTAAAAGTTTTTTATCAATTGGTTGAACTAAGCATATATATATTATGCTATTAAAAGTAATTGTAATTGTATTACAATATGAATAATACACATGGATAGCCTTTATTAGTTATCACCAGTGATCGGAACTCTGGGTGCAAAACTTTAACAAAACTTGTAAAGCTGACATTAAGGAGAATTTGCAACCAAAAAAATAAGAATATTATTGGCAGATTAAGTGTTCAATTTAACTCTATATCGAAATCTCAGATTTTCAGTAGTTTATTAATATTTTCATGTCTGTAAGCACTTTCATGCCCGCTTGGCAAGTTTTGTTAAAGTTTTGCATCCAGAGTTCCGATCACTGGTTATCACATTTTATTTAACCTATTTTTCTACTCACTCTGTAAATATGTTAATTGCAACTTTCTTAACTTTTACTACATGAACTGGAATCCTGTTTTTTTAGTAAACTTTGATCACATTCTTTCTTATATTTTTTTAAAATTAATATCTAATATATAAAAATCTTGTGTCACTGTGTTTGTTATCGAACTCCTCTGGAACGGTCTGACCAATTTTTATGAAACATTTTTCTCAACACTTGGTAGGTCTGAGAATAGGTTGTATGTATATACGCATTACTTATTACAGAGTAGTCGGATTTTGATGATTCTTTTTTTATTGGAAAGCATATACCCCAAGGGTGGTCTCATTTAAATTTGGAAATAATATTCCTCCCTAAGGGTAGGAAAACAGGGGATGATTGACTAACTTTTTACAGAGTAGTCTGATTTTCATAATTCTTTTTTATTGGATAGATAGGGTATACCTTGAAGTTGGTATTATAAATTTGGAAAAAAAATTACCCCAAGGATGGAAAAAAGTATAAAATAAAAACTTTTTAACAAAAAATTAAACCGCCGAAAAAACTGAAAAGCAAATAAATAATACTTTTTTTGTTTGACCTTAATCTAGGTACCAGTTTGAAGTCGGTGCCTCAGCACAAGCCAGGAGGAGTGATAGAAGCCAATCAGGTAGACGATTATAGGTCCACTCCTCCTGGCTAAGTGCTGAGGCACCGACTTCAAACTGGTACCTAGATTAAGGTCAAACAAAAAAGGTATTATTTTTTGCTTTTCAGTTTTTTCGGCGGTTTAATTTTTTGTTAAAAAGTTTTTTTTTTGTATAGCTACCCCTATTCTTCGCGGACAGAGTCGCGGGCAACAGCTAGTAGATTAATAAAATAATTATAAATCAAAAAGAATAAGATTAAGAAAGAAAATCATTACTTTGATTATTCCGATTAATTGGTTTTGTTTGGTTACAAAACGGTAGCAAAAATTCAATATTATTTGTTGATTTTTGTACAAAGTTACTGGGGCATGAAAAGTGAAAAACGTCAAAACAGGCCTCTTAGAACATTGGTAGTATAATGAATGAGTTGCATACAATGTTCACACATATAAATTGATTATTATCATTACAGGTCACTTAGAAAGCTCTCTCGGAACTTACATGTTCTTTGAAAAGGACCAAGCACCTCAAAGTACAGACCCTCTTTTTGACAAATTGCCAAAGGAGAATGTGAAATATTTATGCAAGGCTAACAAGTACCTTAACATGAAACACACATACATCACACCTAAGGATCATAGAGGTAAACTAGCTTAGCTTAACTTTCCATGTGTTTAATACTTTCAACCTCTAATTGAGTCACCTAACCCTGACGCCTGTCATTTTAAAAACCTAACTGTTTAATACAGCATAGATTTCTTTACAATACATTCCAATGACATCCATAGAGTTTAAACAAACTGTTTCGACTCATAAATTGATGTTGTTACGCACTCAAAAGTAAAATGACCACAGGGAACTAGCTTTGGATGGTTCTATACCAGATTCTTGCACCCCTTGATACACACGGTTTATCAAAATGCTATGCCCATATCAGTAAACTCCTTTTCATTCTGGGAATCAGTTCACTAGCAAAGGGTTCAGAATTCATTACAGAACCATCCATTATAGCAGCTTTGGCAAGCTTGTCCACTGCTTCATTCCCAGCCATCCCTACATGAGAAGAAATCCACTGTATTTTAACATTATCTCTAGAAGGATCATCCTTAAAACTAATTCCACAAGCACTCAAGCAGAACCGTATGTAGAGGTGGGGGGGGGGGGGGGGGGGGGCTCAGGTGGCCCCCTTCTGAAGGACCATAGACATTTTCAACATCAAATAAAATTTATTTTTCTATATTTTGCAGTACCTTTGTCCCAGCAATTTCAACCAGTTGAACAAGAATTGGTTCCAATAAGCTTCAGGACAGTAGATGAAGCCATTGAGAAATTTCAAGAGGAATGGAAATCTAAAATACCTAAAACAGATGTAACCACAGATCCTAGTGATCACGAGATGACGGATTTAACTAACAATTGATACTATTATTTTTATAGTTGCAAAAGAATATTCTCCTGATCTTGGACCATTATTATTCTAAGTACAAACTTTATTTTTAGTTTGTTAACTGCCATTCTTCACTTTGCTGAAATAATGTATAACCATGCCCAGTGGACAGGGCCGAATTTAGAGGTTTGGAGGCCTTGGGGCATAAAAAGAGTGGATGCCCCTTGACCACAAATTATTTTCCAAATAAAATTACTATTTTTTTTCAGTCAAGATTTAATTATACGTTTTTTGTGGGGCCCCTCTATGAATCCGGCCCTGCCAGTGGAGGAGACTTTGTGTCGGCCAGCAAAATTGATCAAAAATATCTGCACAAGACTAAAAAAAACTTTTTTTTATAACTTTATACACATACAGTGGTGGTCATACAATTAAGAACGATTTGAAGTTTCCGATTTTTTTTTATCTAAATCATGTCATATGTCTAGTTGTGTTTCTTCTTAGAAGTAACAAGTTATGTTATAAAATAGCCACATGGATAGAGCAAACAGGATTAATAATAATAGTGTATAATTGCTAACATTTTTTTTTACAAATTTTATTTGTTCTCTATACTAATAAATTCAAATAGTAATGAAGCTGGACAAATAATTAAGAACGATTTATTAAACTGCCCGAGAGTTGTTTTATATGAAACTTAGATTAAATAAATCATATTAATGTGAAGTTGGTATAGAAAAAAAAGCAATTTAATACATTTGAACTAAAATTAATAGTTAGTAGCATGTCCACGGCTTCTAATTATGGCTTTACACCGGCGAGGCATTGAATCTATCAATTTTTGACATTTCGCAAGAGAAATAGAGTTCCATTCTTCTAAGAAAACGTCGTACAGCTCTCTCAAATTGCCACACTGTCGATTTGAAACCTTTTTCTTGACTTCGCACCAAAGATGATCTATTGGGTTAAGATCTGGGCTGTTGGCTGGCCAATCTAAGACTGAAACTGATTGTGATGTGAGGAATTCCTTAACGGTGCGTGCAGTATGCTTTGGATCATTGTCGTGCTGGAATGTCCAAATAACCGGAAGCACGTCTTCGGCATATGGTAACATTATTTCTTGCAGTATATTTTTGTATTGGAATTGATCCATGTTTCCTTCTATCAGCCTAACAGGTCCAACGCCATGTCCAGAAAAGCACCCCCAAATTTTCACATTTCCCCCGCCATGCTTTAATGTCACTTTTGTGTACTTTGGGTCGAATGCTTTATTCGGAGGGCGTCGTACATATCGTTTTCCATCAGAACATACCCTATTTATTTTTGTCTCGTCAGAAAAAAGAACGTTTTTCCACTGTCTGACTGTCCAGTTTTCATACCTTCTTGCAAATGCAAGTCGGGCTTGCCTATGACATCGTTTCAACATAGGCACCTTCCTTGCTATCCTTCCGTTCAACTTATTTTCTACCAAACGCCTTCGAATAGTGCGTGCAGAGATTGCTGAAGGGTTGTTTTCGCCAAAATATTCTTTTCTCAACTCATTAGACCCTTTAAAAGGATTTTGTTTTGCCAAACGAACGATATTTCGATCATCTCGACGAGATGACTTTCTCTGTCTAGGTCCACGCGGAACGTTTGAAGTAGTTTGATACGTGGAAAAATGCTTTACGGCATGGAAAACCATTGTTTTTGAACATTGCAGATGGTCGGCTATCTTTTTATACGACCAATTCTTCTCGCGAAGTTTTATTATTACTTCTCTTGTAGATTTATCACAACTTTTATTTTTCCCCATTGTTTTTATACGAAGTAATCACTTTTAAGACTTTAACAGCACGAAATGGCGCCAAAATTATACGAATAATAATCTACAACCACAGAGCCACACAGTGTTCTCTATTTAAATTTGAAAAAATTATAAACTATTCAGCGTTCTTAATTACGTGACCAGCCAGTAAGTACTAATACTAGGTTCAGATCGAATGTATAAAGTTTCTCTATTAATTTTTTAGCCAACAATGTTGCATAAATGAATGTACCGGTAGTACGGAAAAGTTTTGCAATACCGAGAGAAATAAAAAAAATACGGGCAATTAGTTATACTTGTTACTTTGAAAAAATCATCTCAATAAATAATCGTTCTTAATTATATGGCCACAACTGTAGGTATATGGTAGGTATGTAAATCATTCTAAACTGAAATGTGCCACCACAATAGAATATTTTGCTCACCGCAATTTGTATAATTAAACAGTCTAAGATTTTTGTTTATAGGTATGCTAGATTGTAAGTCTCATTTATTATAGATTTTTTGTGTAAGTAATCAGTGTATCATTTTACATGGCGTCTTTTTTACACCTTGACAATTTTAAAGAAATGAGGTTTTATTTAATTTATGATTCAAGAGATCTATAAACATAGAATATAATTACATTCAACAAATTATAGTCCGGGAGGCAGAGGCTATTTTGATTAGTATTTTTATACCGATCGTTACTTCACAATACTAGTAAAGAAGCTGTCCCTAATAAGGAAAGTGAAGGTCAGCTGACGCACCTGCGGGGGCGCTTGCAATGAGACCCCATAGAACACGTCAAAAAAAAAATCCGAAAAATATTTTATACCGCATGAAATTTTTTGCATGTGTAATTGACATTAATTAGAATTAAAAAAAAGTAGTCAGCTGCACGACAGAGGGGGGATTATGCGTCAGCTGAACATGCGAATTTGCAAAAAAAATTAGAAAATAAAATTATTTTATGCCGATTGAAATTTTTTTATATGATTTTTGACATATACAGAAATGTGATATTGATAATCAGCTGCATATATAGTGGGGGAAAGACCATCAGCTGGAGCAGGAATGTATCACTGCGCGCATATATCTCTACGACGCGCGGAATTTTAAATGCTCCAGCTGACGGTCTTTCCCCCACTATATATGCAGCTGATTATCAATATCACATTTCTGTATATGTCTAAAATCATGTAAAAAAATTTCAATTGGCATAAAATAATTTTATTTCCTAATTTTTTTTGCAAGTTCGCACGCTCAGCTGACCCATAATCCCCCCTCTGCCGTGCAGCTGACTATTTTTTTTTAATTCTAATCAGTGTCAATTACACATGAAAAAAATTTCATGTGGTATAAAATATTTCTCGGTTTTTTTTTAATGTTTTCCGCAGCTTCCCACTCGCATCCACCGCAACTGGACCAGCTGACGATCGATTTCGTCATGAGCCACATGCATTCTCTTTTCTATATTAACATCAGCAGGCATAAAATGACTTGTTTAAAAAGCCGCTGCCTCCCGGACTATTATATAACATAGATTTATCTTCCATTATTTTCATTAAGTGTCACCGAGAATGTTTCACTTAACCTTTTCAACGCTCTGTCAAATACAATAGCTCTCACTCATACGCCATGACATCGGAATGTCAAACGCGAAGTTGAACCCTACAGAAATGCATGAAGGTAGATATCGCTCTGCACGTTGTGACTGATATATCAGTCGTTGGCGTAGAACCTGCGGTGCTGATATATGTGTCGTTGGCGTCGAAAAGGTTAAATAGAAAACTGTGAATAAGGTAAATGTACACTATGCCGGGGTAGTACATTATGCCGTGTCATTTTGGTTTTTGTCGTATAATAAGAAAACTATCAGTAAAGTCATGATTTAATACAATGCTTCATCAACTATAGTTTCATTGCAACCAAAAAACACTATTTTTAAATAACCGTAATAAGTTCTAACAGCAGGCCCTATACTACGAAGCGCGAAATTCGAACTTCGTTTCATGCCGTTCCGCTCACGCTAATGGTATTTATTACGAGAGTGAGAGGGACCGCACGATCCGAACTTCGAACTTCGAATTTCGTAGTAAGCCCCCAGTATCGTATTTCCAAACTCATCAGTCTTAACCACGCAGTAGTTCCATACGTCGTGTTGTCTGTGAGCATAAGGTGACAATGGTAACTTCGTAAGGATTTGTTGGAAAAAGGGCGGGAAACTTCGTGTGGAACGGGCGCGCTTTTTCTTTGAGGAAATTGAAAACTTAAAATAATTGGCTAAGGATTGGTGTAAAGTAGATTAAAGTGTATATATTTATTATTCTATTAGTAGTTTATGTATAGTTACAGTTAATTAAGGTGTATATAAATTGGTAAGTCATTTTATAATTAATTGTAAATATGGGCGATCCGCCCGACCCTGGAGGAGGGGCCGAGATCCCACCTCCATCAATTCCATCATCTATTGATGTATTAGTAGAGGCATTGGAGTCTTCTATGGACACAGACTGCTCCACATCTGATGCAAATTTACTTAAACGAAAACATCTCACAGTAAAATGCAGTCTGTGTCATAAAAGGAAAAGGAAAGGAGGATTTAAAGACGCGCGTCACGATTGTCAATGTCTAATGGAAAAAGACAATAAACCCAACTACCAGACACCCCAACAACACACAAACACACAACAAAACGATAACACCATAGAGTAATATTATATACGGGAAATAGAGCGCCCTCTCAGCGGAAATTATTGTCACCATCAAGTCAGTCTGCACAGCGGCTCCACCTGTTAATCGTGATAGTCAACAGGGCCGGTGGGGGGAGAGGGGGGGGGTTGTAAGTAGGTACGTAGCTATAGGTATGGGTATGCGATGCGCTATAGATATATATACGTATAGGTATTCATGCATGTACGCGCAAATAGGCGATTTGTATAGTTATATAGGTTTGTTGCATAAATTCTTGATTTCACTTTAGGCATTAGAAAATAGGTGAATAATCTGGACTTTCCATACCATCCATCCATTTTATGCAACTATTTTTCAATAAAAAAAATAAGTCATGACCTTCTTTATAAAAATGAAAGCCAAGCTACGAATCTATGCAACAAACCTACCGACAATACAATTCTAGGCAGAAAAATGATTAATTTTAAGTGCCAAATATAATTATGTTCAAATAAAACGTGTACCTACTTAGTAAAATTCAATTTTAATTCAAAACATTTAATTGAGACTTTGTCCATAAACGTTAGATTACATTTACCTTATTGTGAACATAAAATCTAGATTAATGACAGCCACATAATAATTATGTTCTTTAAATTAAGCCTTAAAATATTAACAATGTAAAAATGTTGTAAAGGAGAGATGAAAATAAGTAAAATTGACATTAAAAAATAATATTATCTTTACAAAATTTCTATGAATACATTTAAAAATAAACAGGCAAGTTTTAACAAAAAACAAGAATAAAACTCATTATTTAGATATTTATTACTCTATTTTTCGTTTAAAAACTTATGTAGGTAAGAAGTAGTAAGACTTTCTCAGTGAGGCAGTTCAGTTTAGTACTATGGACCATATTGTCCATAGTACTGCCCTGACGCGTCGTGTGCGTGTCACGCTCGCCGAGAAGAACAGCCAGTACGCGCCTCTGCGAACAACTTTGACGCGCTACAAAATTGCATTAGACCTAACAGCGTCCTATACAAGACAACAACAAAACGAGACTAGCGTACCTAATTGGGAATGTAAAAAACAATACCAATGGTTTTAGTGTTCCGTACCCAAAGGGTAAAAACGGGAACCCTATTACTGAGGCTCCGCTGTCCGTCCGTCCGTCTGTCACCAGGCTGTATTTCGGGAACCGTGATAGCTAGAGAGTTGAAATTTTCACAGATGATGTATTGCGGTTGCCGCTATAACAACAAATAGGTACTAACAAATGGAATAAAATAAATATTTAAGGGGCTCCCATACAACAAACGTGATTTTTATAGATAACTAGCTGTTGCCCGCGACTCCGTCCACGATGAATGGGGGGGGGGGGGGATAAAAAATAGCCTACGACCTATTCTCAGACCTACCGAGTGTAGAGAAAAAAGAGGTGAGAAGAGGTTTGATTTTCATAAAAATCGGCCAAGCCGTTTCGGAGGAGTTCGGTAACAAACACCGTGACACGAGATTTTTATATATTAGATTATACGGAACCTTTCGTGCGCGAGTCCGACTCGCACTTGGCCGGTTTTATATATATATATATATATATATATATATATATTATATTGAAAAGTCAATTATAATATAAGAAACTGATTTCAGTTTTTTTTAATTTAGATTACTATTTTTTTCAAAATAAATTATTGAAACTGTTTTGGTTGATGACGGCAGATTATAATTGAGGGCTCTCGCATGGCCAAATTTATAAATTTATTTAAATTCGTACGGTAAGGCCACCCTTTTAATGTGTAGTGGTACACTGTAACTAGAGCCACTTTACTGGCGCTGTCCTCAGAGTGCTAGATGTCAGACAGCGGGTCCAAATCAAACTCTGTAGTGTTAATCCATGCGTAAATTATGAAGAATTCTAAATAATGCTATTCCACACCGATTAAAATACAACTTGGATCATCTACGAAATTTACTTCAATGTCAAATGAAGGTCATTGCTTATTTGAAAATGAAATAACTACAGAAAACGATTTAAAAAGCATTTATCTCGAAATGGTTTTCGATTTACTATAAGCCTGACCAGAAATATATGATCATTGTCAAGAGGGCGCTACTATTTTCATTTGTGTGAACATTTCAGTATAGCCCGCACAATGTGGATTGGCGACTAGTTATTTTGACTTAGGTACCTATTTTTATTCACCGTAATCAAAATCAGACATTGAAGACTTTTTGGATTGTGGAGGGGTGGGCCATGTTATCGAAGTTTATCTCTACATTGATTACTTGGTCTTCAAAGTAATTTCCAAGTTTTTCTTCAGCAGCTGGTGCTAGACACTTGCGTTTCATAGAATTCAGTGGTTGAGTAGTCTGGCTGGTATTTACTTTCAAGAAGTCCTGGGAAAAAAAAATATTTTATTAAGTATCGCTACATAATAATATTATAAAGAGGAAAGATTTGATTGTTTGTTTGTTTGCATTGAATAGGCTCCGAAACTACTGGACCGATTTCAAAAATTCTTTTGCTGTTAGAAAGCTACATTATCACTGAGTGACATAGGCTACTTTTTACCGCGGGAAATACCTATTCCTACGGGAAAATTAATTTATCGCTGGCGAAGCTGCGGACGGAAGGCTAGTCGCTACATATACAGGTCGAGTCACACGAGCTGGCACGAAAGGATTGAACAAAAGCAATAAAATAAATAAATAAATAAATATCACGGGACAATTCACACCACTTGACCTAGCCCCAAAGTAAGCTAAGCAAAGCTTGTGTTATGGGTACTAGGCTACGGATAAACATACTTATATAGATAGATACATACTTAAATACATATTAAACACCCAAGATCCGAGAACAAACATTCGTATTTCTCATAAAAATATCTGCCCCGACACGGGAATCGAACCCGGGACCTCAAGCTTCATAGTCAGGTTCTCTAACCACTAGGCCATCTGGTCGTCTAAACACAATCACACAACAATGCCACTTTGATATTTTTGTAGGAAAATGACTGATGCATGACATTTTCATATTTGTGTGAAGTGTATTCAAATAGATCTGTACCACATTGATACTAATACCCTTAAACGAGCAATTCTTGTATCTATATATAATCAGAATCTCAGGAACGGCTCCAACGATTTCGATGAAATTTGGTATGTTCTCGGGGATGAAAAATTGATCTAGCTTGGTCTTATCTCTGGGAAATCGCCTGGTACAGAGTTTCAGCCCGAGCGGAGCTCGGTTGCCTAGGTACTAATCAATTTAATAATTGTAACAAAACTTTATTTTTTTTAAGTCAATAGAAAGAAATAAATTACCTGCTTCCAGTATTGTGTGTGAAGAAGACAGCAAGTTGGTTGAGGTTGGTGGAGGTTGCTGCAGTTAATGTGTCACATATGTCTTGTACCATATTGGACCCTTGATACGATTTACAGTACTTGTGATCTTCCTGTACTGTCTTATGTAATGATGTTACAGCTGTAATAGATGTTACATTGTATCATTTAATTAACTCTGGCTGTGATGTGATGTCCTATGAAATTTATCCTGCAACCTATTATTGACCAACATACAAAAGGACGATTTTAAGGTATTATTTTTGATATATCAAAGTATACGCTTTGAACGGTTGTACCTATAAAAATCCAGTGTTGTAGTTTGTTTATTATAGGAAGAGCTTTGACAGTTACAAAAAATCCATTACATTTTATGCAATAAAACTTTTATAGTGTAGGTTACACTTAAAACTTGAAATATAAAATACAAAACCTTTTTTTAATTTAATATCAGTACTGTACATGTCTCAAGCCCTCTCATTCGGAGAGGAGGCCTGTGCCTGCAGTGGGACGTGTAAAGGCTGGGATGATGATGATGATGACGATGACTGTACATGTATGTCTATGATTGTATAGGTATATTGTTTTAAGGGCAATCTAAACCAGCTACTTAGGGTGAAGCCGTGGTGGCCTAGTGGTTTGACCTATGGCACAGAATATATAATAGTACTGACGTACAGAATGGAAACGGTCCGCCCCGCACCGATTCGAATTACCCCACCCCTCAAGGCGCAGATAGCCGGAAACCGCCAGAAACCAGAAGAGTGCGCGCGCGATGTATGTAGGCGTACGCGTGTACAGACGTCGTCGTGCTTATGTAGATTCAAGAACGCGTATTTGTACGTCGTGTCCGCCGCGTGCCTATGGTCTCTTAAGCAGAGGGTCGTGGTTCAAGTCTGGGCTCGCACCTCTGAGTTTTTCGGAATTAATGTGCGGAATTACATTTGAAATTTACCATGAGCTTTACGGTGAAGAAAAACATTGTGAGAAAACCTGCTACACCTGCGAAGGAATTCAATGGTGTGTGTGAAGTTCCCAATCTGCACTGGGCCCGCGTGGGAACTATGGCCCAAGCCTTCTCATTTATGAGAGGAGGCCTGTGCCCTGCAGTGGGACGTATATAGGCTGGGTTGATGATGAAACACCCTTTGCTATATATGAGGCCCACTTCATAATAATAATAATTCATTTATTTAAGAACAAAACACACTTAGGTCCAAATTACATGCAATATAACATGTAAAAATATTTTTTGACCAATGTATGACTTTTGAGTCAACAAGATTGAAGTGAAAATTTTAAGACTAACTCCAATGGTGGGGTTATAAAACTTGTGTGCCAGACGACAGATGGACAGACATACAGATGGACAATTGAGTGCTGGGGTTTAGTTTGGACCTTTCCGGAATGAAACCTAAATGAACCGCCTGATTACATCTTCATCGAAATTTGCAATATTATCAAAATATAGTCGACCAAGTAAGTGCTTTCTTTACCATTTTTAGGGTTCCATACCCAAAGGGTAAAAACGGGACCCTATTACTGAGGCTCCGCTGTCCGTCCATCTGTCAGTCTGTCACCAGGCTGTATCGCGGGAACCGTGATAGCTAGAGAGTTGTAATTTTCACATATGATGAATTTCGGTTGCCGCTATAACATATAATAAAATAAATATTTAAGGGGGTTCCCATACAACAAATGTGATTTTTTTGCTCGTTTTTGCTCGATATTGATAACGGCAACAGGTAGACGCTTTAATATTCACAGAAGATTTAGCTATATATTCACTTTAAAAATAAATAATTAAAACAAATATTTAAGGGGGGCTCCCATACAAAAAAACGTAATTTTTTTGCTGTTTATATAGATAATGGTACAGAATCCTTTGTGCGCGAGCCCGACTCGCACTTTGCCGGTTTTTGAGTATAGTACATGAATTACCAAATGAGATAAGAGTCCAAAGCTGTACAAAAAAGTAAGTTTCAGTAATTAAACATTGATAATGATAATTATCACTTTTATAAAACCTTGTATGCTAATGCATAGTTGAGTGGCTAGAGGGTTGCACAATGAACTTTTAGTGTGACACCTGTGGCACCTCCATTTGAGTGGTTGTATGATGCACATTTGCCATTGTATTTTAACTTACAAAAAGATGTTGTGTACTTAGCTATTTTTATTTGAGTATGACATTCCCACTCACAGGAACATTACAAGTGTCCCAAACCTTAGGGAGACATGCGCTGACTAAATGGAGCAGTAGCAAACTCTTTTATCAATTCAATGAAATGTGGCGATTCACCTAGTGGAAAATACTCCGGGCACAGGGCCACATTCAACCAGACTACCATAAACAAAGATAATCGCTTATTTGTTAAATTGTAGTATAATTGGTAATATACCTGGTATATGCAGATAAGGTATGGCCAATGCATTCAATTGATTGTTGCGGTTTCAATCCTTTTCAGTAAAATGAATATGGCAAACTTTTTTGTTCCTGTATATTGCTTGCGGTGCCAAATTCATAAATGATTCACCAACAATTTCTACCCAGCGTTTGAATTCCTCTGGAAATTTGCTAGGATTGGAGAAGTCGTGCATGGACACATCTGAAATTAAGTAAGACGCTAAGTCAGTGGAAGATATTAAGAAGAAGTCAGTGGAAGAAGATAAGTAAATGAAAGGTACAAACCTTTGGTGTAGCATTCAAAAAACGTCTCAAACTGAAATCAGACATCGTGAATAGCATCTGAAAGCGAGTACCTAACTAAAACTAATCACACTAAGTCTTTTTCACGAATCACAAGCGTCTATTATCGCGGTAAATAAATATAACAACACAAGAAACTTCCGAATAACAAAAACGTCCAAATTTTCGCTGGAACAGGCACGTAGCTACTAGATACCAGACTTAGCGAAGAAACTCAACGCTAAATATAAGCGCGAACTGGGACCAAAAACCGGAGGAGCTCGACTCGACGGATTAATTGGAGCAGATCAGCTCAGCAGACAAAAAGTAAACATGCACTTCATGTTTTTCTTTACAAAATTCTGCGCTTTTAATTTAGAAATCTGACATCGGTTAGAAATTGATCAATGTTGCCATAAGGATCTTTAAAAAAACAAATAATCCCAAATTGCCCTCAACTGCCAGCCTGATAATATAAATAATAATAATAATAAAACCGACTTTATGTCGAGATTAAAACTACTTGAGAATAATAATAATAAAATTAAAGTAATATAATAATAAATTAGAAAATCTGATTTAAGCTTTAAACGAGCGTTTCTTGTTTTTTCACAAACTTTCGCATTTATACAAACTCAAAATCAATATATATATTTCTGTAAGTAGGCTGTTAAGCTATCTTTTACACGACTTTTTAAGCCTACCAGCGCAGCGCTTTTGGAAAAACCTCAGAAAGACAATGTTTGCCAAGAAGAATGTGTCGCGTATTGTCAGACGTATCATCAACAAAACCGGCCAAGTGCAAGTCGGACTCGCGCACGAAGGGTTCCGTACAATTATCTATAAAAATCGCGTTTGTTGTATGGGAGCCCCCTTTAAATATTTTTTATTTTAATTTAATGATTTATTTTTAAAGTCAATAAATAATTAAATGTTCTGTGAATATTTCAAGCGTCTACCTGTTGCCGTTATCAATATCGAGCTAAAACGAGCAAAAAAATCACGTTTGTTGTATGGGAGCCCCCTAAAATATTTATTTTATTCCAATTTTTAGTATTTGTTCTTATAGCGGCAACTGAAATACATCATCTGTGAAAATTTCAACTCTCTAGTTATCACGGTTCCCGAGATACAGCCTGGTGACAGACGGACAGACAGACAGACAGACGGACGGGCAGCGGAGCCTCAGTAATAGCGTTCCCGTTTTTACCCTTTGGGTACGGAACCCTAAAAATTCGAATCGTATACTCAAGCCCTCCACAAACCGCGACGGCAACGGAGCGTGTCCAGCGCGCTGCATAACACTGAATCATATACGCTGTGCCGCACTGCTGGTGTGTGTCACCGTATATATGATCCAGTGTTATGCAACGCGCTGGGCACGCTCAGTCACAGTCGCACGCACGCCCTGCGCTGCGGTTTGTAGAGGGCTTAAGTGAACGATAAAAGTTTTAGTATCTGTCTTTTCTAGAGCTTAAAGCTTAATGGATGCTAAAATACTTTTTTTATTGAACTGGGTCCAAAAAGTACAAATAACTAAAAAAAATAATATGAATAATAAATGAAACTAATTATCATAAAAAAATGCCAATTATTATATTTATGTAAGTATACTTACTCAGTTTTGCTGATCAATTTAAAGGCGATGCCAAGCTCGATAGGTAGGATATAGGTCCATTCACATGGGCGATAAATATGGACACTAAGGAGTCCTCGTGGTGCTTCACTATCCGTTCCACTTCCTCATAATACCTTGCTTAGCTTAGATATTGCATAGCAATCGATAAAAATAATCGAATCATAAATCCAGTGAAGTATTTGTTATTGAGAAGTTCCTGTGGTGGCGGTAGTGGTGATCTTACTCATCAATTCTCCTCCAATAAATGGTTATTACTACTAACATCTTATTTAAATTAAAAAAAAATACTGATTGATCCTCAAAAAATCAATTTTTCAAAAAGTTACTCTTAGACTTTTTAAAATGTGTGCACTAAATTTAGCAAAACTCAAAAGTTCAATATTTTTTCTTAGTTGTCTTCTTTCAAATATTCACTATACATGTATAAGATAACTTAGGGTAAAAATCAGATAGATTTCGTAAATTATCAGATAGAAATAAGTGAATCACTAGAAACCTTATAAAATTTACTAAATCTACAGCTAAATCATTAGATCTGGCAACTTTGATTTGAACGAAGTTTTGTAGGGATGTGGTTAATGTTATAAAAAACGAATCGGTTTTAGGCGATATAATTAAAATGAAAGAATGTTATTACTACCTTAAAAATATATATTTTTTATCGTTATTAAAAACCCAACTTGATTTTTTTTTATTTGATCGTAAATTTTTTTTCATTGAATCGATAATTTTAACAAAACGGCAACGCGTAACGCACTAAATGCTAAAAATTAGCTATCACGAGTTAAAGGTGGCGTAGCTAAAAACTTTAACTGTCAAATTCAGGAGACTTTCCCCCCCCTGGATAACACCAACATTAATAATAACACCAGTAATAGTACTACTCATATGCCGGTTGGTCGTTCCCAATACTTGAAGACCGATATGTCACCTTTTATTATCCATGTGCAGAAAGAAATATTAAACCCAAATGATGCCACAATTCTCCACCCAGTCACATTTGGTCGTTTTTTAAAACATTACAATATTACTGGAATTGTGAATGGTACTCTAAAACGCATAGGCAGAAATAGGATTAGTATGGAATTTTCAAATTTTAATGATGCCAATTCGTTCTTGTGGAACAAAATTTTAACTGAAGAAAAGTACAAGGCCTTCATACCTACATTCAATGTTACACGTTTGGGCGTTATACGGGGTGTCCCATCTGATTGGTCAGATGAGGAGATCTTGGCTAACATCAATGTGCCAATTGGGTCAGGCCCAATAATAAAGCTGCGAAGACTAAAAAGGAAAGTTACCGTTGGAAATGATGGATCTAATCAATATGTCAACACAGGCACCATTGTTGCAACTTTTGATGGTCGAGCTCTCCCAACCCGTGTATATATGTGTTATACTGCTCTTCCTGTGGAGCTATATATATATCCCACTATCCAATGCTATAATTGCTGCAGATTTGGACATGTAAAAAACCAGTGTCGTTCTACTCCAAGATGTTACAAGTGTGGCCAAGGTCACTCTGGTAGTAATTGCAATGTGGAAGAGGAAAATCATTGGTGTATCCTATGTAAGGGATGCCACCAGGCCATTGACAAAAAATGTCTTGAATATGCCAGACAAAAGTCAATTAAAGAAACAATGAGTAAAAGTTGCATCTCTTACATAGAAGCTCTTAAAATACACCCACCGGTTTCAAAGGTATCATATGCAGACGCTCTGCTCTCCTCTCCACCTCCATCGAATTCATATAAAGACATACAAAACACCTCAAATTCTCAAAACACTACAAATTCACAAAACATTTCATACAAGAAAACAGTTTTCCTAAAACCCAAATCACCACCAAAACTCTCGAAGGGGTATGACTATCATGCCCATGCAAATATTGTTAGAACTCCAGCTATAGAACACAAACCCATTCAAAACATAAATAATAATAATGAAAATATGCAAATCACAGACATCATTAAATTAATTATTCAATTACTATCACAATCCAACATATCACCGTCCAACGCTGCAGCAATTATCGACACACTCTACAATATACCAAAAAATAATAATGGCCCACAGAGCTCAAGCACTTCAGTGGAATTGCCGGAGCATAATACCTAAAAAACAAGACCTTATCCATATTATTAACAAACTTGATCCCTTTGTTATCTGTCTTCAAGAAACATGGCTGAAACAGGATTTTGTTTTCAAAATCCCAGGTTTCACCTGTGTTCGGGAGGATAGACCAGATGGGTATGGCGGAGTTGCCATTCTCATCAATAATTTATTTTCTTTTATTCCTGTTACCTTGCCTCCTCACAGTAATGACCTTTCGGTTTGTGCTGTGTCTGTAAATAATATTTGTTATATATCTGTATATTATTCCCATCCAAGTAGACATATTTTTGATGAAATCAATCAGATTATAAATATTGCTCCAAAACCTTTTATACTTTTAGGCGACTTTAACTGTCACAATCAGTTATGGGGCTGTGCTACAACTACATATTATGGAGAGCAGTTATTAGATTTACTAACTTCTCATAATTTGTGTGTACTGAATACTGGTGCTCCAACGCGCCTTGCCAGATCAACAAGTTCACCAGATGTATCTATTTGTACACCTGATCTAGCATCAGTTCTTTCTTGGTGCCCTATGGAATCCACATATGGCAGCGATCACTACCCATTGGTTGTCACTTTTCCACATAAGAAACATATTAGGGTGGTAAGGCAACCACGTCAGAAGTATAACTTAACAAATGCTGAGTGGGCAACATTCAGAGAAAAAGTAACTCAAGTAATGGGTGATGCTCCAGAAATAGATTCTAATAATACTTCAGACTGCTCTGAATTCATAGCCAAGGCATTGATGCAAGCAGCCGACGAAACCTTTCCCACAAAACGCTGTGGAACGGGTATAATACCATCACCACCATGGTGGGATAAAGATTGCACCCACGCTGTAAAAAAAAGAAAGGAGGCTGAGAGACAATATTGCTCATCCATGACAGATAATAATTTCAATAACTACTTAAAAATAGCTAATGAGACTAAGGAATTTTTACGTAAAAAGAAATTTGAAGGATGGCGTAGTTTCTGCTTATCTATTTGTCCTAATACAAAGCCCTCTATTGTGTGGCAAAATATAAGAAAATTTAGATCTGCTTTTAATGACACTCAACAACCCAATTTATCTTATAATTTAGCAGAACAAATTATGGATTGTTTGGCACCACCTTCTGTACCCGAGCAATTTGTCTTACATACTCCCTTATTATATTCGTACTTAGTCCGAGATAACAATGTAGTTTCGTCCTTTCTTGCTACTTGAACGCGACGTTAAAAGACACCATAAAAACAAAAACAGCACCTGGTAACACTATTAACATATGTCATTCGTTGTTTCGCGCTCAACGCAACCGACACGAAAATTGTATATTGCGTTAAAAAGTAATAATTTTCGGTTTTAAGTTTAAAATCAGGTCATTAATAAAGTGATAAATCAAAATGCCTATGAGGAAAATGAAAGACAAGATAGAACAGCTCGAGAAACGACTCGAGAGGTACAGAAAGATGATGCAATGTGAACCTCAATCTGAGTCTTTAAAGGGTAAGTGTTTGTTTTTAAAAAAAAAAAAAAACAATAGGAAAGAAAGGTTGAGCTTAATAAGAAAAGAAAACATTCCCCCATATACCTTAGTGTAGGTCTATAATGACTTGAAGGTTTTTGCACTTTCCTCAAACTCGACATTTTGAAGTACGTACTTTCCGTGGGAAAGCTACTGCGCGGGGGCCGGGACTGAGTCAAATGAACTCTTTTTTATATGCATTATCGTGTGACGATTATGCCCTCCGTCCGTGGGATGGAGATGGGTCAAATCTTGCCATGTTTGGCACATGTAACCTAACCTTTAGGTTAAATTTTGTCAAGATCTGAATAAATGGATTTAGTTTTTTATCAGACAATGACCTCTGCCTATATATATTTCAGCTCGTACACAAGAGCGTGACCCAGAAGTCCCTGAGACAGTTCCAGAAATATTGGACCTAGAGTATGATAATGTTCTGTATCCAAGCAACCCGGAAGAGCTTGATTGGATTTTCTGTCAGCACTGAGAGAGTCCACTAACAGGGAAAAGTAATGCGGAGAAAAGGTGCATGACCAGATCTACAACACTATCAGAAATATTATAATAGCGGGCCTGCCCAAACAAAACAAAGTTAAACTCTAATGGTTCCAAGGAACTGCTTATTTTAAACATGAAACTACCACCGTGAGACTCACTCATAGTGAAAATATATGGATCACTCACATCTTAAAACGAGTTTAACTCAACTTTTTTCACTTACTGCTAACGGCTTATTGTTAGATGCCCCTAAACTAAACATTGAACTCCAAGGAGTAGTTAACAGCCCTTCAAAAACTCGTGATAAACTATTACAAGAAAGGCAGTAAGAGATGGGTTTGACCATTGCTGTCAGGTAATAAATGACATGTCTAAAAAAGACTATATGATAAATTGAATATAATCAAAAAGCTCAGCGATGTTTCCCGGGTGCTGAGTAATCTTCACTTTCAATATACTGAAATTCAAAGAAAATTGATTAACCTGTATCTAGATAAAAATTTGGCTGAGAGTCCGAAAGGAAACAAGAGAGAGAAATGTCTGTATTCTAACCTTGATGATTCAGTCAAATCGTTTTCAGCAAGAAAGAGTACATCTAATGTCTTTAAGCTCAAATTAAACAAACAAGTCAAGCCTTTTCAGCCAAAAAACTGCCAAGCTCCTCCGTGTTGTCCCAACACAAACCAGGCCCATCAGGCCCCATGTGGGGAGGAACTCAACACCGCTACCAACCCCGCCAGCCATACAAGCCCCAAGAGAGTAGATAAGACCATCGCTGAGGGGCCGTGCCAAGTATCCTTAGATTCAGAGGTACCTTTTGCAGCTTTAAGTATGAAGATTGTTATAAAGATTGCTAGAAAAAATTTCCCAGGATCCCACTATTTTAACATGGATAAAAGGATACAAGGTTCCTTTTTCAACATTGCCCTCTAAATGTAATTTTTCACAGAATGACAATTTCAATAATTTGGATAAGAAAATTTTAAGAATGGACATAGAGAAACTTTTAAAATTGGAGGTCATCTCTAAATATTCCTATACTAAAGGCCAATTTTTATCTGGTATATTTACTATTCCTAAGTAAGATGCTTCTCATAGGGTTATACTTAATTTGAAAATTTCAATACTAATATTCCAGATGTTCATTTTAAATTACATTAGATTTAATTTTACATTAGAATGGTGTGCAAGTTAGTATCAAAGGGTGATTTCATGTGTACCATAGATTTAAAAAATGCTTATTACCTATGTCCCATACACCCCACACACAAAAAATATTTAAGATTCAAGTTTGATAAGGTACTATATGGATAAAACTGCTTACCTTTTGGTCTGAGTACTACACCATTTGTATTTACAAAACTGCTGAAACCAGTAATAGGGTATCTGAGGGAAAATGACATCTGTTTAGTAGTATACCTAGATAACTTGATTTGCCTTGGCTCATATTACAATTTTTTAGTAATGTTAAACTTGTAAAGGACGTTTAGATGTGTTAGATTTTATTATAAATGGAGAGAAAAGTAACCTTATTCCATCTAATTTTGCAGAATTTTTTAAGTTTCAAAATAAACTATTAAAATGACATTGGCTCCTACAGATACCAAACGGGAAAGACTGTTACTAATAATTAAGAAATATTTAAATATAGATCTCAATTAGGGACTTTGCAAGATGTTAGGAAGCTTAGTTACAATATGTATGGCAATTTCATATGGTTTTGACTATACAAATAATTTAGAAACAGGAAAATTCATGGCTTTGGAACGGTGGGGGGTGTAATTATGGTAATATTATGACTATTGGCCGGGATGCTAAAGCAGATCTCACATGGTGGAAGGTCAATATTATGACTAGGTGTTGTCAAATAAAACAGTATAATTTTTCACTAAAAAATTTTTCTGATGCATGTTTATCTGGTTGAGGCACAGTGTGTAATGGAAGAAGTGCGAAGGGAATTTGGTCCATAAAAGAAAAGGAAAATCACATTATTTATCCGGAACTTCTGGTGACATATTTTGCACTATGATGTTTTGCTAAAGATCTGAGACAATGGGAGATTTTATTACGGATTGATAACGATGGATGGATGGATGGATGGATACGGATTGATTGGTGGGAAGCATGAGATCTTTGGATTTATGCTTCCTACATTAAATCTCAAGATAACTCAGAAGCAGATTATGAACCTCATAGTTCAAATCAGGATACAGTATGGGATCTCAAGAAGTTTTTTAAACAATAACAAATTCATTTGGATATCCAAATATTGACTTGTTGGCTTTCTCGGTTTAATAAAAAATGTGATAAATTGTTGACATAGGAACCCTTTTGCATTTAATATTGATGCCTTCACAATAAAATGGGGCGAGTTCTTTATCCCATTTCCTCCATTCTCGTTAGTCTTAAGAGTGTTATGCAAGATCAAGACCGATAAAACAACAGGAATATTTGTATTTCCAATTTGGCCTACTCAAGGATGGTATACTTTATTGAAATCTCTCATAGTCTCAGAAGTAAGTACTTACATTTGCTCCAGCTGAAAGTTTGTTAATGTCTCCTTAAGTCACCACATCCATTACATCTTCAATTTACCCTGGGGGCCTGTATATTATCATTAGTTATATTATTTATTAGGGAATTAATGAAGAGGAGAATGCTATCTAACAATGGAATTGATGTTATGTTAGCAGTATGATTCTTGTTTAAATCAAGGATGGTAATATTGTAAATCCAATAAAGAAGACTTAGTAAGCACTTTTGTACCTAAGGTAATAGCATATTTGATGTTTATATTTAAGAAAGGAGCCTCTTAACATACTTTAAATTACCAATCAGCTTTGTCTTTAATTATAGGTAGTCACATAGGCAACAATGATAAAAAAAAAAAAAAAAAAAAAAAAAAAAACGGTGGTTTAAGGGAGTCAATAAACTTCGACCATGTATACCTAAATATTCGAGTACTTGGGATCTAGCCATTGTTCTGTCTTATTTCAAACATTGCAATCCAGACTATCACTAATTAATTATAATAATATTATACAAAATGGAGAAGGTTTTGCTATAGTTTTAACAGAAAACCTCAACACCTGAATGTTTCATGAATAAACTGTCTTTACCATTTTTCAATGATAATCCAGACATTTGTTCTGCAAAGACCCTTTTTACAATATTTAAAAGTGCCAAGCAATGTAAGACAGGACAATGACTGCATTAAATTGTTTCTGACCGTCAAGAGACCTCATAAACCAGCTTCAACACAAACAATTAGTACCTACTTAGGTGGCTCAAATTAATAATGAAGGACAGTGTTATAAATGGTAGTAAGTTTTCATCACAATCTCTCGTCACGCTGCGTCGTCGCGAGCGTACCATGTAGGTCTCACAACAGGGCAGCACCTTGAAAGCTGCATAGACCTCTTATTTATGATAGTGCACAAGGTTTATTCGCCAGATCTGTGGTATTGTCTAATAACTAGATTGTCATTAAGGTTTCAATGAAAAATTATGATTAATCAAAGGCTGATTATATATACCTATCCTAAACAGTAAAGTTATTGATTGTTTATTGTTTTAAAGGTAGTTACTTTTAAAGACAATAAATATTTAAGTTTAATTTAATAATATTGTTTACTCTTCTCTAAACATCTACATTGTTATCTCGGACTAAGTACGAATATAATGATAGGATTAAACGAACTTACCTGAAGTGAAGTTCTATCCTGATTATATGAAGTACTTAGTCCGAGATAAGGGAGCTTCCCACCCCCCGCACGGATATTATTTCCTACTATCCCCCTACTATTTATTGCGCTAATATGACTCTAAACGAAATGACATATGTTAATAGTGTTACCAGGTGCTGTTTTTGTTTTTATGGTGTCTTTTAACGTCGCGTTCAAGTAGCAAGAAAGGACGAAACTACATTGTTATCTCGGACTAAGTACTTCATATAATCAGGATAGAACTTCACTTCAGGTAAGTTCGTTTAATCCTATCATTATCGCCTGTAGTAAATAGCAATTTCAATAATACTGAATTGAATTTGAATTCTCCATTTACATTGTGCGAATTAAAAGGGGTTCTTTCAAATGTTAAAGATTCTGCACCAGGTGAAGATGGAATCCCGTATTCTTTTCTGTCAAGCCTTGATGATAACAGTCTCACTTACTATCTATCACTTATCAATAAAGTAATGCTAACGGGGATTATTCCTCGGGCTTGGAGAACTCAAATTTTGATCTTATTGTTAAAAGCAAAGAAACCTAAATCAGATCCATCTTCTTACAGACCCATTGCTTTGTCATCCGTTTTGGTAAAAATAGCTGAACACATGGTGAAAAATCGCTTGGAATGGTTTCTAGAACATAATAAATTGTTATCAGAAAGTCAATATGGGTTCAGGAAAGGTAAATGCACTTTTGACAGTCTTAGCATCCTTACCACAGATATCCGTTTAGCCTTTTCTAATAATCATTCCGTTTTAGCTGCTTTTCTAGATATAAAAGGTGCATATGATAGTGTAAATATTTCTATACTGAAAAAAAAATTAATTCAGTTAAATATTCCAACTTTATTGATTAATTTTATTGTCAACATGCTATGTGAACGATTTGTTAAGTTTTGTATAGATCCAAGCACAGATAAATATATAACCAGAACTGTTTGGAAAGGTTTGCCCCAAGGTTCTGTTTTGAGCCCTCTTTTGTATAATATATACACATATGATTTAGAATCATTGGTGGACAGGTATGTTAATGTGCTGCAATATGCGGATGACCTTCTATTCTATGTGTCTGGACGATCTATAGATGATATGAGTGGGTCGCTGTCTACAGCATTAGATGATTTTAAGATTTGGTTAGAAGATAATGGTCTCGAATTATCAATATCTAAAAGCACTATAGTTTTGTTTTCTCGTAAACGGACTCTACCCACAATAAATGTTATGTATAACGATTTATTTCTGCCTGTAAAGGACCAGGTTAAGTTTTTGGGAGTTATACTAGACGCTAAATTGACAGGGCTCTATCATTTTGAATATATTACACAGAGATGTGAGAAAAATTTAAACCTCCTTAGATGTCTATCAGGGGTCTGGTGGGGTGCCCATCCCTTCACAATGAGGCTTTTATACAACGCGATAATACGAAGTGTGTTAGATTATGGGTCATTCCTACTGCATCCTAGTTATGGTAGGTCATTAAAAAAAAATAGATAACATTCAGGCAAAAGCCTTAAGACTCATAACTGGTGCTATGAAATCCAGTCCCATTAACTGCTTGCAGGTTGAATGTTGCGAACCACCATTTAGTTTAAGACAACAATATTTAAGTGATATGTTCTTCTTCCGGAGCATTCAGTTAAAGTACCACCCTTTATACCTTAAACTTTGTAGTCTAGCTCAGGAAGTAGATTCTTCTGCCTACTGGGACCATAAAGACGCGCCATGCCTAGTTAAAAGTTTAAAAAAATACAAAAATATCGTAGCATCTACTCACCAAAGCTCTCTGTTGCCTTTGTATCAATATAGTTATACTGCACTACTTAATACTCCACAAGTAGAATATAATTTGGGTATTTCTAAAAACACTTATTTCCAAAATGTTAAATTTAATAGTATAGTTTGTGAAAAATGGTGTAGTTGGCATTATATTTTCACCGATGCTTCCAAACACTCAGATACTACCTGTGTAGGCGTTGGAGTTTACCATTCACAAAATAAAGTTATACAAAAAATTAAACTACCTCCAGAATCTTCTGTATACACAGGAGAATGTTACGGTCTCTTAAAAGCAGTTGAATATATACTGTTATCAAAGCTACGAAATACTGTAATCTTTTGTGATTCCCTTAGTTCCTTACAGTCTTTAGAAAAGTTTCCTTTTAAACCTCAAAAGCAGTCCAAGATTGTTTTCAGCATTAGGGACCGACTACTTGAATGCTCCAAGAGAGGTCTCAGTGTAGTCTTTGCATGGATTCCTAGCCACGTTGGAGTTTTAGGTAATGAGAGAGCCGACCAACTGGCAAACGAAGCTATCTTTGATGGAGATAAATTCCCATATACTAATTATTGTAACGATTTGTCCAGTCTGCCCAAATCATTTTTATACGAAGAATGGAATAGACTCTGGATTAATAATCCATCTAAAGGGAAATACTATCGCCTTGTCCAAGAGTCTCTTCCACGTAAGCCTTGGTTCCACAAAATAATTTTAACCAAAAGGGCTACTTCTGTTATTTGCAGGATGCGTTTGGGTCACGTCTGTACTCCAGCACACTTACACAAGTTCAAAATAGTTGATGATCCCATGTGCTCCTGTGGAGAATATGGAGATCTGAATCACATCTTCTTTTCCTGCTCGCTTTACGACCACTCCGATATCTTTTCCCAACTCCAATCAATTGCAGTCCCTTTTCCTACCTCCATAATTTGTTTATTGTATCTTAATACCCGCGATGTATATAACATATTAGCATCTTTTATAGAAGATAACAATATTAAAGTATAAAAAATAAATAAATTGTATATATGTATATTAATAAATCCAATCCTTCTCCATCCAAAATTTTATCCGTAATCCGTAATCCTAATAATGTCCTATCATATAATTAAATAAGTTTCCCTAACTTTGACATTGGCTAATGTCCTCGTAGCCATAAAAAAAAAAAAAAAAAAAAAAAAAAAAAAGGATTTGTTGTGATGCCGGTAAGTATATTTAATCTAAATTTGTAAAATTATTGTACAGTGGTTATTAACTGAAGGTTTTATAACTATTTTAAGTTTAAATAAAGCATATTTTAAGGGAAATTGACGAATTTATGACTGCCGTAATTATGTTCACAGATCTGACGCGAAGAACCTAATTGCGGGAGTATCACGGAATAAGAGAAACTTAGTATGAAATGTTTTAATCGTTGAATTATAACTGGGGCTAAATTTATTCATAAATTTGATGTAAATAAGTTTAGTGATGACTGCAGATTATTATGACATAATTACGGTATATCTTTTTTTTTAACCTGAGCCTTATAATTGAGTCTGAAATGATAACTCGTTATGTTATTATGTACGAAAGAATGGAGTACGGCATCGAAATTAAATTATATATTTTTTTATAAAATCATAACACATTTTTTTTATATCAATGTCCAAATGTTTCTTTCATTGAAATGATTAAGTGGAATTTTTAATGTCGATTTTTAATTTTGTACTTTTTATTATATTTAATACATTTATACGATAAATTTGTATTTTTATTTCATGATTAAAATAATTTAAAACCATTTAAGTAATTTTTTAAAGGAATATTTTTTCGGGTTACCTAATATAATGTGAACATTGAAGCTAGCACGGAATTACGTGCAACGATTCCCGGGATTAGATCAAGAGCCAAATTTTAGCACGGAATTACGGACAAAGTAAGGGTTTAGCAAAATAACGTTTATTTCTTTAAATTAAAAGCTACGAGGCAAAATAATATCCTATATCCATCTAATAAGAACAGTCTCCAAAATAAAACAATTTCTACTTCTAGTACCTTCGTATTTTTTTTTAAATCTTACCTCAAAGTAGAAAGTTCCTTAATATGCCGTAATATGGTACATTTACCTTATTGAGTGTTAGTGTAGCTGGTTGTGTAGTTAGTAAATAAATAAATATCACGTGGCAATTCACACCAATTGACCTAGCAATTGCGTTGGATGAGGATGGCACGGCACCGATCTGTTTGGCGAGCCTTGGGGGAGGCCTATGTTCAGCAGTGGACGTCTTTCGGCTGAAATGATGATGATAATGATGACCTAGTAAGCAAAGCTTGTGTTATGGATACTAGGCAATGGATAGACATTACTTATATAGATAGACTTAAATACATTCTATACACCCGAGACTCGAGAGTCGAGAACAAACATTAGTATTATTTTTAATACAAATCTGCCCCAACGCAGAATCTAATCACTTGGCCATTTGGTCGTCATATATTTTAAAAAAGGCGGTTGTTTTTGTAACCATCTAGTGGCTGTCCCCTTGCTGAGCGGCATTTCTGGCAGCTCTCCTTATTAGTCCTTATGACTCAGCCAGCCACGTCATCGCGCGACCAGCGGCAGCGGCAAGCGTTTTCTCCGTTCATTACGCGGCCAAGACACTCACACACAGTGATTATGATTAATGATTATCTGGCATCTCGCGGCACATGCAATGAACTGCTAGCCCGCCCGCGCATTAGGCGGCCAGGTCGCGCGACCTGGCCGCCTAATGCGCGGGGGCTCTGTTGAGTCGCGATGTTGGCCGCGCGGCCAATACGTGGTGGCCAGCAGAAACAACGCGACTCAACACGCAGCCTACGCTGGCTGGCTTGGCTGGCTACGTGGTCGCAGATAAAATCGCAGCTACCGCCGCGCGACCTGGCCGCCTAATGCGCGGGGGTTAAGGCCACAAAAAACTGGGAGCGCAGGGCGCTGACGGCGCGTGCCCAGCGTGGTCAATAACAATCAAATACGGTGTGCCGCGCTGCCGGTGTGTGTCACCGTATGTTAGATTCAGTGTTATTGACCGCGCTGGGCACGCTCCGCCGGCGTCCCGCGCTCCCGGTTTGTTGTGGCCATTAAAACGCTCGCCGCTGCCGCCAATCGCGCGAAGTCGCAGCCGGACTGTCACTCTTCGGTAAGTTGTAAAAGCCACCACGAACCGAAGCGCGGGGCGCTGACAGAGCGTGCCCAGCGCGCTCTATAACACTGAATCATATATACGGCGACACACTCCAGCAGACCGGTAGTGTTGCCTATCCATAGTCCAATATCGATAGACTATGGATAGATAGAGCGTTTTCACATTATCAGATCCGATATCGGTTTCGGACGACGATACGATATCGGGGCAAGTAAAACGTATGAAATATATATCTGTCTTTCATATTGTCCGACACGATATCGGATATCGGAGCCGATACCGATGTGTTGGGGCACCATCGGATGCCCTGTAACCGTCGGACGATAATCTTTGCATGTGTGCTATACGTGTATCTACATTGTCTGTGTGTCCGCACGAAGCTATCGAGCAAATGGCCGAATCAGAACGATTTTACCGGAATAATGTGAAAACAACTTTTGGTGTCGGCTATCGTCGTCTGATACCGATATCGGATCGGATAATGTAAAAAACGCTCTTAGGCCCATACTACACGGGCGGTTCTCCCGCCGCGGGAAACCGCTTCTGAACCGCACTAGACACAATTTTATATGGAAGTTATATGCTGCATACTACACTGCGCGGTTTCCCGCCGCGGTTCACGGGCGGGAGAAATTCGACCGCCGCATGCAGTGTTAAACCGCCGCTGATAACCGCCGCTTCAAACTACACGGGCGGTTTCCCGCTATTGCGTCATTCTGCGCGGCACGGGGCTTTGCGCTAGGGCGCTCGTTCGACGTGCGTATTTCGTTTTTTTAGCATTAGTAATAAGGTAAACAATCTTGACGTGTCTTTTTTATAGAAAAACGCTTTTAAAAGAATATTAACTAGGTATTTTATGAAACCAAAAGCGTGCAAATTAACATATTTCCTTTCAAATTGTTACATTATTAATTAAGCGCAGTTATAATATCATTGGCGGATCCATGTTGAAATGAACAAAAGACAGCGGTAAACCGCGTTCCGTGTAGTTTGACGGTCTGCGGTAGCTCCGTCGAGCGGTTTCCCGCGGCGGGAAAACCGCCCGTGTAGTATGGGCCTTAAGCAACAGTGTTGCTTATAAAGCACTATCGACAAGTGGCGATGGTATCGACAGTACTATCGATATCCTGAATTGAATAATTTTCGAGGTTAACTATCGATAGTTCTACAAAACCAACCGGAAAAAAAAGAAGTCGCTTGACGTCAAGCACATCCATCCATTCTTGAGTCAAGCATCTATTATAGAGTTGTCAAGGAGCAGAAAGACTTTAGCACAATTCAAAAATGTGCGAAATTATTCGTGATTCAGTGTTATTGACCGCGCTGGGCACGTTCATATTATAATATTACAATACTCGTTGCTGGGCACGCTCCGTCGGCGCCCCGGGTTTCGGTTTGTCGTGGCCTTAGTCCAATATCAATATTTTTTATGGCAACCTTCAGTTGTCAAAAATTGGGTGCGTCGTGTTGTCAGCTTGGTGGCCGCCATTTTATTTTGTATCGCCATTTCGTTTCTTTTGTGAGATGGAGGATTTGGGGATTTTAAAGTGAGACAGCAAGTAATTCGTATTAAATTTAAAGTTTTGTTGCATTGACAAATAAAATTATCAAAAAGGAGAAAAGGTAAGCTTCTAATCTGGATCCGAATTACAATATTAATTAACACAATCATTACATGTACATCACGGCACGGTCATGAACGGCGTCTCTCGCCAATAACAATGGCGTCCGTTTACATGTACTGAAGCCCGTAGATAGTCCGTCATCCTTTTCTTACATATTGACTCTGCACCGAGACTCTGCTTTCATAGCATCTGATCTTTTTACAAGCCGAAGAGACTGATAAGAAATATTTCCCGTTACCTTCGCACTTTGTGTTTTGAAGTCTCTCTTTCGCATAACCGTGCTGTCTACAATTAGCCGCGCTTTTAAGCTTTAGCCGTATATTGTCATTAACCATTTATTATTTGTATCTACAGTACGGCGAATACAAGGTATGAGTGATGACTAGTAATGTAAGTAAATAGTTAGTACGCCGAAATGTTCACAACGAATGCCGTGCAAACCGGCTCGGTTCCAACGCTGCAGTACCAAGAGCACCCGACGCCGAAGTCACAAGGCAAGAATATAGAGAATGCTCAACAGAAGAACGCGCAACAAACGCAGCAGTCACAACAGCAGCAGCAGGTATAATGCTTTGTGTCCTCGCCTCCTGCGACAATGCCGTGGGAACATGTATAATGTATGGCTCTGCTTCCTTCCCTTTTTTGTTGTGACCTAGTCCTGGCAGTTTTAGTACATTTTTTTCTTTTATTTACTAAACAAATACTTGTAGGGCAAAATAGAACTGCTAATTTCACTCCCATTTATGAACTGAATTTGTTTTGCTTTGATAAGTTAATATCTTTCTACCATATAAAATTCTTAGATCTAAATAACCAAATAAGAATTTCCTAGTCATGGAAATAAAAATAGGTACCTAATTCTTACCATCAGTTAATTGATTTTAATAGGTAATTTTTATTTGAAGACAAAGACAATATTAACCTAGGTATGGAGACAAGAGATACTTAGGGGGTACTTGAAATGATCTAGTTTGAATTTTGTTGAAATTACAGGAGCCATAGCCACGAGGCTATTAGTTATTTTGTTGTAGGAAATTATTAGTATATTGTATATAACAACAAAATATACAAATGAGTTATCAAAAAAATTGTACATGCATTAAGGGCTTAATGAACACAAAATCATGATTGTGTCCTTAGTGTAACAAAAGTTAGCCATACAAACAATATGGGTAACTTTTGTTACACAAAGGAATCAATTATTTTTTGTTTCAATTAAAGCCCTTAATTATTAGACGACCGGATAGCCTAGTGGTTAGAGAACCAGACTATGAAGCTGGAGGTCCCAGGTTGGATTCCCGGTCTGGGTACATATTTGTGTGAAAAATATGAATGCTTGTGCTCAAGTCTTGGATGTTTAATATGTATTTAAGTATATATTTATCTATATAAGTATGTTTATCCGTTGTCTAGTACAACTACCCATATACAAGCTTTGCTTATTTTGGGACTAGGTCAATAATTGGTGTCCATTGTCCCATGATTTATTATTGTGTAATTTTTTTTAAATGACTCAAATAATGGTTGTATTTAAAAAAACATGAACCTAACTTACATTCTATTAAAAATTGTCTTGAAGTTAAAATCAATATTGCCAGTGTTCATCTAAAATTCATGTGCAATCCTGCAGTTGCTGTGCAATTAAACTTGCCAGTTCCACACATATGTACTATCGCCCCAGACTTGCCATTTTCAAAACAAATTTGCTTGCAGCTGTTGATGTTTATTGCTATGGATTGGTATGGACAGATGTCTAGCCACTGCACGCAAACTGGGCCTTTAAGGTGCTCAGCTGGCGTCTGGGCCGATGGTACATATGATTTCAATAAATCAATATGACACTTCCCTGTATTTACTATAAATTAAAAATGAGGAGCTGGTTCCATGCAATCCAGTTAGTTTATATTGGTATTCAGAACAACAAGGCTTCAATTTTTCTTAATATGTGATAAGTTGAACTTGTGACCCACCTTTTAATAATTAACAAGTTGCATACCCTGGCTTTGCATGTATATAGTAAGGTGCGTTCGGCAAAGTTTTGGACGGTTTTAGGTGGGAAATGGTTTGAGATGTTGTTGGATTTTCATTTTTTTCTCAGCTTGTAAATACAATACATGCTTGATTTAACTATCAAAATAATAAGAATTAAATAATCTACAACTGTGATTTTTCTTATCCTCTGCGCATAAAGTTGAGTGTGTGATGAGTGTTTAGACACCGGAAACAACAAAAATTTACAACAGTGAACAGTATGTTCTTACCCGGTATCCAATCTTAGTCGAATGCCGAATGCACATTACTATTAAAAAAAAAACAAAGTTTTCTTTTAACAAATCTCTCAATAGTTACTAACACAGCAAAAAAGAATTAGACAAATAGGTGTAGCTGTTCTAAAGGTAAACATACATTTTTGCAATGGATTTTTATTTATTACTTATTAAATAGTACTGTAGTTATTTAATTAGCTGTTTAGGATGGGCTACTCTTTTAATTAGTTTTTCAATTTTAAGCATATTTGGATCAAAACCATCAACCATGAAATCTTACCTGAGATTCTTAAAATTATCAATTACATATTTCACCTGGAATGCCTTTCACTTCACTTAGTTTTTGTTTTTCTACTACCACAATAGTAATACAAATGGTTGGTTCTACTAGCATTTCAACTGCTATCATTATCCTATCCCATATATTATTGAAGAAAGTAGCGGCATCAAGTGAAGATTTTTATTTTCTCAAAAGAATACAAAAATTCTATTCAATTAATTTTTCTTGTAGCTGTCATGGTTATGTTAATATTGTGTAAAATATATTCTATGTTTACATCAGTTTTATAGTCTTCCCTTATTTGCCACACGGCAAACAGGTACTGTTTACCACTCTATCCCAGTCTGTTTTAGTGACATGTGCACATACTTCCTGTTATAATTTAAAGAAAAATTTGATTAAAAACAATCACAAGATGATGGTAATGCGTTTTGGTAAATTACAGCCCCAGCTCTAAATCATTATTCCATTACCTGCAACAATGAAGTTTGACATCTATTCCTTTGTACTTGCTGTCAATATTTAGCGAACTTCATGAGCAAGCAAACATCAAAAGTGCCATCACTCGATGCGGCTACTTTAAGTGGAAAGTTTTTATTATACAATACAATGTGCTTCAGGCACAATATCAATTAGTTAAAATTTCAAACTAGCTGTAGCTCATTTCTTCGATATGCGCGACAAGAAACTGATAGCAGTTGATTTGCTATTAGAACTACCAGATTAGCGCTTAAGAGACACTGAGTGACATATTTAAAAAAAACTGTCTAATTATGGGGTTATATATTTATTTTAGGTAAACCACAGAACACAAGCTTATCTTTGTAGATGATATTCTTGACATATACACAATGAATTGATTTTTAATCCGTGATCAGGAATCAATTTTCTAGATTAGTATTTGATGGCAACCACATTTAGAGCGCGCGCAGACAGAGAGCGGTCTGGAGTTCCGAGTTCCGCGTTCAGAGTTCTGTGTATTGACCACTCGAGAGTTCCGACCGCCTGCTGTGTGCGTTATCGTAAGGGACTCAGTACACTCTAAAGAACGCAGAACTCTGAACGCGGAACGCCAGACCGCGCTCTGTCTGCAAGCGCTCTTAAGTCGCAATTACAAGAAACAATACATCTATTTTTTTAAATAATGAGTTTGGAAAATCAGTTTTAATTAAAATCGTTGTCACCCTACACATGATTTAGTCTATGAGTTTACAACCTCTTTGACAAGTCACTTTCTTTAACAAACTTCAGTGCTAACAAACATGTGAAATTCCCCGTCAGATAGATGACACTTGACACAACTACTTAACCCTTTATAAGGCCCCATTTATTGGAGCATACTACCACAGAATCAAAAGCAGCTATTGAATGCAAACCTGACAAAGAATATTTTTAAAGCTAGTCGTATTTTCAATAATTACAATGGAAATTGTGACGTATTGTGAAAACAATAAAGTTGAAATTCCAACTCAATGCATGTGGTCGCTAAATCGCCTCTGCCTTATAAAGGGTTAACTACAACAAATGTAGGATGACCATGCATTCGGAGGATGGAGAAAGTTTTACCAATAAAGTTTTTTTTATTATTTAAACAGAGACTTCATTACTTGTAGACATTGTCTATTAAATTCCATTTTGGCTAGGAATTACTATTTTTCAACTCCTGATCACCGATTAAAAATCATCATGATAGAAGTGTGGCTTATGTGTTTCATGTATGTGTTTCATGCATGTGTCTCTTTCATTGCAGGATTCTTGTGGTTCAACTGCAACTGCTTTGATTGTTTATAAGTGTACTATTTAAGGCAGAGCGATCACAATTTTGTTAAGACAGCATTGCATATAGCTTTATTTTTCTTGTTCCATGTCTTTATTTGTAAGATTGAGCTTGCTGGCAGGCCCCTTTCCCATTGGGCACAATGGGCACGTTCCCAGGGCCACATGGATGATGGGGCCCCAATCCAAGTGGCTATAAAAAATAACAGCTTAATAAATGTACCTAGATTTTGGTCTTATTTACTCCATTTTGTTGGTCATATCATAGCCCCTGGGGCCCTTTATCCTAAAGTGCTCAGAGCCCCTTTTATTATTAATTATTAAAGCTTTATTTGTATGGACAGTACAATAAGTTTCTATACATTTTTATTACCGGTATTTCTATTGTATGGCCCTCTGGGGTAAAAAAAGCCTCCTCCATTTCATTTGTTTTTCTTGAGCACTGCTCATCCAGTCATTTCCAGCTGCTTTTCTTCGGCCGTCCTCTATGTCGTTTTCCAGTAAGACCGAGCCATTTTCTTGTTTTTAATGTTCATCTGTTATCATGCTATCAGGGCCCCTAACAGTAGCGGCGTAGAGTAGATTGGCACCCCTACTTAAAATAAAAAGCAATTACTTCTTCTACAAAACATTCGATAACATTATCAAAATTGACTTTCCTCTAATTCCTTTCTTTCAATTGTTAAAATCGAAAGATTGGTTAGCGTCGTGAGTCACGTGTCGTGAGTCGTGACCTTAGCAAGATTTTGTTTATTTTAACTTTGTAAAACTTTTTTCACATGAAGCCACTGCAACACTAATTTTTAAAAGAAATCTACGTCATAGCGCTAAATTTGGAACAGTTTAAGAAATTAGAAAATAAATTCGAAAAGTAAATGAAAATATAGTTACGAAGCGTTTTAAAGTTATGATATATAGCTAACATATTTTTATTCTCCCACAGAAGCACCGCCGCGAGTTAGTGCTTTGTGGTGATGAATGTATTACACTAAGGTATCATATGTATTTTTAACCCCCAACACAAAAAGAGTGGTGTTATAAGTTTGACCGCTATGTGTCTGTCTGGCATCATAGCTCTGAAATGGGTGAACGATTCGGATGCGGTTCTTTTTATTCGAAAGCAGATTTCTTGGCAATTGGTTTTAGACATGTTTTGTTAAAATTGGTTCAGCCGTTTTAAAGTTGTCAGCTCTTTTATTAGCTGTTTAAGGGACCTTAGACGCATAATGGGCATTTCCTTTCTTTTCAAACATATATGTGACCTAATTGCGTTGGCGGTTTTAAAAAAGAATAATTTCGTGAAGTATTCGCGAACATTTTATAAACACATTGCGACAGCGCGAATATTTGAGGTACCTACGTAGCCTTGGCATTTACGCTCTATAAGAATATACCTATGTAATTCGGTTATGGGATTTTAATTTTATTTTAATTTTATATTTAATATTTTCCATCATTAAGATAGGTATTTTTAAAAAGTAGTATATTTGTAAATTTTTCATATAAATTAATAATTAAAAATCTATCTCCGAAAGTTGTTGAACTAAGGCATCAATATAGTAAAAAATAAATATGTGACAATACTTTATTATGATGCGGTTTTTTTAATAGAGTGAGGAAGGTTTTTATATGTATAATACATGCATAATATAGTTGCACCCGTGCGAAGCCGGGGCGGGTCGCTAGTAGAGATAATTTTGGAAAACATTTTAACTCATTTTGGGCAAGGAGCCCTTTATTATGCGTGGTTATATAATATAGAAATATATGCACTGCGGAGTTAGAAGCCTAAAATTTACAGGCTAAGTTTAGTACAACAAGGAAACTAGACATTTGAAAAGAGAACAGAAATATATACTTACCTGAACTAGGAAAATAACAAGTTTCAAGGTGATCTTAGTATTTCGGTAATCGGTAAATTAAATTACAATAAATTACGTACTTAATATAATTCTAACTGAATTTGGATAATGTAGCTGTCTATTTGTGAAAGAACGTTCAAATTCGGTTGTTTAATTTCAGAGTTTATCTTTAGATATAAACACAAAAAAAAATACGCATTCAAATATATTTTGGAGCGTTTTAACCGCCGTAATGTTTTTGTGGAAAAGTGGCAAAAAATGAGGTGACAGGACCTTTGATAAAATCTGCTTTTGTTTAGACCACAGCTGTTTATATCTCAAACAAATAACTCTTCAATCTTTTCATCTATAATCCACAAACTATTATGAGGGCGCTTGAAACGCCTAACGCCCACATCTTGCATCCATTCTTAGGTTCATTGGACACAAGAAAGTTTACCATGCAGATTTTGATTCTTACTGTAGCAAGAAGTTTCTTATTATTTTCAGTTTAGTTGTGAAGTAGAGCCATACAATATTATTGTAATCACGCAAAATTAGGGTGGCAGTTGATATGATATTGCATAATTCCGACCTAAGCTTTTGTAATTGCACCTCACCCTCCGATTCATTACTCAATAGCTTTTCTTTGTGTTTTCTCAGGAGTTTCCTACATTCTGCTACACTACTACTAACGTGAACATGATTGGTAAAATTGGCTCGGGAAACACTAGTGGCTCCAGTGGGGTGTCAGGCGGTGTCAACATTGCCCAACTGACGACCAGTGATGACAAGACATGTTATATAGCACAACCTTTCTCATACAACTATGCCTTGGTCAATCAAATGCAGATTGCTCCGAATGGAATACAAAATTCCATATCGAATATAAGTTTCAAATGTGATGTCTGCGGGCTTATGTTTGGACATCTTACACTACTAAACGCTCATAAAAGGATACATGCTCAGGACTCAGGTAAATTTTGATTCGTTTCCCCATAAGTTTTATATTAAGTTATTAATTTTATGACTATTGTGGTTGCTTCCAGTCAAGGGCCTGAGGCCGTATTGTCGTAACGCGCGCGCACCAGATGGCTCTCTGCCACCAGTTTCTACCGTTTGGCAGAAAGAAATAGTGAATGCGAAAGCCAGCGCCCGCGCGTAAGACAATACGGCCTCTGGTATCATAAGAAACGTAGTATCTTATCCAGTAGTAATTCTTTGGTAACTTGTATATTTCTTTATTCATTGCGAAATCATGTGGGGTGAATCAACTTTTTCGTGTTGTTTACTCTGTCCCCAGTTGTCCAAGTTACATCTTCTTAATGTTACTAGAAAAATGCTTAGGTTGTCCAGGAGACAAAATTTGCGTAACCATATTAACGGGTGGCAAGAAAAAGTTGAATCACCTATGTGCATCTTGAGAAAAGCGTTGCAAAAAGAATTGCCTGACCCTTAAACCCTGTAAGGGTATAATAATTTACCACTAAATCTAAGACCTAATGTCTCTTGTTTCTTATAAAAGTTACTTTATATTTCAGAAGGCAACATAACAGTTGTAGCAACGGGTGTGAGCGGCGGCAATGAGGTCTCCATGCCTCCTCACATACAAATTCTGTCTTCGGACTCCACTGAGCAACAACAACATCATGTGCAGTTGCAAGATAGTATGTTACTTTGTACTTATAACATTTTAATTTTTAATATGCAATATGATTAACCGCTGTACTAAAGGCAGCAGAAAGCTGTTACAGACATTTAGTTAAAAATTTACAACCTTTTGTTTAGCTTAACTTTATCTTTCTTTATTTGTTTCAAAGTCTTTCAAGTGACTTGTGACTTTTCAAGTGATCGGATTGACTTGAAATTTTGTAAAATCAACGTCATACATAAGCATTGGAGCTGTCTGCCTAGAGGTGCCCAAATATATCTTTCTACGATCGTGTTGTCAATCGCGTAAATGCGTCTTCAGATATGTTTGAGCAAGTTGATTGTTCCGATGTTTATGATGCCGACTGTACATGTACTTCTGATGATATTACAATAATAAAGCGCCAAAATCAAGAAAGTTTTAGTAAAAATGATTAGTTTTTAAGTCTTGGTTGCACATACCACATAACTATTTACCTGAACAGTTAGACTTCAAAACTGTATATCTGTAGCTTGAGATGTCAATTAGTGACAATTAAGTAACTGCTGGGTAATTATCTTTTTTTTTCAGCTAAACCAATCTTGGTGGACAAAGTGCAAAAATGCATTACATGCGGAGGACCAATCACAAGTAACCCTAAAAGAAAAGGGCCCAAACTCATACGCTGCGAAAATTGTATCGCGCAAGATTCTGTTGAACAGCAAAGAAACAACCAGAGTATGTATTAATAAAAATAACATGTTAAGTAAATTAGGACTGTTAAATATGGTTACCCATTATAGTCTAGCGGTGCCATTAGCCACTCAATTTCACGTGTTTATAGTTTTGAGTCATACACAATGTCCTAATCGGTAAATGACAATGGTGCAATTATCTAATTGCCCCACTTATTGGAGCACACTACCACAGAATCAAAAGCAGCTATTGAATACATACCTGACAAAGGATATTTTTAAAGCTATACTAGAAATGTTTAGGTACCTACTTAACTGAATGTAAAAAAAACATGAACAACTAACAGTTATGGCGTCGGGTTAACTAGTCAAATGCAATATTTGTAATTGTCTTTCACGCGTCGCATTATCGACGTACGCTTTAGTCTCTGCTATGCGGCCGAAATGTCAAAGTAACTTCAGCAATATTTAAGTCCTGATTAAGTCCCGGGTGTACTATTAGCACCTAGAACTGTTTTTCTAGCATACCTACTTCTTATTCCTAACTCATCACCCAACTCCTGTTTAGGGGGAGGCCAGACGAACGTAATCTTTTGAATTGCGAGTCGCTTAATTTCTGTTGCGTTCGGTTTTATACAAAGTTTTAAAAGTCCAAAGCCAGCGACGCAAAATGAGTTAACACAAATAGGACTTTTGCATGAAACCAAAATTACGCGATTCACAACTAGATACATTTCGTTCGTTTGGCCTCACCCTCTTCACCACCACCACAAAACAAAAGAAGTGACGTGCTCTGTACGCCGCGCTACGTTAGATTACAAACCAATTTTCTAAAGATTTGAAAGATTGGTCATGTATAGATGACGTTGGCGTGTGAGGCATTCCATTGGCTATCACGACTAGATGACTGGGGCGGTGAAGAGGTTAATAATAATATTTTATCCGACAGTGAATGCTACGCAAATATTCGTCACTTCCGAGGACAACGTGAAGTTCGAAGTGGGCGGCGTGAGCGGAGTGCAGCCAACTTCAGACCCGCTCGCCACTACGCAACCGCAACAACAGACGCAGCAGCAAAAGCCATGTAAGAAACTTTGCTTTCGATCTCCTCTAGTTTAGGAAGTGTGACTTTGAACAGAAACAAATGCTTGCGATCAATCTAGTGCATGCATACCTATTATTTGTGAGATTTATCTTCCAACATTTGTCATAATTTGTCTATTGAAGTGTATACTGATGACGATGAGCCTTAGACGTATCGTTTGTCAAACACGTTTGTAACAGTTACAATTTTTTTAAAAGCGGTTTACAATAAAAAGACTAGTCAAGATAAAATAAACGAAGTGTAGAATGTTTGTATCTGAAAATAAGTTTACTGGCAAAGTCTCTATAATCAGCATCTTTTTTTTTCCAGTACCTGGCCATCATCCAGTGAAAAAAAGAAACTTGGCATCAGTAACAAAATGTCAAAACTGCAACGGTTCAGGAATCATATTTGTAGGCGGCAACAAGAATAAACTTAATCAGACTAATACAGATAAGCCATTCCACTGCAATATATGCGGAGGCTCCTTCTCAAGATACTCATCGCTGTGGTCGCACAAGAAACTGCACTCTGGCGAGAAAAACTTCAAATGTGGTATATGTGGCATTGCTTTTGCGAAAGCCGTGTATCTTAAAAACCATTCGAGAATACACACGGGAGAAAAACCGTATAGGTAATTAAAATTATACATTTACGATCTGTACGCTGTGCCTTAAAATTAATTTGGATCATTTCAGAAGATGATTGGGCAAATTTCGTTGAATACCTAGTAATTTTTTTTTTGTCAGGATTTTAAAATTCTGGTTTATTAATTTTTCCGCATTGGTCGATTTCAAATTGAACAGCGTCAAAAGCGTGACTACATCTTCAATCAAAAATCCTGATGCAAAGCCTTGAGTTTTGAATCACCTAAAATATTCCAGGTTAATTTTAAGTCACCTTGTGTATAAATAAAAATCAACTGCCTAATTCTTGTAAGCGCGTCACTTCGGAATATTTCTTTAATTATTTTTTTGTTGTGGTTGTATGACAAGAAAGTGGACATATTTAGTTTAAAATCTCCATATAGAGTGAGTGAGACAGGAGATGATTGCACGGAAGATTTCATCACATTTTCTTAATTAGTACTGGGCGAAGCTGTGATTCTGATTAAACAGCTAGTTGTTTGATACATTGTTTTGCCCTCTGAGAGATAAAAAATTCAACCAGGCATCTACTGATATCAGCGCTACATTTCTTAGTTTAAAGATTGTATTGTATAAACAGGTGCAACACATGTGGTATGCAGTTTTCACAGTCGCCACATTTGAAAAACCACGAACGAACGCATTCCGGGGAGAAACCGTACGTGTGCGAGGTGAGAATTTATAAATTAATATCTTGTGCCTAAATGAACTGCCATGCACTTAAATCGGCCACTTTACCTTTACTTAGGGCTATATAAAAATACCGGTTTAACGAAAAAGAAGTCTTATCAAGTAAGGCCCGGAATTTTGCGTGCGGCTGATGACAGATCGTAGGGAGAGAGCACCGCTTTTTATCGATGTTATAGATATATCGACAGGTTTTTTTTTGATTTATGTTTTTATTAAATAAAACCTAATTTTCCGATGAAAGTACTTTTTCAGCGGTCAATGATCAAAATAGTTCGAAATATCGGAAAGTTTAATCCGTTTAGATTGCTTTATTGAAATCACTATAATTACGAAAACCTTTATATTTTATAACTTGAGAAAAGATCCCTCTGAGACCACTTAACGTTAGGTAGCTTGTTTGCCAACCCTTTGATAAAATAAAAGAGAAAATATTATTTTGTATTCTTTCAGTTCTTACCATAGCCAATATAAATTATTTTGTAATAATATTCCAAGTAAAAATATATTTACAATTATGTATGTATTAAAGTTACAACTTAATTAACAGTTTGTCGATAACATCGATAAAAAGCGGTGTTCTCTCCCTACGATCTGTCATCAGCCGCACGCAAAATTCCGGGCCTTATATCATATCATACTACATTATGGTGTGCTGGTGGTTCAATTTGACTTTCCTGTAATTTCCTGAAGTAGCCGCACAAGTTGTGGCAGCTTTCCGAGGGTTTGACTCGGCAAAATGTAAATGCACAATAGGGATGTTGACACCACCAATCAACTGACGTACTTTTTATGAACTGTCAACCCCATAGAGACAATCGCAACTTTTGACGTCATTAATTGTTCGCCAACTCGATCAACTGTTTATTTGTTTTAAAGCAACATAAAATCTAATTTTGTAGTTAATCGAAAATTAATCTGGTTTTCAGGGCTAAAATAAAGTATTTTTTTTTACTGAAGTCGTGTCTTCGAATTATTGGTTTCGGTAATGGAGGCTTTACTTGCATAAAGCCTTGGCATTCAAAACGTCTCAATGTACACTGACCAAGTATGCAAAATAACTTGTTTATATGTAATGCCACGGTTACAAAATGGTCTTAGTTTCAGGAAGACTTACTTTGCAAAACGTCTAGGTTATGAAATGCACAAGTAGGCAGAATTACTCAATATTGTATAAGGTCTTGATTGTATTATATTGGCCATGAAGGTTATCCAGACTATTAACCTATTAAAACATTATGACATTAAGTCGTTTTACAGCCAAGTCATTCCGTCTACTATGGCTTACATAGCAATGAGAGCGTTTTACAGAGCAAGACATTTTGCTACCTGGACAATAGTACAACTAAGGTGCTCTGTTCGCCAAGGCTAAACGCAAGCAAGGCCTCCAGTACCGAACCCGAATTATTTTGTAATGGCGTCACCATACCTTAGAAGCTTTATGTTGTGCACAAAGTAGGTCATATAAGAATTAACAAATCAATATCAAAAATTCGCCAAGTCTCTGGCGATTGCTGCACTCTGATAGCTCGGTACAAGGTTAACCAGGACACTACGAGTTGGGCAAGCGGATATTACGGTCGATATCGACAGTACATAAATGTCAAGACAGTACAAACAGTACATAGATGTTAAGTCAGTGTGTGGCAGCGTGGCATATGCATATTGTATAGTGATTAAAACTCAATTGGGGTTCTTAGACATGTTTATCAAAATTGGTTATCAGCTCTTTTGTTAGCTGCGGAAGGAATGGACGCATAATCGGCATTTACTTTATTTTCAAACACATGTGACCTAATTGTGTTGGCGGTTTAAAAAAAAAGTTATTCGTGAAGTATTCGCGAACATATTATAAACACATCGCGACAGTGCGAATATTCGCGGTACGTGCGTATCTTTGGCATTTTCGCTCTATAAGTATCTAGAAGCATTAGCGAAAACATATATGGGTCAACATAATCATGGTGGCAGCAAAAGTCTTCACAATTTCAAGCTTGTTTTCCTTTCGCCGGCTATTTCTCCCCAGTGTTCATGATCATGACCTCTCAAAGTATTTGAATTTCCTTTCAATGTAACATTACCTAAACGCATTAAATGCTCTCCTTGCCTTTGGTAGTTTCTTGATTCCTAACCGGTGTTAAGTGAGAGCTCTGAATGCCGAGAAATGGCCTCTTTTTTTGTTTGTAATTAATTTTCTGATAGGTGGAATATCGCTAGGTAGTGTTAGTATCGTAAAGGTGCGATTGACGTTAAGGTCACGCTTGAGATCGCCTCATTTAGTTCTACGATACTTTCACGATACTGGCGCCAACTAGCCTGTCACAAAACCCCCCATTGGAACAACGGCGTAAAATAAAATTGGGGAAGTTACAGCTTTAAAACTGTATACAACAAGAGCATAAAACGAGCAATTTTACTCGAGTAGTTCATGTAGCCACCCGAGTCGGTACGGCGAGGGTGGATAGACACGTCGAGGGGGAAATGGGTTTAATGCTCGAGTTTTACAGTCTGATTTTCACTATGATTGCAAGGAAATTAAACAGCAACATTGTAAATTAAATTTACAGACTTTCATGCATTGCAATTTCTATAATAATGTACTAGATTTGCCTAGTTTTATTAATTTCGTATTTTAAAACACCGGTTATATAAAAAAAAACAAGAAACTTATATTTTATAAATTTCTACTGTTTGTTTGAGGCTGTTTGTACCTGATCGCCTTGGTCTTAGACGAATGCACTAGAGCATAAAAAGCTATTTTATGTAGCATTCTCTCGACATACAGAGCTACTTTACGAGCATGAGAAGTGAAAAATCTATTTCTTTCATAAAACTTTATTTTTTGCTCCCTTTAAAATGCAAAGCAACTCTATTTTTGTATCCGGTCGATATAACCCCCAAACGCAACTCTAAGATTACACATTATTGCAGGTGTGTGACAAGGGCTTCGCAAGACACGCCACTTTATGGAATCATCGTCGTATCCACACAGGAGAGAAGCCGTACAAGTAAGTACATACAGAAGCCTCTGCCACAGAAATCTAAATAAGTAGACACTAGATGTGTCATACAGTACCCGGCGATAAAGAATGCACATCGGCCTTTAGCAAGAGACAATTCGCAGTTTACGACGATTTCCGTCCATCAATCGCCGTATTTATTAAGTGACGTTTGATATCAAGTAAATACTACACTCCATAGACTTGATTAGTTTACGTCAAATTAATGACATGTAAAGTTTTGATATCTATAGAGGGTTGTTGCAACTACTAGAAAAAGGATAGTCAAAAAAGAGATTAGAGTATATTAAAAGACTCCTACATTTCATAAATTTAAATTTTCAAAAAAATCTCAATTCCTTCCATTTCACTATCTGTGCTCTCAATTTGGTCAATATCACTGTTACTATCAGCCGTATTTAGTATTAGTCTATCAGTGTAATCCATCATACAATTTAAAGTTGGGGGGTTTCAATAACTCTATATTATAATTTTCACCGGAACGCGTCCGTACCCTACTGCACCTGAACAACGACTGACAAACGTCACATAAGTAGTGTGTGACAACGCTATACGAAGCCGACATTTGCCGAGACTTTTTCCAAAGACCGATGTGCAATCTTTATGGCCGGGTACTGTACATAACTCTCTTCTCCTAGGAGAACATGTTTCGCGACTCGCGTATCTTCTATACCTATAAAAGAGTACACATGACTGTCAACATGGCTGACTGACAATGACTCGCGGACGGACAATGCACAGCCTAAACCACTGGAGACAGCCAGAGGCTACAAATTTCGCAGACATATTCCTTGAAGATCATAGAAGTGCACTAAGAAGGGATTTTGCCTACGAGATCGGAGAGCTATCCAATTTTTAATTCTTCTATAGGGGTGGGTGAATCAACTTTTTCATGGCATCCGTTGCTATGGTTACACAAATTTTGTCTCGTGAACAACCTAAGCATTGTTCTATAAAACAGTATGAAGATATTTCAAACTAAATACAAACTGAAATATAGATGCACAGAAAAAACCCCAGAAAAAAGACCAATGCTGGGAATCGAACCCAGGTAGAATTAACATTACAATTGGCAGAGGTAGGTTGGGTAGAGGGCATAACATAGATAAGCGCTTTATCACTGCATAAAGTGATTATAACAGACTGAAATGTACGATGTATGGGAAAGATTCGTCGCTAACCTCTAGACCAGTGATGGTGTAGGGGTAAGCACGCAGCACGGAACGCTGAGGACCTGGGTTCGATTCCCAGCATTGGTCTTTTTTCTGGGGTTTTTTTCTGTGCATCTATATTTCAGTTTGTATTTAGTTTGAAATATATGGTTTCATGGGATGACCATAAAAGTAATAAAAAATGAAGTAGAAAAATAAATAAAAAAAAAAGATACTTCATATCTGGCAGTATGAAGATGTCACTTGGACAACTGGAGATTGAGTAAACGACACGAAAAAGTTTATTCATCCGGCTGTTTTACGGGTAAAGCTAGTAAGGTAGCCCATTTAAAATGTACTTTATAAGTTGAGTAGTACTGAGTCACGATTCACACCTGCTGTGGTTTTCTCTACATAAGCATCATTTAGTGCTGAGGTCGACAGACAGTCATAACTATCAAGGTTAACGCACAACCAACGTCAAGACACACCTTTCTGCGTATAATGCCCACGAGACGAGCGAGCAGATGTTATGGTTGTCATTCGAGCGTAACGCTGAATTCGTAGTCGAAGTTTTCTTAGAGAATAACCCTTGTAAGACAAGGCGTACGCGGCATCTGTTCACGGCGAAAGGGACGCACGATTAACAGATTTCCAGTGTCTATATTTGTATTTCTGAGCTCTCTTGTGACTTTATTTACCAAGTTCCGTTTCTCCCACAGATGCGACACTTGCGGTTCTGCGTTTAGTCAAGCAGCTCACTTGAAAAATCACGCTAAAGTACATTCGGGAGAGAAGCCCTTCAAATGTGACATATGCACGGCCGCGTTCGCTGATCGTTTCGCCTTGAAAAGGCATAGAGGAATCCATGATAAATATGGTAAGTCTTTCAACTTCAAGTTAAGGTTTTGATCAGTACTATGATTTTAAACTGACCCTTTTTTGTGTCGCACAGGTCAGACTGCACCTCTCCCATCAAGAATACAACAAGACCAAGCCGAACAGGCTTCGCAGCAAACTGATCAACAGAACACTCAGCCAGCGGTCGAAGTAGAGTTACATGGCGACCAAACCCTCTGAGTCTAACAATCTTTTTAAGTTCTTTCATACCCCACCCTACGCATAGTATTTTTGAGACACTAGTACGTTATATTGACGATTGAAGTCTGTACAGTAAAGTCAAGCATAAGTTGTTGTTGATCAGACGTAATTCTACGTGAACGGAATAAGTATTAAATTACCTCTTAATAGCAATTCAACAAGTGGTAAGAACTTTGCAGCCAGCGTTTCGGGGGCGACGAGCACTGCCATAGTACATAAAAAAGTGGTCAAGTGGAGTTATAACACGAGTTACCACCGTGAGACCTACCCCTGAAGGTGTCCCTCAAGCCTAATTCAACTATTACTCAGTACAATAAGGTTTTTTTAACCCTTAACCAGGCAACGAGGGTGTTTCTTGACATATTATGGTTCGCAGGGATACTTTGCCCGATAAAAAAAAACTAATCTAATATGGTCCTATGGTCCTATGGTCCTATGGTAAATTGTCTGGTTAAGGGCATCACGTGATTATAATAAGCAATAAAGCTATATACGATATTGAACCATACATTAAATACATACAAAAAGTTTTTTTATGAAAGGTTTGGTGTGTTAAGTTGGGCCACTTCTAGCAATTAATGTACATACATTTATGTAGTTCATTCAATAATGAAGTCATTTTTTACTTGTATGTATAATCCTCTAACATGACGTATTTTGTAAATAATGTATTTGTAAATAAATCCTCAAAAACGGCTCTAACTAATTTCAAATAATTTAAAATTGGGGCGCTGAATTCAAGACGGGGTCATACATAGAATAAGAAACAAAACAATGTTTGCCTTTCTGTCGGCATAAAAAGTGAACAAAGAGTCGTCAAACTTGAATAAGCTGAAAGTGGGCCAGGCGCCGTACATGCGCATAAATAGTTGTAAAAAATTAAATTGGAGAGTCGCCAGACTTACGGCCCGTTGTTTGATCAATAGTTAAACTAACTAATAGTCAAATTGCCTTTGAAATGCGTTTACTATTGTTATCTTTGCCATACATTTTAACTATTAGTTTATTTAACTATTGATCAAACAACGGGCGCTTAGTGGCAGTGGGCAGGGCACATTGCTCGTAGAACCAACGGCCGATGGGGCAGTAAGGTTCCAGAGTGGAGACCGACCGCTAACCGGAACACGTGTCGAAAGATGGACTGACGACCTGGCTTTATACTACGAGTATCATAATTCGAACTTCGTATCGTGCCGCCCCGCTCTCGCTAATAGCATTTAATACGAGAGCGAGCAAGACGCTACGATACGAACTTCGATTTTCGAATGTCGGAGTAGCCCCCCTGGTACGGTCGCAGGTACCACTTTGATGCGCAGCGCAGGACCGATCCGCTCGTGCCTAAAATACCACAATCCCGATATACCACATTTATCAAAATACTACATTATCTATTTATTACATTCTCATTGCACCAAATGTCCAAAATATGACATTCCATCAAATAATCACTTCCTTGAGTAATCTTTGATTTTGTAATGTGGTGCAATGAGAATCTATACTCCATTTATTTTAACATTTGAAACTTAACGGTAAAATTTGCACACGTTTTTAAATCAAACAATGAAACTATTTGAAATTGTGTAAACTTCTATAATGAAAACATAATAAATACCGCTAATAAATGTACATGTAGGTATTTTTAGTCCATTTGTGTTCGAAATACCGAGAAACGCGTGTTACAATTTGACCGTTAATTCAAACCTTAAACTAGAAATGTGGTAAATAGGTAATGTAATGTAGTATTTTGAAAAATGTGCTATTTGCGAACGTGGTATGGTATTTTAGGCACGATCGGACCGATCGTTGTGGAACTCTTTGGGGGAGCCCTTTGTCCAGCTGTGAACGTCTTTTGGCTGATATGATGATGAGCATAGCTCGAACAGAGGTCATCGCAAAAACAGATACGGATATAGAACAAGATTCAATAGAGTCTTAATAGTGTACCTAAGATTATGATCATCTAAAGCGGATATTATCGTGATTAACATTTGACCTTTTTAGTTGCATATCGGTCATAGTTTTGCTAAACTAGCATTCCTGAAATAGTTTTATGACAACTAATCTAAGTAAAATTATTTACTTACCTACGGTTATTCCTAAATATTTTATGAAAAAAAGGTTTCAATAAAATGTAGCTTTTATGTTATGATTTTGGCACTGGTCAGTGCTCCAGCACACAACAGGGGCAGCGTTGAACAGCGCCAAGTCATACTAAGGGTGAAACAGTTAAATAAAGACAATATTTACAATCAAGTACTCGAAATTCTAAAAATCGATTTACGATTGTTTTGCGATGACCTGTCCGAGCTATGATGATGAGCAGACATCTGAATTTAGGGGGGCAAAATTTAATGACAGGTAGGGAGTTTCTACATCGATAAACTCAATTATCGATGCTTTTTCTATTTACTAGTGATCGCTCCAAGTTTAGTCTGTAAAAATATAATTGGTAACTCAATTATTTTCGACCTCATTGTAACTATTTTATAGTGCAATGGTACTTATTACCCAGCTATCATTTACAATTATGCTTTGCGTAAACTTTATCATTGTTTCCAAAATAATACTTGCTTACACAAACAAAACTGGGGGCGATCACTAGTATGTGGGAAAAGCATCGATAATTGAGTTTGTCCGTTGATGACTTAAGTTTTGAAAGTCGAACTTTCGTGATCGGATTGACTTGAAATTTGGTACGTCAAGTGCAAAAGTATGTATCGATTTAATCCTCTTAATTATGTACCGTTACCTTAATTCGACGACATAAGAGTTATGGAATATATTTATGAGCAAGTTTTATGCACCCATATCTTTACACTTGACTACATATAAGCATGGACCGGAAAACCCCTTCATTTGATTAATCCTATCGATAGGGTAACCCTATCACTTGATTAATTTATTGATGACCCTATGATTTATTTAGCCTAACGATAGGGAAACCCTATTGAACGAGTTAACCGCTGCCATGGAGCTTGCTTAGCCAGTTCATTAGGGTTTCGGTAGCATAATATTTAACTAACTGGGTTTAGCCCTGTTAATCGACTTTCTCTCTTTGTTGCGCATTCGAGCGATTTCCGCTCTCTCTCTCGCGTCATGTATGAGTGACCACACACTTTAATCTAATCTAATACCTTTAAACGAGCAATTCTTGTATATATGTATATATGTATATATATAATCAGGATCTCGGAAACGGCTCCAACGATTTCGATGAAATTTGGTATGTGGGGGTTTTCGGGGATGAAAAACTGATCTAGCTATGTTTCATTTTCAGAAAATCGCTTTTACTCGTGTTTTCCGGCTATTTTTGTATGCATTAGAATATAAAGCTAAATTTCGCCGACTTCGAGCAGATCATAATGGCACATTAGAAATCGGGTGGTCGCGGATCCAGCCGACCTCGGTTCAATACCACGTTTTTTTTCAAGATTTTTAGTTTTTTTTTTTAAGTTTATTTTTTATGAGAAAACGTCAAGTTTCTTCTTTTGTGAGAAAAAGTTACTTTTTTGTGAGAAAAAGTTATTTTTTTGCAAGAAAAAAGTTACTTTTTTATTAGAAAAAGTATTATAGGGAACGTGCAGTAACTATAGGCGGCAGCACTAATGCGACAGAAGAGACACTATGCGGACAGTAAAACAAACTTATCAAGGTAAAACATTCAAATTGATGGCACCCTTATGGCACCAGTTGGCAGCACCGTCTATGTGCACGTTCCCTATTGGGAGCACAGAACAGGAAAAGCCGGTTGTCTGTAAAGTCGGTTTACGGACGATAGTTTAACGTGACTCACCAACCCCCCCCCCCCCCCCCCCCCCACCCCCTCCGGTGTATATAATCAGGATCTCGGAAACGGTTCCAACGATTTCGATGAAATTTGGTATTTGGGGGTTTTCGGGGATGAAAAATTGATCTAGCTTGGTCTTATCTCTGGGAAAACGCTTGGTACCGAGTTTCTGCCCGAGCAGAGCTCGGTCGCCCAGGTACTTATAGATTGTGCAATAATAACAAGTCGAAACATACGCATAGAGATTAAAACTGCTTGAAACCGTTGGATTAAGTTTAAAATGGGTTACAGATACAGATGATAGGATTTTGGCATAGACTTTGTGCTTAGTCGAATTAACTACAACATTTGGTTACCCTTTCATTATCTAAGTCGATGATAGGCTTAGCGTTCCTTAGTGTTTATAAAAACAAGTCTATGAAATGACATGACAAGCAAAACTCACTAAAATTTAAGAAAGAAGAAAAAGAAAAAAAAAGTCTTGTCTAGTTAGTAATTACATACTGAGATACGAGCTTTGTTTTAAGTAGGTATTTGGTACTTAGTGACTTTTGCTTGTCACTCGACGAAATACCCTATCGAAAACTAAGGCTGCGTTTCCACCGGAGCTGTGCGAGGATGTGTTGCGAGGGATGTGTCTGTCATGAACCAATAGAAACACTTCATTTAAAAGGTCCTAAGTGAATGAAGTGTTTCTATTGGTTCATGACAAACACATCCCTCGCAACGCATCCTCGCACATCTCTGGTGGAAACGCAGCCTAAAGCTAATCGCTTCCGGTCCCTGCATTATAATTATGGCATGTTGAATGACACTTCAGCTGCATTTGAACCCCCCCCCCCCCCCTCCAAATGTGTGACGTACTTTATGGATGGCCCCAAATGATCTTATGTATTATTGTATTATTTCCACAAAAAAAGCTAGCCAAGTTCTCTGTATACCCACTTAATGTCTTTTTGATTGAAAATTAGTACTTGACAGCAAATTATTCACACTATTTATTTTATTACACATTTTGGACTAATTTTCTTTGGCTGTGGTTTTACAAAAATGTTTTTGACATCTTAAATTAATGAATCAATATTTATACATTATGTAAAAAAAATCTCTCGCCCTTTTACATAATTTTTAGCGACTTGAACATGAGCCCATATGTGATTTACTATTTTAGCATATCCAGGAACATTCATAATTTTATTGTGGATGGGAGGCACTTGCAAATTAGGATAATAATTGTTCTTAGTTTTGTTACATTCAGAATTTTAGCTATAATAACTGGTTCTGTTAGCCTATAAAATACTTACTAGTGAGTGCAGCTCATCCAAAACATGCACTACATCAAAATGACTTAGTTTGTAAGTTAGATTATACATTTTTAAAATATAAATTATAGATAAAATTGTCTAGAGCAGAAATGCGTTTCATTGTTTTTTTTTTTCCTTGCATTTTCTATGATGATTGACATTCAAAGTATTAAAAACCGGCCAAGTGCAAGTCGGATTCGCGCACGAAGGGTTCCGTACCATCTTCTGTAATATAAAAATGAATCGCTGAATGTGTTGCTAAGCGCATAACTTCCGATCGACTGCACCAAATTAGATACTTAATTCTTTTTTATTGCGTTTGTTATTGTCAGGAGAAGGTTCTTATGAAGGAAATTTAAAAAATAAATACAATGGGGGCGAAGCCGCGGGCATCAGCTAGTTATCTATAAAAAAAAACCGGCCAAGTGCGAGTCGGACTCGCGCACCGAGGGTTTCATACAAATTTATATGTACCTATGAACAGTCTTAGCAGACCCCTGCTCCTAAGCAAAATGTGCGCAGTGTGGGATCATTGTAGATTGGTTACTGATATAGACAGACAGACAAAAAAAAATATGCTTTTCGCAATTTTTCCTTTATCTGTGCTATAAGGCCTTGCTTTGTACCAAATTTCAAGATTCTGAGTTCACGGGAAGTACCCTGTAGGTTTTGATTCTCTTGCGAGTGTCGAAAATGTGCGTTGGTTACTGATATAGACAGACAGCCAAAAAAATTTATTCTTTTCGCAATTTTTCCTTTATCTGTGCTATAAGACCTAGCTTCGTACCAAATTTCAAGATTCTGAGTTCACGGGAAGTACCCTGTAGGTTTTGATTTCCTTGCGAGTTTCGAAAATATGCGGAAATTTGCGTCATAAACGGCTGTATCTTTTGATTGCCTTGGCTTAGATGTTTGATTTTTTACACAGCTCCAAGGGACAGTAGACTTGAGTATTTGATATAAATTTCAGCTTGATACCTCCACGCGTTTCTGAGAAAAAGGGTCTTGACAGACAGACGGACGGACAACAAAGTGATCCTATAAGGGTTCCGTTTCTTTCTTTTTGAAGTACGGAACCCTAAAAATTTTACCACATTATTTTCGATCAAATAAGTAGGTATTTAATTTAAAAATCTGTTTCCGAAATATTAGCAATGTTTAATGGTAGGTATAATAGTACAATACAATCGTATAAAAACGTACTTATATTAGTTAAGCTGTTAACCGCCGCGCCGCCGCCGCCGCTAGCGGTCGTTAGTATATATTCAACCTGTGATTTTAATGCTGCGCTAGCGCAGCAGTTATATTTTTGTGGTATGCTGATTGGTCTCTTTGCAAATATCCATGGCTATATTATATCTATGGCTTACATTACATGTCTGTCTGAAGAATATGATGATTGATGAGATGGCAAAATAAGCCCTCATTTCTAAAATACCATGTTTCCAAAATATCAGATTTCCATTATTACATTCCCATTATACCAATGTCCAAAATAAGACATTCCACCAAAAATTCCTTTAGTAATCTTCGATTTTGTAATGTGATGGAATGAGAATCTGGTAAGTTAGAAATAGGATAAATAAGTAATGTAGTAGGTAGTTAGTTTAACATTAAGTACTTAACCTTTACCACAGAACTTTTGAGTTAGGTACATAACATAGGGCTCGTCTATCGAAAATATCAACATGCTGCAATACTATATGTAGGTATAGACAGGCGTTACTACTATTTGAACTTGGTCGATAGTATCGCGTCATAAAAGTCAGTATAAGTATGTAAAGTTAGACTAAAAAAACGCCGGGTATCGAATACTTGCGTAGCTTTGTTGTGTATTATGATGGGTTTACCAGTAACGGATTTAGGTATCATATTTTTTTTATACTAAGTTTCGTTTTTTTGAAATATAGTATCGATTTTCGATACACCCAGGGTTGGAATTGAATAATTACACCGGTTTAGCACGTATATAATATACGTATCATGTCGGAAAATACACTTTCCCGTTTCTTTCTACGTTTGCTAATGTATTGTGTCAAAAAAATCATAACTATACAGGGTTTTTTGTAATTCACTAGCATCCTTTTAACCCTAAGCTCCTACCACTTAAACAATTTGTTTTTTTGTTATACGACTTTTTAAAATGGAGTACATTTTTTTCCCATACACGGCACAGAGTACCGTAAAAATACAGGTAATCTCATTTTCAAAACGTTATTATACCAAAAATATAAAGTTATGACAAAAGTCGTAAAACAAAAAAGATTTGTTTAAGTAGTAGGAGTTTAGGGTTAAAAGGATGCTAGTGAATTACAAATAACCCTGTATAGCATTAATTATAGGCGTCACTTGTTTTACTACATACCAAAAAACTGTAAATTTAATGATTTAGCAAAGAAATGAAACAAATACCATTATTCTATCAGTTTAATCGTAAATTAAAATACACGTCAATAACTTAAAAACAAGTAACCTAGCCAGCATGGAATTTTAGGTTATACTTATTGGAATATTGAACTTAGAATTACAATTTATTCATAAACCCATTTCTCGGCAGCTGGAGTCCATCCGACGAGCTCCTTCTCGGAAAACCAGAGAGCAATTTCTTTGTTGGCAGATTCCACGCTGTCTGATCCGTGGATAATGTTGCGTCCAACTTCAATGCAGAGATCACCACGGATAGTGCCTGGCAGAGAATCAGCAGGGTTGGTCGCGCCGAGCATTTGACGTCCGGTCTTAACAGCATTCAGACCCTCCCACACCATAGGTACGACGGGGCCAGAGCTCATGTATTTCACTAGTCCGGGGAAGAACGGCCGGGACGCCAAGTCGGCGTAATGTTTCTGCAGTAATTCTTCTGACGGCCACATGAATTTCAGACCCACTAACTTGAAGCCCTTCTTCTCGAAGCGCTCAATAATAGTGCCGACGATTCCGCGTTGAACACCATCAGGCTTGATCATAAGGAAAGTTCTTTCACGTGGTTCCGCCATTATGAAGTCTGCTGCCAACGAGAACGCAAAGAGCAAAGTGGCAATCATACGAAAAAGGAAAGAGGAAGTTTAGTTTCGCTAGGGTGGATGTGTCGTCAGCGAACGTGACGTGATCTTAATCTAAATGTTGCCAGAATAATCTTTTTATTTTCCCCTTTTACCATGTGCTGCCATCTATAATCTAATCTTCTCACAAAAGCTTATATCCCGTGTCAATCCAATTTAATAAAAGTGTAAACAAACCTACTTCATCAAAATTCTTGCATAAACCATAAACACCCACTAGATCGAATCGAATCAATAACACTTTCATCTATATTTCGTGTCTTTTAACTTGACGTATAATGAGTATCACTTTTTCCACCAAAATCCAGTTGATTTCAATATTAGATTTTTATTTCAAAAATCTTCTTCAAAAACTGACGTTATTTTTAGGGTACAAACATTTTGAAAATCGATTGACGATCGAATCGTGTAAGTAACTTTAAAATTATTTTTTTTAAAGCTTTTATAATTGAATTAGCTTTTGCCCGCGACTTCGTCCGCGCAGAATTCAAATTTGTGGTAAAGCTTTTTCATCTTTTTCATTGAATAAAGCAAAAAACCTAAGTCCATCGTCATTATAATCGTTACCAAGTAGTTAATATGCAAAATCCCGTTTTTTTCGTGTTCTGTCAAGTACAAAATAAATCGATTCATTCAATTATCAAAGTGATCGATTATTGGAACGATTAATTGTTTTGAAATTGGTTCTACGTTCTACGTTTTCACATCACTAAATAGTCTGTGGTCAGGTTAAGGCTGCGTTTCCACCAGAGATGTGCGAGGATGCGTTGCGAGGGATGTGTTTGTCATGAACCAATAGAAACACTTCATTCACTTAGGACCTTTTAAATGAAGTGTTTCTATTGGTCCATGACAAACACATCCCTCGCAACGCATCCTCGCACAGCTCCGGTGGATACGCAGCCTAATGGATGGCGTCTTGTTGTAGCTTAGTTTACATTCTTATTAAATTGGATTGACACAGAATATTATAGCATAAGATAAATGCTACATTTTACTTACACGGTTGCCGAGACCTCATGAGACTTGGCAAGCGTCTATAATCTCCGAGCCTATACAAACGTTTGAATGCCATTTACACGGTTGGAAATGCGTTATTGTTCCGTTATAACTTATTTGATCTGTGATCAAAAACCGACACTGGCCCGGATCGGCGACAATCTTTTACAAATTCATGCAAGCAAAGCCTAACACACCTAGGGAACTACTACTAAATTCGAAGTTCGTATCCTGCCGACCTTTTCACTTTTGCGTTCACGCTAATAGTATTTAAAAAAAAGGGAAAGGGACGGCAGGATACAAACTTCGAATTTAGTAGTATAGTCCCCCTGTTCACACGTTTGTGCTTTTGTGAGATGTAGCATAATAAAAACTATGTAGGGAAGGACACGTATTTGGCCGATTTTCAAAAACTAATCCTAAAGCAATATCTGTCTGGTAATATTGCCAAAGCAACCCAATTCTTTTTTTAATTTTCATTATTTTACGTAAACATTTCATTATGTTAAAAAAAAATTTCATTGCGATGTTTTTGGATTTCGTTTCTATTAAAGCTTTATCAAAATAAAAAAATAAAGCAGCTGAGCGCCAGTAAGCTCCCTGACGGACATTTTCAGAAAAAAGTGTACCCTGTACTTTTTTTTACCTAACAAATTTTGGGTTATTTCTACTATCACAAGCACTATCGATTTAAGCAATAAAAAAAGTGTCCCACTTTTAATTGTCAGTTTTGTGACGCTGTTAACCATACATGTTGTATGGACCGTCACGAAACTGACTATTAAATTTTGTATGGAAAATTAAGGATAATTAAGGCAAAACGCTACATTTTTTTCTGAAAACCCCCTGACTCGGGAATTCCGTACTTAACAATAAAACGTTATCCAAGTTCATCATAAACCATGAAATAACAATAAAATTCAACTTTCTTCAGTTCAATCCCTTACAGATACATACGCCCAGCGGAATCTAAAACTAGAAATTTATGTTTGTCATCGGAAAAATTTTTTAGTGACTACAAGTATTTTACAAATTGACGATTTTCGGATTATTTTATTTACTTAATTATGTTGTAAGTCCAAATGGTGTAGTTCCAAATTTCAATAGGATTTTATTTACCTACTTAGAAATGTCAAAACTTGACTGGCAGGCAGACAGGCAATCGGATTATAAAGTTATCATATAATATATCCCCCATCCCAGCCTATATACGTCCCACTGCAGGCCACAGACCTCCTCTCAGAATAGTATATAGTTTCAGTATATTCACTTACGTACGGAACCCTAAAGATAATTTGACTTACCTATCACATAAGATTATGATAGGTACCTACGCTTAGTTTTGTTCATAAAATAATTATTAAATTCTAAGCAGATCAGGTATATTGACTGAAGCTGGCTGGAGGTAGTGAATCGTTCACAAAAATAATAAAAAGAGGTTCAATTCAAATCAGAAATCTTATCGCAAAAGCCAAACATGAAATTAACGAGCAGTTGTTCATTGTTAATTCAAATATGCATCAAGAAGATAGAAACCGCGTTTTATGGGATTTGAAAAATTAATCACCTTTCCGTGAAATTAAAATAGCTGTTGTGTATTTCGTTCATAGTAAATAATCATGGTTTCAAAATTTGAATATAAGATATGTTTTTTACTGACTTTGGTAAGAAAATGTAAATAATAATATTTAACATACCTAATACCCTACATGGGTAATCAATAATAATAAATTTAATTTGATATTCTTTGTGTCGTTGATTATTTTACACACAAATTTAATAATATTTATTTGTATCTCAAGGTATATTATGTGAAAGCTATGTCATCGACATTTTTATTAAACGATAGCAGTGAACCAGAGAGTGATATCATAGCCGTTCTTCCATCAAAAGGTTACTTGCCAAGAGACGCAGATTTACCAAGAAGCTCAGTAATAGCTAGTGACAGTAAGTATTTTTTTAATATGTATGTAAGTTAAGATTTTTTTTCAGTTATTCACTTATTTCAACGATATAATTTCGTGAGTCTTACACTATAACTTAATTAATTTCAGATTTGGACGCTGCTTACTTTCTCTCAAAATTATCGAATCAAGAATTGATTTCATTACTGAACGAGCAACCAAAGAAAGATAATTTTGATTTAAAAGATATTGTAAAAATAGCTAAAAATTTAAATAGTGGACTCGAAAAATCAAGTATAAATGTTCCATACAAAGCTTTAAGTAGCATTAATAAAATTGAAGATCCTAATACACAAGCTGACAACCAGAATTCTATGGCAGCTTACTTTAGATTAGATGACAAAAAAGTTAATCCTTTCGACCCTAAGACTGGAGTGGATCCAAGTTATTTGGCACTTCAAAAAATTCAGAACTTGCTCCATAGTCATCCTTCTCAACAAGATTCAGCTGGCTTAGACAGTGACGATAAGAAAGAACTTCTGTTTGATATGCTTATAGCACAGTTAAAAAAACTTTGTTGTAAATCGAGTAACCACAAGAAGGCAGATAAGAAAAAACCATCACTTGAATCTTTAATGAATAATTTACTTTCGGATAGAGCCTCTAATAAAAATACTGCAGAACATGAACACATGTTTTTAATAATCAATGATGATATTAAAAGTGACGAGAGCGATGATCTCGTATCAGTTGATCCTGAAAGTCTTAATCAGAACAGTAGTGTTTTAATTCTTGGGCCCATTGCTACTCCTTTAGCTGAAAGTCAACTCAAATTGGTGGTAAGCGAATAAATAATACAAATTGGTTTAACTGAAATAATTATACGTTATTATTATTAAACATTTTTATTGTTTTTAGATGACCCGAATAACAAATGAAATATCAAAACCTGAATATTTACCAATTCTGCAACAAATATCAGACGGTACATTAAGTGACACCAACACTCGCGTGTTGAAAAGCTTGGTGAGCGGACCGGCTACGCGAAGGTATATCAAACCTCACAGGTGCAACCATCAATCAAAGCTTGCTAGAATATACGGTGGTCCAAAATGGATTATATGTACTGGTTATTTAAATTTGAACACCCCGAGTTTATACGATTAAAATGTTTGTTTATTTATATTCGTTTAATTTGACTTTGATTATTGACATGAAACCTACTACATACTAACATTAACTGTCTTAGAAATAGGTTAGTTTAATCTTAATCCGGAAATCACCTCTTAAGTGGATGAAAAGGGGGGTGGAAGATTGTACAAGAAATTTGTAATTTTTCAAATTTTCCAATATGCGTGAAACTTAGATTTTGGTTTAAATATTAAAAATCAAAAATGACGTAGGTAACTAAGCGATTTTTTAAAAGGGGTGGTAAGAGTTTTACATAATTTCCGCAATATGAAAACTTTGTAATTATAATTCATTAGGTATACATGTATACATATAATTACAAATATTTCGTATGAAATTTAAAAATAACGTATTCAACCCTAAAAGTGTAGTAATGAGGGGTGAAAGTTGAACTGGAACCATGCCATTTTTAGGGTTCCAGAGGCAAAATAGCAAAACGGAATCCTTATATTTTCGTCATGTCTATCTGCCTGTCCGTCCGTCCGTCCATCTGTCTATCTGTCTGTCCGCGGATTGGCGCAGTGGCTATTAGTGCTAGAAAGCTATAATTTTGCATGGATATATATAGCAATTACCTCGATAAAGTAATGAAATAATATATAAAAAAAAGTGTTTTTTGGGTACCTTCCATAGACGTAAAGTGGAGGTGATTTTTTTTCTCGTCGAACTTTATAGTGTGGGGTATCGTTAGATAGGTCTTTTGTAATCATTACGGAGTTGTAAAGACGATTTTTCGATACCTACAGTGATTCGTTTGCGAAATATTCAACTTTAAAGTTTTTTTTGTTAAAATCTAGCGTCCCCCCCTAAAAGCTAAACTGTTGATAAAAAAATGTTGAAAAAAATCAGGATGGAAGGAAATATCTCAAATTAACAAGGAAAATTATAACGGCTAAGTTTGCTTCAGAATTATTAGTAGATTAAGAGTAAATAGCAGCCTGACCTATAAAATATTACTTGTTTAATACGGACAGTATAACTAATAGTAAAATTAATAGATAAGATTTGCTAGGATTTTTTCGTAACAGTCTTCGGTTTCCGTACAGAATGACGCGTGCAAACGAGACAGGGCTACGAAAGTATATAGTGTTGTCTCGCGCGCACACGTCATTCCGTACGGAAACCGAAGAAAAATTCCGCGTGTATGCGGCCGGCCTTACTTTGGGGGGTCCAACACGCTCTTGGCCGGTTTTTTCAATTAGCTACATAAGACTGAGACATTAGATTAAAATTAAAAATAAAGAATAACATGTTTTATTGGTTATGGGTTTTGACATGTTTCATTATTCGTTATGTAAAATCAACCCCTTAAGGATTTGCAACACTGGATGCATTCTGCGGTTGCGGTCAGGTCAATTTGAAGGCAGCCCACATTTATTTATTTTTTTATGAACAACATTGTCGGTCTCTATATATTTTGTATAGATATGCGAACTGACCGTGAAATCCGCACGGTCGGATCGCACGCACGCGCAAAATATAGAGACCGACAATGTTGTTCTTACATAATGCGGGCTGCGTTCAATTTGACCTGACCGCGACCGCAGAATGCATCCAGTGTGGCAAATCCTTAAGGGGATGAAATATTAGGTGAAAGTATGGCCAAAAATTCGTTAGCCTTTAATTTACGGGGCTGGAAATTGGTATAGGTGCAGGCTACTGTAATTAGAGCAGAAATGTTGACTTAAGATAATTTTCAACATTCGCCTTCTTAGAGAGTTAAAAAGGCGCGAATGGTTGTATGAAAGTTCCGTAATTTTGAAACATCGAAATGGAATTAAGCATAAAAGCTAATTATTTAAAAAGATAATTCCTCAACTGAAGTTGCCTTTTTAAACGCAACGTCGGGATTAAAATTAAAAAGAAAATTATTTTTATTACAAATTTGCTTCAAAGAGGTTTTTTCCCGTAGCTACATACAGGGTGTCCTGTAAGTAGTACGACAAACTTAAATGGGGGATAGCTGGGCAGGTCATCTACCAAATATAAAAAAAATGACTAGATTTTGAGTTGTGATATTCGGAATTAATTATTTTTTGCATTCATTTTTATTGAAAGATAATCAGACGCAAAAACAATTTTCAAAAAACTTGCTGATTTTTTTTTATTGAATTTAAAGTTTGCCTCTTTTCCTGGACTTCAATCTATTCATGTCTATTTAATGGACATTCAAAAATAATAAATACTTTATGAAAAAAACATTTGCAGGGAAATAAAATCTGTACTAAACCCTGTCTAAGTTGATGGGCAAACTGGATCAGAATGCACTCTGGTTTAAATTCAGCAGCTGTGCAAAATTAAATAAATAAATTAAAAAAAACTCAATTTCGCGGTTTTAATTTAAAAAAAATTAAACAGTTTTCAGCACTCACATTTGAACTCTAACCTTACTGTTATACGTGTGTGGTTAAATCTACAAATGAAGCAGAAAATTACTTTTAAATTTCGAATTTCAGTTTGGCAACGTTTAAAGTTTTTGCAGCCAGTATTTTTTTGATAAAGAGTTGGACGAGGCGGTGTTAAGTTTGCAGCCATCGCTAAGTTTGAAAATTGTAGACAAAGACCACCGCAAACCGCAGCGCGGGGCCTGCGCGCGACACCGTCGCAGCGGGCCCAGCGCGCTATATAACACTAAACCCCGCCCCGCGCACGCCCCACGCTTTGGTTTGTGGAGGGCTTAATAGTTTAAATTTTTCCATTCTGAGTAATTTTGTTATAAGATGGAAAAACACCGTTAATTCGCGTGCTCTTGTTAAATTCAGCAGTTATACAAAAGTAAATAAACAAAACAAAATCTTAATTTCGCATGTTTTATTTTTATTTTCTCTTTTTTTTTTTTATTAGGATGTACTATTTATTATATGTTTATAACAATTAAGAAAAAATAACAAAGAATAAAACTTAACTATAAACTAAATATTACAAACTAAATATTACAAACTAAATTAAAAACTAAACTAGATCTAAACAAAAAAAAATTTTCTCTTATATTTACCACATTTTTACTGTAATTTAGTTGTATGGCCACCCTATGACCTTTTGGGGTTGTCAGGGTCATTTTCTTGAATGTTGTTTGTTACAGTTACAGATAACGAAACGATAATTTTATTCAGTTAATAAGACATAAAGCTAAAATAAATAATACTTCTATTTATTTAATTTTAATTCTTTTTTACCGTACTTACTACCCACAACCTTATATTTATTATAATACATCATGGTCTATGGTTATATTTTGTTTCGAACAATGGAAGATGAATGCAAAAATCGCGAAAATAAACATGGAAATTTAGAGTAGAATAGAGTTAGAATTTATTCTAAATGAATGTAAATTGAATTGAGTTTTTACATAATCGCACGTTTAGAATGAAACTGACTCAATGTGATCTCATTTTAAAACTAAACCTAATTTTTATTTATACAAAGTTTATTTTTGAAATGAGAATATTTCGGATTGAGTCAGTTGAATGTTTCATTCTAATCTAAACGAGCGTGTATAAAAAGAACACTAGGGGGTTACTACGATATTCGAAGTTCGAAGTTCGGATCGTGCGGTCCCTCTCACTCTCGTAATAAATACCATTAGCGTGAGCGAAACGGCATGAAACGAAGTTCGAATTTCGCGCTTCGTAGTATAGGGCCAGTTTGATAATTTGATATCACTGAGGTTTGTTGGAAAAGTATTTTTGACGTACTTTTTTTTTCAATGCATTTAATAAGTCCAATAAAAGAAACTTTCGTCATTTTTTGTTTTTTTTTTATCTGACTATGACTATAATGATAAAATGAGTGACGGTCAACGCTATCAGTGAAAAAAACTACAGATACGGCTGCATGGAACGACATTCCTTTGCTTTTCGCGGATTGAACATAAAATAATGATAAAATATTGATAGAGTTGTTTTTTTTTTTTAGGGTATGCGCGCACGAGCAACTTTGTCCCCGCGACTATTTTATCAAGTCTGTGTATTTGTACTATTTTGTACCCTGGGAGTCGCGGCGCTACGTGTGCGCACTTCCATACTAACCCATTAACTTGATAAAATAGTCGCGGAGGCAGTTGCTCGTGCCTTATAGTTGATTTGATCGACTGTCTGTCTGTCTCTCTCTGTCACTTTTTTGTTTATGAAATCGCGATTCGATTGATACGGCACTAAATTTTGGGACGGGAACGATCATAATAATTTTCGTTCATTTGTTACTATAGTCGACTGCACAATAGTACAATACTCTTTGACTGCGTCGTAACAAAATGGATATACCATTTCCTGTGACGACCCCGCGATTCATTGACTCCAAGTGGTTTAGCGCCGACAATCCTTGCGACGAGGAAGCGGAGTTGGCTGCTTTAGAACAATCAAATCAACAATGGGTAATTCAGTTCAAACTCAATTTTGTTAACCTTTTGACCGCCAACGACGGAAAAATCCGTTGGCAAAAATAGCGTTCGATCGATATTCTATTCTGTCGAATACCTTGGACTTGTAACCTTTTTGGTTTGCGAGACTTGGCGTTCGAAAGGTTACGCACCGGTAAGTACTCAAACGGCAATACTACATTCTGTGTGGTTTAGTTTAAATATATTTCGTTACAGTTGAGTTCAGTTGGGCAGCAATACAAGGCGCGCGCTCCACTAGGCAAAACCGACCCGGAGCCAATGGAGGAATGTGAGTCTGAGGAAGAGGAGGGTAAGCTGGACTTTTCCCAATAGTCTATTCCACAGGGATGTTATCATGGTAGATCATTCCAGTCAAAGATGTAAAGTGATAATGGCAAATCCATACATCAGATTTCATTCTTTGGAGGGCAAAAGAGGAACATTCAGAAGGCATTTGCATCATAATTTGTTGGATAACTGTAGGATGAAAATGTCCTTTCACTTTAATCTGCATTCACTGACTGGACGCAACAAAACCTAAATAAGTTCTTTTTTATTTATTTATTTTAACATTGTTTAAACCTGTTGAATGTCCCGTTTGCCACATCTGAGTAAGATAATTTGTCTTTTTCTCGCAGGGATTATTCATTGGAATGTTAAAAATGAATTAATGAAGAATATTAAATCTAAAAAGATAATTGTAGTTGATGTCAATCACCATAAAATAATTTGTTATATTGTGTTAATAAAATAATATTGTGTTAATGTGTACAATATTTTTTTTTTCATTATTTCATTTAATTTCATTATTTCACAGATATTTTATCTCTTTTCCTCCTCTCTTTCCTCTTATTGCGGTGTCATGTTTTGTATTTGGTGCAAAGAACATAAAATAATATTTCCCATAAGCGGAACATGACTGAGAATATTCTGATTTGAGGAATTTTCTCAGAAATGGTACTTCATTGCATACATACATTGTTGTATGTACATAATGACAAATGTTCTGGGATGCTTGACAGGTTAGTTTAATAAATAACTAATGTCTGGCACTCAGGCTGCATATAATGTAACCCTTGAATTTCATCCCATTCCTGCATAAGTTAATTTTACATTATGGTTTTTCAAGGGAATGACGAATCTGATGAAACAGAAGAATCTCATGATGAGGACGAAGAAGAAGAGCTGCAACAGAGCTACCCTCCGCCACGCAACCACAATGAGCAGGGGCCGACTGTCGACCTCTCTGATTCATTGGAGCCCAACACATCAGACCAGACCACTCTTTGGCCATGACCTCCAGAGCCTACTTTATCATAAATACTAAGAATAATTATTCAATACACAGGCCTCCCCAGGCCTTTTATGGTACAGCTGGAATGCAAGTTTTCAAGTGGGGCATCATACAAAAGAAGAAGTAGGTTACCTGTAAACGAGGGTACAGAATTTTGAATTTTGAATAGTCAATAATAATAGTCATACTGTTTGGATGAAAAAAAGTTGTGGACAAGTGTTGTCACTGTCACTGTTGCGTCAGGCAGGTTACATTAAATGAAGGGTACACGGAAAGAACATATCTAGTCACCTTTTTTTGAAAAATGAGACTAATCTCAAAAAGTAGACCTTACCTTTAGATTGATATCTGAAAATAATATCTATTTTTTTCACTTTTTAAGAAATGGTTGTCATAGTAATTGTTTGTGATGACTAACTTACAAATTGCTATAACTCAAAAAGATGGTTAGGTGACTAGACATGTTCTTTCCGTGTACCCTTCAAATACTTATAGTAAAAGCTACATTGGTGCAGCTTTTGTCTCTGAGAGCGGCAGTAGGCATTTTTAAACTTTCTGAATGTTGGTATTTGGTAGATAGCTTTTGAACTATATGGGGTGTGAGGCCATTTAGGCTGCGTATCCACCGGAGCTGTGCGAGGATGCGTCGCGAGGGACGTGGTTGTCATGATCATGAACCATTAGAAACACTTAATTTAAAAGATCCTAACCTAAGTGAATGAAGTGTTTCTATTGGTTCATGACAAACACATCCTCGCACATCTCTCGTGGAAACGTAGCCTTAAACTTAAGACTGTAAAAATTTGTACGTCTTAATTATTTCAACATTTGCATTTTTATATGCTCATTTTATTTTATATTAAGTTTTATTGTTATTTTTTTATTTGTCTGTCTGCACACTGCAATTTCTCTTTTTATCATCAATTTCATTATCATTAAATTATACTATGTGGACGTAGTAAAATGCATGAATGTTACAGTAACTATAATATAGTTGAATATTTTAGACTATCGCGGTCATTACTAATTTTATGAGTTAAAATCGGGTTTTCGAAATATCGGGCTTCTTCAAAATCAAGGTACGCGGAACAAAACCCGATTTTAACTCATAAAATCATAATATAGTTGTTCGAAAACCATTAAATGGAGCTCGTCCCGTTTGCCACATTTTATTGTGTTTAGAATGATTCAGACTTAGTATTTGAAAAAATACAAGTACAAAAATGGAAAATCTCCCATTATATAAATTTTTCTAATACTAAAATAAAGTTTTAAATGTTTTTATAAGCGTAAAAACTCGAGAGTGACCAATTTGAACTCGACCCGGATTGAACAACCAATAACGTAAGACCAAATAATTTGTGCCCTTATGTAATTTACCATAAGAGATGTTTTCAAAAATATATACCTACAAGGCTTAATGAAAACAAAATCACGATCGAATGTTAGTCATACAAACTGCATGAGTATCTTTTGTTACACAAAGGAATGAATTAAGTTTAGTTTTAATTAAAGCTCTTAATTAACGCCTTTTTTTAAAACGATCCATGGGCACGAACTATTAGGTCGTAAATTTTTGTCGTTCAAACCCAAGAAAATGATTGAAATGTTTTGGGTTAAAAATCTCCATATAAAGTGAGCGATGACGATGCGTGCAGGGAAGAGGCGCACTAAATAGTGAATCCGGGGCGGGCAGATAGTATTAAATGAAATATTTGTTTAATTTTCACATTTAATAAACAGGTCATGCAAAGTTTTCAAACAGCAACTTGTGATATTATGCAGAACCATCTTTGATCAATTATAACTGTAGATCCACAGTCGCGCGCCCGAAAATGTCCGAGCCAATTGAGCGCCACTTTGATAAAAGTGGCCTTCTTTTTTCTTAGTACGTTGCGTGAAATTGTCAAGTTTAGCTGTCAAGTGTTAACCGAAATTCGACTGTAATGAAGTAAAGACTAGGTTCAAATTTCTGCGTAGGTGATGATTTTAATTGTTATGCAAACAAATAAAAAAGTTCGGACATTCTTTGAAGGGGATTTTGTTCGGCAATGTGTATCTTCAGTTATAATTGATCAAAGAGAACCATGCAACAATTTGTGAATTAATTAAACAATCGTAATCTTATCTAATGGAAGTTGTCTACAATTATAATAACATTAATTAATAAATAACTTATTAAATCACAATTATTTTTGAAATATTGTTAGATTTATTTACTGGTAAACCTAGTAATATATATATTTACAAGAAATAAATATAATAACGTGACCTGGCCCAGAGTTTAATAATGTAGGTATATCCCGTATATCCTAGGTATTTTATTTTAAAATCTCTAACTTTCAGGCAGTATCTGTTGTTACCATAGTACTTTCTTTAAATTCTTGAATTATTTAACTACTTAATTAAACCCCGACACAAAAAGAGGGGTGTTATAAGTTTGACCGCTATGTGTGTGTGTATGTCTGTCTGTCTGTAGCATCATAGCTCTTTAAACGGGTGAACCGACTTGAATGCGGTTTTTTTATTTGAAAGCGGGTTTATTGGCGATGGTTTTTAGACATGTTTCATCAAAATTGGTTCAGCCGTTTCAAAGTTAGCTCTTGTCAGCTATGGAAGGGATCTTAGACGCATAATGGGCATTTACTTGACCACGGTTTTTAACATTTTTCATCACATCGTTAAAATTATTGCATTAGAATATTTACTGTCAAGAAGAATACTCGAATAATACTAGATAATTAAATTAACATGTAAGATTAATGATTAAATGTAAATAAATTAAGTTTACGGAACACAGTTTACTGTCACTGGAATAATACGCCATAAAACAGAGTGACAGACTCGTGGACCCACTGTTTTGACACACCAGTAATTTATTTTCTTCGTAGCCGTAGGTTAGGTTAGGTAGCTTCTTGTGCCCGAAAACCGCCCAGAAATAGGAGGTCAGGCAAGCTGACCTCCGTCGGTTATCCGCTTCACAATACTCAATGAGTACATATACAGTATAACTAGTGGGTCAAAATAGTGGGTTCATGAGTCAGAGTCGTGTAAAACAGTACCAAATGGCTGGAAAGGGAGGTATCATTTTTCACGCCATTTTCAAACATTTTAGGTACGTTAAAGAAGTGACAGTTACAAAAAGTGTTTTAAAATAATAAAAAAAAAAATTTATCACGGGACAATTCACACCAATTGACCTAGCCCCAAAGTAAGCTAAGCAAAGCTTGTGTTATGGGTGCTAGACAACGGATAAAAATACTTATATAGATAGATACATACTTAAATACATAAACACCCAAGACCCGAGAACAAACATTCGTATTTTTGATACAAATATCTGCCCCAACGCGGGAATCGAACCCGGGACCTCAAGCTTCGTAGTCAGGTTCTCTAACCACTAGGCCATCTGTATGCTTAGTATAAGTTTTCCTTCACTTCAATAATTCTCGATCGCGTTTACGTAAAAAAATCAATTCTATGGAAACATGGACGCACGCGCGCGGAGGCGCTGTCCATGTTTCCCTAGTAATTGATTTTTTTACGTAAACGCGATCGAGAAGTATTTCGTGAAGTAAAAACTTATACTAAGCGTACTGTACGCTTAGTATAAGTTTTCCTTCACTTCAATACTTCTCGATCGCGTTTACGTAAAAAAATCAATTACTAGGGAAACATGGAAAGCGACTCCGCGCGCGCGCGTCCATGTTTCCATAGAATTGATTTTTTTACGTAAACGCGATTGAGAAGTATTGAAGTGAAGGAAAACTTATACTAAGCATACTGGTCGTCTTATTTATGTCGATTTTAATTGACGCGTTCAAGTGTTTTATGTCGATTTTAATTGACGCGCATATACGAGATTTCGTGATTTTCGTCTAGTGCCGCTGTGAGTGATAGTTTGGCAGTCATTTGAACGCACGTGTCATGTGCGTTAGTGGCACCTGAAGAAATGTGGAGTCTGGTAGCTGTCAGCGAATGTGGAATAAACAACTTAAATTAGGTTGTTGTTGATAGACTAAGAGCTTGGCCACATCACCACGGCGCGGCGCCGAAGTGCAATTAATAAGTACTGTGCTATTTCAGCGAAAATTAACAGTTTACAGTTATCTGCATCTTAACGCTTGCCCCTACATTTGCATCGAACAACTACATAGATTAATATTTATCGAATGTTTATATAAGGAGATTTATAAAGGTTGTATATCGTTGGCGCTGTTCAATAGCTAACTAATAAGTAAAACCTTAAACAAATTAATGTTAAAATGCTACTGCATCTGCTACATCCCGGATAGCTAGTAAGTAGAATAATTCTTAAAACCCGTTGGTGACATCCACCACAATGCTCACAACTCTGGTAAGAAGAGGTCCAATGTTGTCTTTTGGGACAGTACTCCATTTCTCCTTCAGGCATTTCTCTACGGCCGCATGGGACGACTTCTCATCTGGAAACAAGAGATTCGTGAAGATAATTACCGAGTAGAAAAAAGAAGATATAACGGCATATCATCAATTCAAGCTGGTTATAATTATAAGAAAGTCCAAGATCCGTACTAAAGGCGACCATCACCCATCTGTTTAACCCTTAAATCGATACCGGCAATATATTCGCCGTCAAGCAGTAACTGCGTAAATGCTATGGTTACGTAGTTTTTCGCAGCATTTACGGTCCAAAATCAAATGTCTTGACAGGGTTGTCAAATGGTTTAACGCATTCACTGCCACCCTCTTTCCCTGGACTCTCGCCAGGTGCCGCACTTTGCTGTGTGCTCCAAACGCACATGTATGTGAGTTCAACCGACTATTACTCAGTGCCTCCAACGCACATTTGAGTTCACACTAATTTGACATTGGTTTGTTCGCAATGGAACTATGTAATTAATTAATTATTCTACCAAGAGGATCACTTTGTTTTGAAGAAAACATGGTAATTCATATTTTACTTATAGTTATAGTTTTAGATTACCATTTGTGTTACATACGTAAAAATATATATTAATTATTATATTTGACTAGCCTTCCGTCCGCAGCTTCGCCCGCGATAAAGTTAATTTTCCCGTAGGAAATATTACTGCAGCGGCCGCGAAATAGGGGATTGCCGGCCGAGTAGTTATAGATGGCCGAGTGTTAACGAGGCCATCTAGAGATACGAGGCCGGCAATCCCTGTTCGTGGCCAAGATTGTATAGAGTTTTTCTCAAACATGCATCACCATCACCACCATCATCATCATCACCATCATGATCATCATCAACATCATCATCAACATCATCATCATCATAATCATCATCACTATCATCATCATCATCATCACCATCATCATCATCATCATCTCATCATCACCATCATCATCATCTCATCATCACCATCATCATCATCGCCATCATCATCATCATCATCACCATCATCATCATCACCATCATCATCATCATCATCATCATCACCATCATCATCACACCATCATCATCATCATCTTACCTTACCTTAAATAAGCGTAGTGGCAGAATGTTAATGAACCAAAACACAAATATTGCTTATAGTTTTTTTTTAATGGCTAAATGCTATGATGCCATAGACCTATAAACGTCATTGTATGAAACAATAGACGATCACTTTGCTGGCCTTGGCCAGCAAAGTTGTATGAAATTCCATTATTGACCTCTCGTCTAGGCGGTCCCCCACCACCGGCTGCACCTGCACCTGCAACGTGACACTTTGTGGCGTATTATAAGGAACATAACGTCAATATTTCATAGCATGTTTGAGAAATAGTACATTACTGCAGCGGCCGCGAAATAGGGGATTGCCGGCCGAGTAGTTATAGATGGCCGAGTGTTAACGAGGCCATCTAGAGATACGAGGCTGGCAATCCCTGTTCGTGGCCAAGGCTTGTATAGAGTTTTTCTCAAACATGCATCACCATCACCACCATCATCATCATCACTATCATGATCATCATCAACATCATCATCAACATCATCGTCATCACCATCATCATCATAATCATCATCACTATCACTATCATCATCATCATCATCATCATCAACATCATCATCATCATCTCATCATCACCATCATCATCATCATCAACATCATCATCACCATCTCATCATCACAATCATCATCATCATCATCGCATCATCACCATCATCATCATCATCGCCATCATCATCATCATCATCACCATCATCATCACACCATCATCATCATCATCATCTTACCTTACCTTAAATAAGCGTAGTGGCACAATGTCTTAATGAACCAAAACGCAAATATTGCTTATAGTTTTTTTTTAATGGCTAAATGCTATGATGCCATAGACCTATAAACGTCATGGTATGAAACAATAGACGATCACTTTGCTGGCCTTGGCCAGCAAAGTTGTATGAAATTCCATTATTGACCTCTCGTCTAGGCGCTCCTCCACCACCGGCTGCACCTGCACCTGCAACGTGACCCTTCGTGGCGTATTATAAGGAACATAACGTCAATATTTCATAGCATGTTTGAGAAATAGTACATTGTTGTAGAGGCTGGAAAGTAAGCAATAGATGGACGAGTTTGTTTGAGGGCCGACGCGTAGCGGAGGCCCTCGAAAGTACGAGTCCATCTATTGCACTTTTGGCCGAGACTAAACATTGTGCTTTTCACGACTAATGCGAGGAAATAAAAAACGTTTCTTCTAATAAAAATAAATATTTAATTAAAGTTTATGTTAATGTTTGCATGGGGGCAGTTGTTAAAACTCATTGTGATGTTTTTCCCTGGAAAGCTGATTTTAGTGTTCTGCGTCATTTTAGTCGGTCGGGAACTTAATCAAACATAGTTAGAGTTAATGTGAGCGGCCGTTGCGGCCGCTACGGCCGCTCACATAACTCGAACTATGTTTGATTTAGTCGCCGTCACGACGCGTCGCCGGTCGCCTTACCGGCCTAGTGGCCAGTATCAAAAACCACATAATTAAAAAATAAAAACCTTAACCTTGCAGCGCTTAAAAATTTTAATGCTGTGGCGTTTTTCATACTTAAAAAAATTAAAGCATTTTGTGCATATTATGCGTTTAAGGAAAAAAAAACACCTCATTAAAGTCATGAATGACGCATTCTCATTGGTCAATTGAATTTCACATGCAGCAGACGATTACTTTTGATTGGTCGTTTCAGCACGCCAGGAATGAAATTCAGAAATTATCTTTGAAAAAGTCGTATCGTATTATGAAATACATATACTGATACGACCTGTTTTCGATTAGTGTAACATTGTTGTCGTGTTTGCGCGCCATAAATGAAACAGCTGTTAAATGTACATATATAGGCAGTTTTGTGTACTGGATTTAGGTTATCTATGGCCACATTTTCGAGCAGTGTCGTGAAAAGGTATTTTCCCGTGGTATAAAGTAGCCTATGTCACTCTGTGGTAATGTAGCTTTCTAACGGCAAAACGGCAAAAGAATTTTTGAAATCGGTCCGGTATTTTCGGAGCCTATTCAATGCAAACAAACAAACAATCAAATCTTTCCTCTTTATAATATTAGTATAGATTAATTAAATACCGATCACCAGAAAAACAATTCAGTGTTTGTGATGATTTTTATTGACGTTTATAATTCAAATATTTTTACCGAAAATAATCAAAATAATATTATGTACTTATGGGGCATTAGATATCTTCTGATCCAAGAAGTAACATATTAGACATAACTAGAACATTCATAATTCATATATGCGTCGAAGGCACAGGGTGAAAGTCTAAACATTATGAACGCGTCTGTGCGTTCAAGGCACTGGGTGAAAGTAATGAAAACGCGTATATGCGTCGGTGGCAGTGAATGCGTTAAGGGTTAATGGATGAATATGATGTTATATCAAATTTAACAACATATCACCAGTGGGTTGGCTAAAAAATTCCTAGCCAGATAATGAAATTAAGAAAATATTGAATGTAATGTAAAAACCACATCCTTCTAGGTAAATAAGTTTCTGAAATTCGCTATTAATGCTATTATTTTACTTTACAATTCTGGATCTTCCAAATATAATTATTGGGGGCCATATACTAATTGGGTGAATTAACTTTTTGTGTTGTTTACAATGTCCTCGGTTGTTCAAGTGACATCTTCATACGGTTTCATAGAAAAATGCTTAAGTTGTCCAGGAGACAAAATTTGCGTAACCATAGCAACGGGTGGCAAGAAAAAGTTGATTCACCCAATCACTTCGAAAGTCTGGCGGCGGGTCGGATATAATATACTTAATGATTTCGCGGGCCGGAGCTGGCCCGCGGGTCGTACTTTGCCTACCAGTGCTCGAACTACCGCAACTATCGTTTGGGCCAGGTCCTACACGTAGAGCGGGCATTACAGTCTGTCGGGCTTGGATACTAACCTGAATTAGGACACTTGGCGCTGTTCATTGTGAAAAATATGGCGCTCTTTTTCACTAGTGGGTTGTACTCGTCGCAGTAATAATGGAAGGCCATTGCCAGGGGAGAGGGCACGTGTTCGATGTCTCTTATGAGGAGTACGCCCGTCTTGGCCACATCTTCACGGTATTCCTTCACTAGCTGAGTATGACTTCGCATCTTTAAGTCTGAGCCTTCCACTACCAAATATTGGACTGATTCAGTGTCGTTGCCTGCAAATCGAAATGAAAAATTAGTTTATAATCCATGCTCGGATGAATTTATTTGTTAACCTTTTCGACGCCAACGACACATATATCAGCTACGCAGGTTCTACGCCAACGACTTATATATCAGTCATGGCGTGCAGAGCGATATCTACTACATGCATTTCTGTAGGGTTCAACTTCGCGTTTGACATTCCGATGTCATGGCGTATGAGTGAGAGCTGTTGTATTTGACAGAGCGTTGAAAAGGTTAAATGTGACAAGATTATTACAAAGTGCCATAGGCTTATTTTAGGCTGTGATAGTAAACTCACGCCGCTTTGCCTGGAAGTAGACGTTAGTCCCAACTTAAACCCCGTTATCATCATCATCATCATCCCAGCCTATATACAATGAGAGGGCTTGGGCCGTAGCGTAGTTCCCACGTGGGCCCGGTGCTGATTGGCACCTTCACACACATGTTTCCTTACGATGTTTTCATTGACCGTAAAGCTCACGGTAAATTTCAAACTTATCAATTACAACGTAAGTATTTCTGTGAAAGTTGACAACAAACTTTGCCTTTAAAAATACAAAAAAAAATATTTAAAATATGCCTTTACGTGTAAAAGATATTAGGTACTGATTCCGCAATAATACCTATCTGATAGCATTTTCAGCAATGTAAAGTTTCAATAGACTTAGTATTAAAGAAACAATGAAGAAATCTAATTTAAATAGTTATATTAATGATTTAATACCTGATACGGAAAATCATTATGCCACTTATTGTGCGAATGTTCCAGAATTAAATGATTTGACATTACTTATATTATAGAGAAATAAAGATAGATTTTGTAATTTGCGTTAGGTAGTTGTCTTTTTACTTACGAAGAAATTTCGCCGCTTTCGATGCTACATTATTGACGAAGCCATTAAACTTGAGTGAGTTAAAGTGCCTACTCATACTGTTATAGACAAATATTAAACAGCTCGTGTCTTTCCTTTTGTATATTGTCGATATTCCTGTAAGGATTACAATGAAGTCGTAGAAATATTTACGTGCAATACTTAGCTGCAGTGAAAATCATTAACTTTCGTTCATATAACTAATATTTTTCGGGACTTATACTTCATTTAATTTAGCATTGAAATGGACAGCATTATATTGCGTCTGGACAACTATTTCTTACCTAGCAAATAGTACAGTACAATAGTCTGGGAGCCGCAAAATAAAATTGTTTTAATGACACATTATTTGCGTGTTGTCAATTGTTACTCTAGTACAAATTGTAAAGAGATTACAGTTCACGAGCCGCAATATAATGTTGTTGTGCTTTTCAATGCTTAATTATATGAAGTACTTATAGGCACGAATTATTAATTGCACATATTACCTAGAGTTTCGACCGCATTGCAGACATGGTCGACGTGGTCGTGTCGCCGAGGTAATATCAGCAATTAATGCAGGGTGGCCAAACAACAGGGGCCTATTTCTATTTCTCGAAACTTATTAGACTAATAATATTAGTCCATGAACTAATATTTTTTACAAGTTTACTAGTATACGTTTCTCGAATCAACAGTAATAAAATATTAGTTATTAGTTACCAACTAATAAATATTAGCTAATATTATTAGTGTCAATTGGGTTTTGGTTTCATGAATAAAAAGAAAAAAAATTACACTAGTAAAATACACTAATAAAGCTATTGGTCTCGGAAGGCTTGTAAGAAATATTAGTCAGAACTATAAGTGTCACATTTTTCCAAACAAATTTATAAAATGTGGACAGATTCGGACTCGGACGCTTCGGACGGTGAAGGTTTAATAATAATTCGCCGTCGTCGAGTCTTTTTGAACAGAAATACGTACAAAAGAAACGTCTGTAAAGCTCCCAAAAAGTATCTGGGGGCACGGCAGTGCTCCCGCCAAGTCGAGCAAAAAAGCGGCACGGCCGTACCATCCTTTTCTCGAACCCATTCAGGCTATTTTCAACCTCCTGTAATTTTATGCTGGCTACACCTAGAGCCCTGAATTTTTAGTTACATGTATTTCTTTTGCTTCTAATATGCTTCTTAGAACCATTAACTTGAGATCCATTTTAAAATATATAATATCTAAATTAAAGCAACAATTCGCTTTTACCGCCAATGTGCAAACGTCAAAAGAAAACGAATACAAAAGTGGTGGGAAATTTCCCGCTTTTTTAATAGGTTAGAAGTCATAGGTAGTAGGTGCATTCAGCCAAACCAGACTAATATTTTTCATTAGCCTACCAGTATTAGTTACCAGTCTCATCATAATTTTTGAGAAACATAAAATATTAGTACTCGTAAATTTTTCTCTAATAACTTATAACTAATATTTTAGTAAACTAATAGTTTTGAGAAATAGGGCCCAGGTATACACTTTAGTTTTGTAATTTTATTCTATGAAATATAAAAAAATATTATGTATTTCTTGTTAAATATATATAGTATTTTAAGCCGGCAATTAAATATGGAAAATAATACTAGACAAATGTCCAACTCTAGCAGCATGCATGACAGATGTGAACCCTTTTCATCGCGTTTTTCATCACATTTTCACACATCTCCTGCGTTATCTCAGTGACTGTGTCTCGAATATTCTGTTTTAATTGCTGAGCTGAGGTGCCGTATCTACACAAAGTAATTTTCATGCAACAACTGTTATATTTGGCGGCAAAAAAACGTTGTATACCTCCAAGTTGCCCACCCTGTAGTTCGCGATTAAGTCTCGAAAAATATTAGTTAGGATTACTAAGGATTATGAGTGAGAATTGCGACAGTTTTCGCTTGAGGTAAAAGCTGTGGAATCCGACCACTGGAAGTGGGTCAAATTCGACTTCCAAGATTTAACCCTTGCTTAGGTTTATTTTATTACATACATAAAGGTGGTCAACTTGGAGGTATAGAACATTTTTTTGCCGCCATTTTGTTTTGGCGGCAAATATGACATTTGTTGCATGAAAATTACTTTGTGTAGATACGGCAAATTTGTTATGGAGCGTTTTACGACTGAACAACGTGTTTTATTTATTAAAACGTTCTACTCAACCCAAGCATGTATTGCGGAAACTCTAAGAAAATTGATTGAACGGTGACATTGATTGGCCCCCAAGATCGCCTGATTTAACAGCTTCTGACTTTTTTTCTGCGGAGCTATCTAAAGGGACGTTTCTATGCTAACAGGCCAATGAGCCTTCAGCAATAAATTAAAATATTCGAGACACAGTCACTGAGATAACGCAGGAAATGAGTGAAAATATGATGAAAGACGTGATGAAAAAGGTCACATCTGCTGCTGCTAGAGGTGGACATTTGTCTGACATTATTTTCCATATTTAATTGCCGGCCCTAAATACAATATTTAACAAGAAATAGGTACGTAATAATTTTTATGTTTCATAGAATAAAATTACAAAACTAAAGGGTATATATTACTGTTATTGTTATTTGGCCACCCTGTACATTGCAAATGAAATAGAAGCTTGTAATAGGATTCCGCTACACAGGGTGGACATGTAACACCAACATGATGAGGACATTCCCTCGATTACCTATGATTGGGCAATCTCAAGAATTTAAACAACAATAGTACTGCACCTGTTTGTAACTGTAAAATGGAGTTTCCATCAATTTTATATTCAGCTCCTAGATCATTAAGGTCACTATGAAATCTTAGTTCATCATAGACATAATTAGTCAAAGGAGACTTCCATGGTATACAGAGCACGGCGACTATTGCCACACACAAGGAGATTAGTAAAATTCTTCTGACTACGGATTTGCTTTCTTGATTTATGTGGTCTGATTGATTCAGTCTTAATACATTTTGAGATTGTGTGGAAAAGCTGGAGTTCGCACTGTGTATGCTTCCGCTAGTGGAACTTAGTGATGCTGTATGCTCCAATATCCTGTTATATATTATGCGGTCTTGATCAAACATGGGGCTTTCAGCTTCCAGTGCCTTAAATTCATCGCTGCAATTTGAATGTGACGGAAGTGTTGCAGGTAAGGATTTGGCCAGCGTATCGCTGCAAGGAAACATACATTACCAGCTCATAACTAGACGCATCATAATTATGATTAGATTGCTTATTCACTGACCATTTGACTATGAACTATGAGGTTATCTGACCGCAAAAACTTAGTTTGTTTAGGTTTAAGTATTATAAATAATTTATAATTATTTAAGGCATTGTCTATAATTGTTCACAATGAGCAATATTGTCAAGCAAGTCTTCACTTTATTAGCAGGGGGCTAGGTTAGGTTTATGCCAAATTACATCTATGTTTTCTTAATGGTGGGTGGAGTGGGATATACTTATCTCATGCCCTGTGCTCTCATACTCATTGTCTATGAATTTGCAGGGTGCGGTTAAAGTATAGTCGACTAAGTAAGTGGTTTTGGTTTACCATTGGAAAGTTCCTACATCAGAAAGAAAAAAATCGGCCATGTGCGAGTCGGACTCGCGCACGAAGGGTTCCGTACAATTATCTATAAAAATCACGTTTATTGTATGGGAGCCCCTCTTAAATATTTTTTTTATTTTAATTTAATGATTTATTTTTAAAGTAAATAAATAAATATTAGGGGACAATCTTACACAAATCGACCTAGTCCCAAACTAAGCAAAGCTAGTACTATGGGTACTAGACGACGATAAACATACTTATATAGATAAATAAATACTTAAATACATAGAAAACATCCATAACTCAGGAACAAATATTCGTGCTCATCACACAAATAAATGCCCTTACCGGGATTTGAACCCAGGACCTCTTGCTTCGTAGGCAGGGTCACTACCAACTAGGCTAAAGCGGTCGTTAAAATATATAATTAAATATTCTGTGAATATTTCAAGTGTCTACCTGTTGCCGTTATCAATATCGAGCAAAAAAAACATGTTTGTTGTATGTGAGCCCCCTTAAATATTTATTTAATTCCATTTTTTAGTATTTGTTGTTATAGCGGCAACCGAAATACATCATCTGTGAAAATTTCAACTCTCTAGCTATCACGGTTCTCGAGATACAGCCTGGTGACAGACGGACGGACGGACGAAACCCTAAAAACAATAAGGCTGATTGACATATTGCCTTGTAAGTGAACATGGTCTATGATGTTTAAAGGCGTTCATCTGACATTGAACCTTAGGGTGTCAAAGGAATATCTTGGTCAACTACACGATTTGTAATTGACGACCGGAATGACTGACAATAATGTACGACCTGATAATTCACATCCTCATGTAACTGCCATAAGGGTTTGGATAGCCAAGTCGACAAACACGAGGCCGTAAACTAACCGCACCCAATTTACAAATGTATAAATCATATAATATATTTCAATAATAGTGTTAAAAAGCAATACTTAATCAAAATTACTTGCAGATCAGATCAAGAAAAATTAATAAGTTTATTAATGTATGTACTTACAGTCGAAGGCATAAAATATCAATAGGTACAGCCATCGTCAAATATATCTATGGAAACACCAACCATATTACCTTATTAGAGGCACAGAGTTTATAGATATCTTTGACGCCTTGGGAATATACAAATATTTATGACCTTGACTGTACCTAAAGATGATTATGATTATGAATTATGACATTTATGGCTATACTGTATGAGCTGTTGATGAATATTTCAAAGTAAGATGATAATTTTACAGAATATGGTAAGGCTAAAGACATTATTACATACAAAGCAATTTAAGTAAGAGTATCCATTTGGACACAGCATGCTTCGATCATATAAAAAAAAATCGAAAAATGGAGCCATCAAAACAAGGCATAAATCATCAATTGCCTTCTTCCAATCTCATACAAAAATAACGAAACTCGCATATTTTAGTATCGTGATTGTACCTTTTTACTAAATAAATTTAAGGTTAATTTTACAATAAGTACACTTTCTTTTAGATACCTATTTTGTTTTATTTCTCAACAGCATTGTCATGCGTTGTCATTGTTGTCATTCCATTTTTGGTAAAAAAGGTAACAAAAGTGAAGCTCATGCAGATAGATGATCGCGGACTCGCTGGCCCGCGGCGGGCGTCCGGAGGGACCCGCGTGCGTGCGCATGCGGCGGGCATCCGCGTCAGCTAGCGTAGGCCCTTATATATATAATCAGAATCTCAGAAACGGCTCCAACGATTTCGATGAAATTTGGTATGTGGGGTTTTCGGGGATGAAAAATTGATCTAGCTTGGTCTTATCTCTGGGAAAACGCTTGGTACCGAGTTTCAGCCCGAGCGGAGCTCGGCCGCCCAGGTAGAGCTTGTCTACTTTAAAATGACGCGCCGCACCACCGCATTTGAAATACAGGATTTCAAATCCTGAATGTCAAATGCAGTGGTGGGGCGCGTCATTTTAGATTAGACAAGCTATACTATTAATTTAATTATACCACATTCTTTATTAATTGCTCTTATTCTGTCAGTGTTGTCATAAGTCAGTACAGTATTGGCGCGATGGAGACGATTTTTAAGTTTGATTTTGTATAGGACCTTGCATCTACGTATTATAATATGATGGAAGACAGCATGCAATTTTTTCAAGTTTCAAAAAGTTTTTAAATAAGGCATATGCTAATTTGTTTAATTTATATTAATGATCAAATGACGAATAATAAAGCCACAGTCATATTGAATTTGACTTTATAGGTAACGTATTTTATGAGTCATCATGGCTGTATATTTATAAAATCACAACAATGTTATGTGTTATGTACTGGAGCATTATTTACTGGTACTGGGTAATTAACACAAAGGAGATTGCCCATCCCATAAATAACGTGGCGACGTTTGATGGAAAAGCTGCACTGCCACAAACAGCCAGATTAACCTTTCGTATGCCGGAAGTAAAAAAAAAAGTCGTGCATTCTAGCCTCAACAGTTTCATATAAATCCAATGAAACAGATTTAAAAAAAATACAAAAAGAAAGACTTAAATTGGGTACGGATCCGGTACAAGGCATACGAAAAGTTAAGATGGAGTTACATAAAATCTGTCACCCAGGATCTCTTAACAGATATGACTAATGCACTATTTTTTGTAGTGCTCATGCTCATATACATATAATAATGTAGGCATACAAGTAGGGATTGCAATCTTACATAGAATTGTGAGTGGGCGATTTGATTGGCAGTTCTAATATTGTTGTCTAGTTCACTTGTAGAAAAACGTGAAAAAAGTGAAAAAGTCCTAGAAATATGAGCGATAGCTCATTGGTTTCGGAATGATTTATAGTCTAGGGTGAATGAGCATTTACTATGCAAGCGTGCTCCATCGTAGGCCTCATGTGTTTCGCTTTCCATCAGGCGTGGTTGTGGTCAAACGCAAGCCTATATCTATATAAATGAATCACCGAAATGTTTGTACGCGCATAACTTCCAAACGACTGCACCGAATTGGATAAATCTTTCTTTTATGTGTTCGTTATTGTCAGGAGAAGAGAAGGTTCGTATATACATTTTAGAAAAAATAAAATGGGGCGAAGCCGCGGCCATCAGCTAGTTGTATATAAAAAATATTTTAAACTAATATTTAATACATTTTTTAAGGCGCACTTTAGAGGCGACGCGCTATTTTCAGAGTTACTTTGAAATTATAAATAATAGAGATAGAACTCCGAGAGTCGCGACTTATTTATTGGAAAATTACTCAATGTTTTACAATTACTAACAAAAAACGAAATGCGTATGACTTAATTTGTTAATAACTTTTGCAATGTTTTTCCTACTCAAAAATCCTTTGAATACATTTTTCTTGACAATCCAATAACCTATCGCTCATATTTTTAGGAGCTTTATCAATATTTTTCAGGTTTTTAAACTTGCGAGCTGAACTACTAATACAATAAAATTGTTCTTAAGATGTCCTGATTGACACATCATATTTATCATAATCTAGTTTCTCAGATTTTTGCTCTCATTCTGAAAATTTTTAAGAATACTTATCACTAACCTTTCATCTAAACAAAAATATTACACTAATCACTCAGCAAAGCTCTGTATAACATTTATAAACATGAAAATATGCTGTATGCAGTTCTAAAGTCAAATGAGTTATGACAATATTGTATAATGCTTTGCGGGGGCGTAGCTACCGCAGTATCAGCCGTATCAATGATACAGGACCCCTGGGCTACAGAGGCCCCTAACATGTGTAAGCAAAAATTAGTAAAATGTTATCCACAATGTCACTTAATCTCGTGCTTCCTTGAAAAGCCCCCCCCCAACTAATTTTGATACAGGGCCCCTCCAAGGCATAGATAATTATTTTAGACACTTATGAGATATTCTTAAGTCTTCAACATTTGAACAAAAATGCGAAAAAAGGGAATTCTCCCCCCCCTTAACCTTTTGAACACCACACATTGTTTTTGTTACAAACAAAATTGATTCTTTTGCAGATGTGGGTAGGTTAATTTGTGTATTACCGTATTGTTGTCTATAACCAACACTGGAGTTCAAAAGGTTAAAGCCCAGCTCTCATGCAGGTTCTCTGGCAGCTACAAAGAACAATTGCACCAATTTTAAAAACTATAATAAGATAAAAACTTACTCATCTGCATCCTCAGAGTAAGATTGGCATGGAGGAGTTATGGAATGTCTCCTTACATTTTTTCTCATTAAATGTGGAGTTGAAGTGTGTTGTGGCTTACTGAAAATTAATGGAAAATGAGTTGCATTTATTCATATCATGTCACTTCATATCATTAATGAGCCCACACAGGAAAATGTTAAGAATTCAGAACAACAAAGTAGAGTGTGCAGTCATTTTAGATACTCCAGGAAGTTCTAAAGAACAAAAGGGTGAATCAACTTTTTTTTGCCACAAGTTGGCACAAATTTTGTCCCCTGGACAACCTAAGCATTTTTCTATGAAACAGTATCACTTGGACAATCGGGGACCAAGTAAGCAACACAAAAAAAGTTAATTCACCCAAAAACATATTGCTTTTCAATACTGTGGCTATAATGTTCAACTCTATAAACTAACTCTGCCATTTTCAAAACAAATTTGCTTGCAGCCGTTGATGTTTATTGCTATGGATTGGTATGGACAGATGTCTAGCCACTGCACGCAAACTGGGCCTTTAAGGTGCTCAGCTGGCGTCTGGGCCGATGGTACCTCAGTGAGTTTGGTAGCCTTTGTAATGTTGTAAAATGTTAAGTACAGACAGTGTTATTTGCTTTTGAATGCCAAGCACAGGGTTCCAGCCATTTGGAGAAGTGGCATATGCCCAGCCCTGGTCAATATAAAACTGATAAAAGTATTCCTAGCTTGCTCACTCTTGCAATATACATTAGAGAATAATTTTAGAGGTTGCAATAATTCTACTGACTTCTGGTCTTTTTTGTACTAAGCAATGATAAACTATCTTTAGTATGGAGATTGTCAGCCTTATGCGTTGGCCATATCTAGCTGTTGCTCGCCGAATGTGGCCGACTACAGTGTTCTTTACACTGTTGCGGCCACCGCATGTGGCATGCGGTCTTCGACTTAATGTAATTGCCGAATTATTATATTTAGTCTATGATACCATACATAAAAATGATTGCTATAACTTTGTGAGAACTTCTCAAAGGAACAACAAAGGCCTTGTCTCCGAAAGCATGCTTACTCAATGTTGCCAAATCTTTTTATTTTTCAGGATATCAAAGTTCACATCCGCCTATCCGGCCACTTGCCTGCAGACTTTAAGACATACTATAATTTTAGACATACATACCTCATAACATTATCTACTTCATCCGTGCTTTTGCTATCTAAGCCATAACGCGTCATGTTATTATTGGCGCTGTGGATGCTCCTTCTTGCCGAAGGAACAATACGATCCCCTTTCTGCAAATTGTCGTCAAATTGCAATTTAATCATTATTACCTTATTATTACTTTATAAAACTTCAATGAACAGAACTTACCCCCAAATCTTTACGGTCACTCATTTACAATTAATATTTTAAAAGTGGCTATATAACCACATTCTCAGAATAAAAAACACCGTCCGATCCGAATACAATAGGTACACAATGGGATGGGATTCTATCTATTTCTCGGTTCGTTCGTACCACACAGAGAGAGCGAGCACCGAGCACAAGCAAGCACCCACCACAGTTTGCTTCACTTACGTCAATTTGACATATATTTTTTTTTATTTGTGACCTGGAATCGAGTCATTTTCGGTAATGCCCCGCGCTTCCTTGCTACAAAAAAGTTACGCCGCACTATAAATTTACTCCTGAGAATATCGCAAATAGTTACCGTAGTACTAAATAGTTGGCAACAGCGCATATCTACATGACGTAACTATCAGGTTACCTGTCTTGAAGCAATGTGCAGCGTTCTTTTGACACGTCCCCATAGTAATGATTTTACATTAAAAGCTAATAAAGCCATGAGGCAAGCATGAGGCACATCTGCCTTGCATCTGCCTCATGGGCATGGGACAGGGAACCTGCTGTAGATAGGGAGAAAGAAGTAGATATGACAAGATTGCTGATTGCCCTAACCCAGGATGCAGTGAAGAAAAATTTAAAACGAGTATGTTCCTCCTGCCGGATCTGAGAGCTCATCGCACAAAAAGAGTTAACACGTCTACTGGACTAAAAGAGCTAAAGTTAAATATGTACTTTATTGAAATTAAATTTAAACAAACTGTTCAATTATATAAGCTAAAAAATATCAATACAACAGGATCGCGCATATTGCAAAGCAAGTATAGGTAGCAGGGGCAATAATACGAGCTGCTGGTGAAGAAAGTCTTGTCAGGCGTAGTACGTTTTTACGACCTTGAGGCTTGGAAGGATAGTATGCTAGAAACACTGGTGTTTGATCCTCGTTCTTTTTTATTCTCTCATCTAGCCAAGCCTTGTACGAATATGTAGGCAGTACAGTGACCATTCTTTTATTTATGGCATATGCAGATGTCATCTCCTTAGTGCATTCATCTTGACCCTTAGTTACGATGCCAATGAGTTCATTATCAAATACAACTGGACCGCCAGAATCCTTGAAGCAGGTAACGACCTTCGTGTCAATGCAATCGATGTATGCTTTTACAATGTTTCCAACTTCGAGAGGAGAGCGATTTTCTAGTCCAACATATTGAAGTTCTTTCATTTGGCCGACGTCACTGTTCAATCCATACCCTAAGGCTTCCATATCAACAAGGTTCCGGCCATTCGTGTAGTTGCTTACCATTATTTTAGAGGCAACAGTACCATTATGCTTTTCAGTATATACAAGGCCTACGTCTTTTAGGGATTCATCACCGGTAAAGGTCGGAAATTTTTCAGTTTTGATTACATGTAATGTTACTGCGTCTTTTTCTTTTTTAGCTTTAAGTGTATTAAGCAGAGCGTAACTTATCGACTGCGTAGTACACGTGGCAGTAGTCAGTATCAGACCATTAGACACTACGGCTCCCGAACACAAATACTCATCAAGATGGGACATCAGTGCTGCCATAAACGGGAACTGATTTTCAGCTGCTTGTTGTATTGCGTGCATATTACTATTTTGTCTTCTTGTACATGTTACGTTATTTGATTCAGATTCTGTTGGAATTTCCAAAGTATCATCTTTGGGGTCGTCATTTATATCGCCGCCGTTGTCGTCTCTATTTTCATCATTAACGCTCTTTTTCACATTGTCGCCACAGCAAGTATTAATGAAGCACAACAAGAAAATAATTAAAGTAAGATTTTGCGAAATTATTAACAATTTTTTCATTTTGGTTCAGATCTTAAGGAATGACAGAATTCAAGTTCTTCTTTTGCTTATTTGAAAGTACGCTTTTTAAATTTTATATCTCATTTCTTGCAGCCAGCCAGTATTATAAGACTTTCAAACACGTTCGCTGCGGCAATAAAATTAACCATACATATTATGTATCGGGTCACATTGACCCGGTACCGCAGCGAACGTGCTAACAGCTTATTGGTTGGTTGGTATAAGCACATAAGCTTGGCAGGAAATCGACAAGAATGGATCGTGCTAATTGAATCGAATTCTTGTTTGTACATACCTACGCTTAATGTCGTTTAGACGAAAATAAAGATAGTGTACTTAATATGAACACATTAACGTGACAGTGCAAAGCAAATGAAAACATAACAACGATAACCGGCCAAGTGCGAGTCGGACTCGCGCACAAAGGGTTCCGTACAATTATCTATAAAAATCACGTTTGTTGTATGGGAGCCCCCTTAAATGTTTATTTAATTCCATTTTTTAGTATTTGTTGTTATAGCGGCAACCGATATACATCATCTATGAAAATTTCAACTCTCTAGCTATGACGGTTCCCGAGATACAGCCTGGTGACAGACGGACGGACGGACAGCGGAGCCTCAGTAATAGGGTTTCCGTTTTTACCCTTTGGGTACGGAACCCTAAAAATAAATAGACACAAAAATAGAAAATAATTGTTTGCGAATTATTCATAGTGTTGGTGTTTGCGAATTATTCATAGTGTTGGCATTACTGATATTTTTTTAGTCGGAACTTTTTTTTTTCGTTAATAGATAGTCCTTTTTTCTTCACATTTTTAGAATATGAGTGAGATAATGATATTAAAAAAATGGATTCTCGTTGTACGGTGGTTGTATCATTTCGGCAGTTTGAGCCGTCAAGCATGCGTCAAGTCCCCATCCCCATCGTTATTCGTTTTATTGGCTCTGTCCGTTCAACTCAAGTGTCATTGTCACTCAATTTCTTTCTTGCTTATTACACGACAATTTTCACTTTAATTTAGGTCTACTTTGGTGAGTTGGCTATAACTGTTACTGTTTCCGTATATAAGCTAATATTGCCCAAAAATGTCTAAGAAAAAGGGAGGAGTAAAGATACAAGACTTCGATGAAGATATCGGAGAAAAATCTGCTGCAATCGCAAATACACAAGGAATAACCTCAAAAGCTAAGGGTAAAAGTAAAAAGAAAAGCAAGGGAAAGGCTGACTTCAGCGACAGTGACGAGGGTGGGAAAGGGGATCTGAAAAACCACTTGTCTGATGATGAGGTGGTTCCTCAGCCAGCTGGGAAAAAATCTCAAAAGAAAGGTATGCGACGTAAATATAACTATTATTGCAGACGTATTGTGAAATAATGAATTAGAAACATTTATTTATGTCGTAGGTAAAAATAAGAAAAAGGGTGTTGAGTCTGATGACGAGGAAGATGATATCAAATCCATAGACAGCAGCCATGTGGCAAATTCATCTAAGACTCCAAGTAAAGGTGGCAAAAAGAAGAAAGGTTAGTGCACAATATTATTTATTCGAAAAGCTATTTACCTAGAGGCCATGGCATCATATTCAGAGCTTAAGAAATAGGAGCCCTACTTTTTGCTTTTAAAATATAGATAAAGAGAGAAGAAATGTGATTTTTTCATGCTGGCTGTTTGGCTTTCCGCTTGAAAGTTTGGTTTGTTACAAATTTTATTTTTATAGGTAAAGGAAAGAAAGATGATGACTGGTCTGATGGAGCTAGTGATGTTGAACTCAAGGAAATCTCTGACAGTGAGATTGCAAAACCTGTTGTCAGTAAAAAGAAAAGTAAGTGGCTTTTACTCTCAACTTATTGTTTAACCCTTAACCTTTTGAATGCCACACATTGTTTTTGTTACAAACTAAATTGATTTTTATTTGGATGCGGGTAGGTTAATTTTTGTATTACCAAATTGTTGTCTATAGCCGACACTGGCGTTCAAAAGGTTAATAAGGCCCCATTTATTGGAGCACACTATCACAGAATCAAAAGCAGGTATCAAATACATACCTGATAAAGTATATTTTTAAAGCTGGTTGTATTTTCAATAATTACAATGGATATTGTGACATATTATAAAAGTGATAAAGTTGAATTTCCAAAGCAATGCATGTGATCTGTAAATCGCCTCTACCTTTTTAAGGGTCAAAAAATGGCCTTTTCATCTCATACTCGGAAAGTGAGGCAAATCATATCCGACATACGAGAGGATAACTATTATTTTCTTCCCTAGGGTAGATATGAATTAAAAAAAATAAAGGCATTGGCTGTCAATGGAACACATACGCATTCAGCCAAGCATTACGGCATATACATGGAATAATTAAGTATTGAGTTTTTTTCTTCTTAATTAGTCATATTACAAATTTTATAATGCCAGTGAAATATTATTAAATTAAATTATTAATTTACATTAGTTTCTTATTTAGTGACTTAATCCAGAAAAGTTAGAAAATGTTAAGAAAAAAAACACGGTAAACAACAATGTTATTGTCCACACAGCCTATCTCTATACAGCTTAACTTCTTGGTTCAAATTGGTTACTTACATATTTTATAAATAAATTTACTAAAATACCTACTTTATCTACTGTTTATATTGAACATTGTAAATTTTGTTAAATTAATTATTCCTTAGCAATAAACTTCATTGAAATATTTTACAACAATCATATTGACCAGTTTAGACATTTTTTTTTATTTATACTTATATTTTCTTACTTTCCTTGTAGTCGAAATGAAAAGCAGTGTTTAACTCGGGAAAAACACCAATATCACCCTCGTAACCTTGTGTGATATTGGTTATTTTCCTCCCTTGTTGAACAATCTACTATTCCTAAGGACAAAAGTTAATAACCTGGCTACTTCATATAAAATAAAAATAATAATAATAAAGCCCTTTATTCTGAAATTAAATTAACATATACAATGCAGGTACTAAATAAAAAGATTGTTTATAAAAAATCCCTAATTTCAGTATGCCTTTTGGCATAGGCCTCCTCCAACGCCTTCCACTGACATCTGTCATTTGCAACCCTTTTCCAGTTTGAACCTACGGTCATCTTCAAGTCATCTTCCCATTTAATGACAGGTCTTCCCCGTTTTCTCTTCCCATCTCTAGGGTACCACTCGGTTATTGCCTTGGTCCATTTCCCTCTTGTGTCTCGCATCATGTGACCAGCCCAACGCCACTTTTGCTGGTCTATTCTTGCCAAGATATCAGTGAGCTTAGTTTTCGATCTAAGCACAGTGTTCCTAATTCGGTCTTGTCTTTGTGTGCTTGTCATACTCCTCTCCATTGCTCTTTGACAGATAGCCAGCTTTGCTCTGAGAGATTTGGTCATTGCCCAGGTTTTGCAGCCGTAAGTTAAACATGGCAGTATACATGTGTTGAAGGTCTTTCTTTTGAGTGGCATTCCTAGATCATTAGACTTCATTATTTCCTTTAGAGCCCAGTATTTCTTCCAACCCATAGCTATTCTCAGTTTTATCTCTTTTGCCATTGTTCTTCGGTGGAGATAACCTGCCCTAGGTAGATGTATTCGTTCACATATTCCAGAATTTTATGTCCGATTTTGATGCTAATTTGTGCAGAGTTAGTCATTACCTTGGTTTTGTTGGCATTCATTGTCAATCCGACTTTCAGACTTTCAACATTTAGGTGTTGAATCATACTCTCTAATTTTTCAGGGTTTTCTTCAAAAAGGACTAAATCATCTGCAAATCTCAGGTGGTTCAATTTGGACCCATTTATGTTCAAGCCGAAGTTTTGCCAGTCCAGTTTTCGAAAAATATTCTCTAGAACTGCAGAAAACAGTTTGGGAGAAAGTGGATCGCCCTGTCTCACTCCTCTTTCTATATTAAATTCATTTCCCAGTGACTCCAGTTGGATTCTGGCCTTGCTATTTGAGTAAATGCTTTTTATAATGTTGCTATAGGCTGTTGGTATTCCTTGCTGTTTTAGAGCCTTCCAAATGAACTGGTGATTTATGCTGTCAAATGCCTTAGCGTAGTCTATGAAGGCAATATAAACCACTTTATTGTATTCTTTGTATTTTTATATCACTTGTTTGACTGTGTGGATGTGGTCTATAGTTGAGAAACCTTTCCTGAAACCCGCTTGCTCTATAGGCTGTTGCTCATCCAATATTGGAGTCATTCTGTCTAGTATTATCTTCGCGAATACCTTGTATATGTTTGACATTATACTTATCGGTCTGTAGTTACCAATATCTTCCTTGTCTCCTTTTTTGTGTATCAGGATTATATGGGATTCCGTCCATTGTTGTGGGATGTGGCCGCTTACCAGGATCTCATTGAATATTTTTGTTAGGACTGGTACCAGCTCTTCCATAGTTCCTCTCATTAGTTCATTGGTTATTTTATCAGGGCCCGGTGCTTTACCCATCTTTTGACTCGCAATGGCCTTCTCCACTTCTTTTGGTAAGATGCAAGGGGGGGTTTCCTCACTGACATCTTGTGCTGAATCTGTGTGACTCCAGTTACACTCTTTTACTCCTGCTGGTTCTTGATTTTCATATAGCTGGCGGTAGAAGTCTGTGGCTAGATCTTTGATGTTTTTACGCTTTGAGACTGTTTTTAAATTTTTTTTCAACCTTGGTATCCATTCTTTCTTTCATGGTAATCTGTTTTGACTTCCTAATATGTATATTTGATTTTTAATCAGTGATCAGGAGCTGAAAAACTTTAATCTCAAGCCAAAATGGAATTTAATAGATGAGGTCTCAAGCAATTAAGTCTCTGCATCATTTAAAAAAAATGTTATTGTTAATAAATTGCCATCTTTAGTACACATGGTCATCCTACATTTGTTAAAGTTAAGTAGTTTTGTCAAGTTTCAGCGCTTTGGTAGGGAGTTTGACAGATCTTGAGTCAAAATTTATTTAAGAAACTGACTTGTCAAAGAAGTTTTAGGCGCATAGACTAAACTATGTGTAGTGTGACAATGATTTTAATAAAAAATTGATTTTTCTAATAATCATTATTTACAAAAATGTGCATTTTGTTATATGCAACTGTGACTTAAACATGGTCGCCACCATGGTGATCATCAATTAAAAATCATTGTGTATTGTATACGAAGGGGTATGCCTTGTACCGGATCCATACCCAATTTAAGGCATTCTTTTTGTATTTTTTTTTTAAATCTGTATCATTGGATTTATATGAAACTGTTGAGACTAGAATGCACGACTTTTTTTTTTTACTTCCGGCATACGAAAGCAAAGGTTAAGCAACATAAATGTAGAGTATGATTATTTCATTTGATCTGAAGGGTGCCTTAGTTCAAGTTTAATTCTATTGTGGAACTTATTACACCTTTATAATTATCAATGAATATGTTTGCCAAATTCAAGCCTCTAGCTCTAGTTTTTAGGCTGTGCGCTGTCCATCTGCAACATCACTCTTTTAGATTTACATTAAAAAATTAAAGATCCTCATATTTAATTTTTTGATATTGTTACAGCTAAAAATAAAAAGAAAGAAAAGGCCGCAGAATCATCTGATGAAGAAGATCATGACGATTCCAAATCGGTTGTGAGCAATACATCTAGCAATGCTGTTAAGCCTGCTGCAAAGTCTAAAAGTAAAAAGGGTGGGTATGACATAACTTGCTTACATACGAAATACACAGTTACTACTGTTTAAGGATTAATGTTAACACATTCACTGTTGGGAATGCATTTATGTGTTTTTGTGACTTGCCTTGTACATGTCATAGTTTGGCAGACATTTGAAAGCTTATGTGCGTTTGTGCCATCTGAAGAAATCTCCAGTCTGACAGCCAGCAGTGAATGTGTTAAGTTACTTTTAACCCTTCATATGACTTGGCACTGATCACTCTGATCAGTGCTAAAATCACAAGAGCGACATTTTATTGAATTTTGATTTATTATTTCACTCTTTTAATTTGATTTATTTAGTGATTTTGGCACTGATCGGAGCTTTGCCATGCAACATGCTAAGTCATGAAGGGTTAAGCTAATGCTTTACAAGTTCTTGGATTAGCTGGCAGTTCAAGTATTTTGTTTGTATCTGGATGACTTCATCCACAAACATTGATGAAATAGATTCCTATTTTGTACCTTCTATCTCATCCACATTATTTTGACAACTTTTTAACTGGTATATATTTCTATATGGTCTATCAATAGAGATTACTTGACCACATTTCTGTATGTATAGTCCACAATACACAGGACTGTTTTCAGTCCTGTAACATCTAAAATTGAACATAACATAATAGGTATTAATTGATTTGATTAAAATCAAACACATAACGGATTTGGCAATCTCAAAGACGCATTGTTGATTGCGCGGTATTGCAGTTTCATCAACGATATTGAGATTTTGACTAGTTAGGTTAGGATTAAGAAAGTGACAAAATAGGAATGTGGATAAAGTCATCTGGGGCCTATTACGCATCACAGTGTTTCCATTTGATGTAATTTATTTTCAAATCACACTTTTTTGCGATGTAATTAATATAATGTAATGTGTACTGGCCCAGTGAAATGTTCTCACAGATACATTTCATCTTTTTAACTTTATTCACTTTTTGAAATCATAGGAAAGAAAGATGATTGGCCTGATGAAGAAAGTGATAAAGAGTTGAATGAGATTTCAGAGGAAGAAATTTTACCAGTTAAGAAAAAGGGTAAGCTTAATGTTTTTAATATTTATTTGTTGACAAGAACTGTTTGTCTTCTGATTTAAAATGAAGTCTCGGGCAATAATGTGGTGTAATGAACTAAAATTGTCAGAAAAAAATAATATTCAAGTCACTTATTAAAATGGGTATCTAACCCCTGTTGGTAAGGTTGCATTGAGTAATTTCTTCTAAGAGCTTCACGATCTTCATCTTTTTTTATCCATATTGTACGCCATGTCCGACCGTCTGTAACTATGTCCACGGTTTAGGTCAGAGTTTTGATTGAATTTTGTTTCGTTTTTATTCTACCTCCACTGTGCGTAAAAATAATATATTATTATTTTTTTCATCTCTCTCATAGGGTGTCAGATACGTCGCTCAAAAATTAAACGGTTGAATAAACCAACCAATCAATTCAATTGAGGGAATCAAGGGTTTTCAATTGAGGGATCCATTTGCGAAAGATTAAGCTTGAAATGATTTTTTGTTAGATTTCCCTCTGCCAGCTGAAGTGGTTGTTTCTGGGAATAAAGTTCAACAAAATTTCACAATAATTTTTCATTTAGTAAACGAAGTTAAAAAAAACCTATCTAGCTGAGTGGGCTTTACATTTTAACCAACATATATAACATGTAAATTCGTTTGAACATTTTTTAAATAAAGTTGTTAGCTGTGAAAAACAGGTAGATCTTTGAGTGGCTGGTACGAATACCTGTACTGAGCGTGACTCGTCACGAACGTGGCCATATTTATATACTATTAATTGGAATTGTTATAGGAAAGCATAAAGGAAAAGCTCCTGTAGACGATGTTGAGGAAGAAATCAAAAAGTTGAATTTAAAGGAATCACTGCCAGAGTTCGAAAAGCCTAAGAAATCCAAGGTATATTAAATTATATAATTAAATGAGTGTTGTCTCTTTGTTCCGTTATTGTTTTATTTTTTTGTTTTACTGAACTGTGTTTTATGTTTAGGGTAAAATAGAGGAAGACAGCGATATGTCTGGAGATGAAGATAGCAAGGTAATTAAAAGGCTTTTGCTAACATACTCTATATGCGCTGTACTTTTTTTAAAAGATTGTGTCTTTAGAGCCTTTTGCCACGTTCTTTACTTTCACATTATTACTATAAATTGTTATAACTATTATTTTATTTGCATTCAATGTTGTTACCTATGACGGTTCTTATTAATTTCTAGGCCTCTGAAAGTAAAGAGCCCGCCGAGAAGAAGATGAGTCATAAAGAGAAAAAGAAACTGAAGAAAATGCAAGAATACGAAAAGCAAGTCGAAATGATGACAAAGAAGGGAGGCCAGGGGCACAGCGAACTGGATGCCAACTTCACAGTCAGCCAAGCGCAGAAATCTGCTGGTAGGTCACCCAACACTTACTCATTGTAGTGAATTCATTGACATTATGTGACCTGGGAATAATAATGTTAGATTTTCATGATTAAATAGATTCTTGTTTCTTTCATAATCTAAACAAGAAAATTAAGAGACGAAAGATGCCACCACTAGCATAGCATAGTGAGTGATAATTTCTTGCGTGTGTACTTTTCATTGCTAAGGGCCACTTGCATTGGTCTAGGGTTAAATAATTAAATTGTTAATCCTTGGTTAACGCTTAACTAGTGGTTGTATATAACTCTGGTCTGTGCAAGTCCGCCTAAGAAAAGCTGCATTTTTTTTCTATATATTCTCCCAATCCACATGTTATTTTTATGGATTTGTATTGAACCATTACTGAAGAATTTCCAGTGGCCAATTCCTTAATTCAGCTTCTATTTTTTTATCACAACTTAATTCCTGCAACACGTCTCACTTACTACTACAGGTCAAATGGCAGCCTTAGAAAACGCAGTAGACATCAAAGTGGAAAACTTCTCGATAGCGGCTAAAGGCAAAGATTTGTTCGTGAACGCAAATCTCTTGATCGCTCACGGCCGTAGGTATGGTCTCGTTGGACCGAACGGTCACGGCAAGACCACGCTTCTTAGGCATTTAGCGCAGCGTGCCTTCCCTCTCCCTCCCCATATAGACATACTGTTGTGCGAGCAAGAGGTCACGGCCAGTGACATGAGCGCTGTGGACACTCTCCTGGAATCAGATGTCAAGAGAACTGGTTAGTATTTTTTTTTTCTATACAAATTTGTTTTGGTTTGTCAATGTCAACTGATGTTTAATTCGTTTTCGCTTGTTTTTAGAGCTGCTCAATGAATGTAAAGAGTTGGAGAGCCTAATCGAGAAAGGCAATCTCAGCAAACAAGAAAGATTGAATGATGTGAGTAGTATCGTAATGATTACTGAATATTCTTGTTTTTATAACACATTTCACAACCTGAAGAGTCCCTGATGCTAGTTTAAAATCAGGTTATTCGGAGCTATCTCCTAGCAACCGTCGCTGTAGTTGAAAACGCTGAAAAAAAAACGTGTTTCATGTATGACGACCCCCTTTAATTTTTTACTTTATTTAATTTTTAGTATTTGTTGTTATAGCGGCCACAATAATAATTGATGAAAATTTCAAGTGTCTAGCTATTACGGTTCAAGAGATAGATCCCTGTGATGTGACAAACGGACGGACAGACAGACATACAGCGGAGTCTCAGTATTAGGGTCCCGTTAGCACCCTTCGGGTACGGAACCGGAAAAAGAAGATCTGAATGTACACAGTTGAACCAATAATTGGTTGATTTCGAATAACCTGACCTCAATGTTGTTATTTTACGTGTACTAGGTTTACGCGGAGCTCAAGGCGATAGGCGCGGACTCTGCCGAGCCTCGCGCTCGCCGCATCTTGGCTGGTTTAGGCTTCAGCCGCGAGATGCAGAACAGACCCACTAAGAACTTCTCAGGAGGCTGGCGCATGAGGGTGTCACTTGCCAGGTAAGAAGATTCCTTAAGCCTCATTTAGATGGTGCCAGAAATGTCGTGTAGATTGCGATACATCACGCCGATGAACGATCAGTTATGACGATTGAGTTGCAAAGCAATAATTAAATACATGATCGAGGTGAAATGCGATTCGGTGAAACGCTACAAGGAATTTATGCTTTTTAGGTAAAGTACTAACAAACGATCTTTCCGTATAAGAAACAGCTTAGTTGAACCCGTTTCCACCAGTACTATTCTATGTAGACTAATGAATATGATTGGTGAATATCAAACGCATCCATAGCAACGTAGCGTAGCACAGGTGGAAATGCACCCTTATAATGTTTATTGAATGTCGCTTGAGTCGTCAGAAATTGATTGACCGTTTTATTACAGAGCCCTGTACATTGAACCTACGCTGTTGATGTTGGACGAACCTACAAACCATTTGGATCTCAATGCCGTTATTTGGTTGGACAAGTAAGTCAATCTATAGTTCTTGCAGCACCTAGTAAATAAATCATTTAGTATCAAACCTTCCCGCCTATACGATACAGAGGGCAGATACAGATACTCTACTACAATTGCCTATGCAGTATTAATTTAAAAGCAAAGTATATTTTAAATTTAAACAAGTTCAATTGATTTTCTACCATATTGCATAAGAAGCAAGGTCGAATCTTTGTGTCGATTTATGGGTCGCTACATGCACTATGCCTGGAAAAGGGTTAAACTAGGTTATATTTCTCAAGTAAGTTTCGTGAACGATTAAATCTAGCAGACAACTCCTAACAAAAACTTATTTAATTTCACTTTAATCTTGCAATGGAATTACATCTTGCAATTGAACCCATTTACAAGGTTGGATTAACTTGAAATTTGGTAAGATTATGATTCATACACAGCGTAAGATACAAAAGTAGTCTCTCTTCTATATCTATCTATACATATAATAAATCTCTAACAAGTCGGTGTCTGTACATTGAAGATATTTGAGAAAAACTGCCACTAGGGCTATTTATTAGCGTAATAGAACCCAAAACAATGATTTTTAGTATTGTTGTCTGTTCGTCTGTTTGTCTGTATATCTGTTTGTCTGTTTGTCCGTGCGTTTGTGCGCGCTAATCTCAGAAACGGCTTAACCTAGAAGGATGCGGTTTTCACTGATATGTTGGTATTTTCTTGGTACATTTACCCCCTGTTCCACCATCCTTTATCAAATTTATTTGACGGATAAATGTGATGCCGTCTCTATTTGTTTTGTTCGAATAGACGGAGACGGTATCACATTGATCCGTCAGTTAAAATTAATCAATGGGTGGTGAAACAGCCCCTTAATGTTTGTTTCATTTGAATCGGTTGACAAATAAGAAAGATACGATACTTTCAGTGTTAGATAGCCCATTTAGCGAGGAAGGCTATAGGCTATATATCATCCATAACGCTGGGAGTACGGTACGGGCAAAAGCTAGTTTGGAAATAAAATTAGCGACTCCGAGTCGGCAAACTTAAGATTTATTTAAATGGGCGAAAGCTGGCCACACGTCCTACACGCCGATGTAGATTTGGCTAAAAATATTGGCTTTAGACCCTTTACTTTTTCCATGTCCCACAGAAGAGACGCAGAGAAAAAAATGTGTATGACCCTTATAGAGGTCCGATGACAATGCGTATGGAAAGCCGTCTGAAATAAAAGTATAATTAATTTTTAACTTAAACTTGTTTATCAGTTACCTCCAGGGTTGGAAGAAAACTCTGCTCGTAGTATCCCACGACCAGTCTTTCTTGGACAACGTGTGCAACGAAATTATCCACTTGGACCAACAGAAGCTTTTCTACTACAAGGGCAACTATTCCATGTTCAAGAAGATGCACGCACAGAAGAGAAAAGAGCAGATAAAGGAGTACGAGAAACAGGAGAAGAGGCTCAAGGACTTGAAGGCTCACGGGCAATCCAAGAAACAGGCCGTAAGTCAATGAACACTTTATTTCATACAGCGTTGTATAGATTTTATGAAAACATACGTCGCACTCGAGGGGACATTTTGCGGGCACCCAGTTGGTAAGGTTTACAAATTACACATTATGTGAACAATTTAAGATTGATACATGATAATGGGTATGTGACAAATGCTAAGTACGTATACTCGTTAGTTAAAATGTTTTTTTTTGTAAACCTTATCAAATGACGTGCCCGCAAAATGCCCGCTGGAGTGCGACGTTAAAAAGTAAAAGGTTCTAGAAATCGAATTAGAGCATGCTTTTACTAACCATCTATGGACATGAGTTTGAAATAAATGAATTATTATTATTATTATTTAGGACTTAATAAACTTTGTTTAAGATTGACAGTTCTATACATTTTAATACTACAAAACTGAACTTAATACTAAACCAAGATTTTTTTCAGAAAGTGTCTATAATTATTATCAGTCTTATATTTCATTTGAACATGCGCTACAAATCCTTTCAATATTTTAAGCAACTCTATTAGTAGCTACATACATTATTCTGATAAGATTAATAAATAAATAAATTAAATTGCTACAAAATAATAGCTGAGAGCGAGTTTGTTTGAGATTTTTTTAGTTTATAGCACGCATGCTTTGCGAATTATTACAGAGTAGTTTTAAAAAAATGTACATGCATTAAAGGTTTAATGAAAACAAAACCATTATCAGGTCCTTTGTGTAACGAAGGTTAGTCATACAAAAGATATGGGTAACTTTCGTAGCACAAAAGAATCAATTAAGTTTTGTTTTAATTAGAGCCCTTAATTATATACATTTTTTGAAAACGACTGCTATTATTTTATTTGCAATGAAAATTAAAAAATGTTCATAATAAAATTTATTAAATGTTTTGTGTCGAGGTTCAACTTTTCTTTTAGGTACTTTAGTCATAGCCAAAAATATCTGTACAGCCAAGATGTCAATGTAGCTGCGCAAGCTCATACTCTTTTGCTATTATAGTTACAGTCCGATTTTTTTTGGTGCTTACTCTACTATTCATGTTCTTTAGTGGTTTTTTTTCTTTCTTGGTCCATAATTATAATAACAGTACCACAGCCAATGTTACTTTTTGTTTCGTATATAATCTACATAATAGATAATTATAAGTATAGATAAGTATAATTATCTATGCAACTTAATGCTAAGCGAATGGGTATTCTTTAATTCCAATACCAGCTGATTGCTGCAATGCGTTTAATTATAGTTACAGATGGAATTATAATTTAGGTATAAATTATATTTTACAAACTTTGATGCCTTAGCATTTGTAATAAACCGCCTCTCCAGTTAATTCTTCACGGAAAATCGTTATGTCTCTCAGAGGCTCACTTCCTATACATTTTTTAAAGATATGTTTGCAAATGTCACCACAATGCCACAGCATAATACGGCTCCGGCCTGAAATGTCCGTTTTCCTAAAATGTATCTTTCCAAAAATGTCTGCTTTTCCATATTATGTGACGTCTTTTGTATAAAAAGACGTGACATACTTATTATGGAAAAGCAGACATTTTGGGAAAGATACATTTTAGGAAAACGGACATTTCAGGCCTGAGCCCATAATACTAGCTACTAGTAGCTCCAAAGCTCTTTCGAAGGCACTGTCTGTTGGATCTTAATTAATTACACAAGACAAAATTTCCAACTAGTTCCACAATGGAAATGATAATAGAACTAATGAGAATAGATCAGTAATACGCCCATTATTAAAAATAATCACGCAATACAAATGCGAGGTAGTTAGGCAGCCAAGTGTTACCGTGTAGCCAATAACACTAAAGCAACTAAATAGCTAATATTAGATTGTACAACGAGAGCATAAAACGAGACATTTTATCCGAGACGGCGAGGGTAGATAGGCACGTCGAGAGGAAAATGGGTTTAATACTCGTGTTTTACACTCTGCTTTTACTCGCTGCTACTCGCTCTTATTTTTCATGCATTGCAATTTCTATAATCACACTATCACACTTCACACTAATATTATAAAGGCGAAAGTTTGTGAGTGTGTGAGTGTGTATGTTTGTTACTTCTTCACGTCTAAACGGCTGGAGCGATTTTAATAAAATTTGGTATGGAGATAGATTGCGATCCTGGGAAAGACATAGAATAGTAAAGTTTTTATCCCGGTAAAACGCATGGTTCCCGCGGGATAGCAATAAAGGAATTTCTTTGCAGACGGAGTCGCGGGCAACAGCTAGTAATTAATAAAATAATTTACTAGATTTGCCTAGTTTTATTAATTTCGTAATTTTAAACACAATCTATGCAAAAAAATAAACAAATATTTGTCAAATTTCTACTGTTCGTGTCTGCGCCTGATTGCTTTGGTCTTAGACGAAGATTTTACTTTATGCACTAGAGCATAAAAATCCATTTTATGCAGCATTTTCTCGAAATAAAGAACATAACTTTAATAGCATGAGAAGTGAAAAATACTTTTATCGTATGGTCAAACAGGAGAAGAAGCAGAAGGATGCGCTGACCCGGAAGCAAGAAAAGAACAGGAGCAAGGCGCAGCGGGAGGAGGAAGAAGCGGCCTCGCCGGTCTCTCTGCTCCAGAGGCCCAAGGAATACCTCGTCAAGTTCTCGTTCCCCGACCCGCCCCCTCTCCAACCCCCCATACTGGGCTTGCACAGTGAGTATTACTAAGGATGTTACACACTCCACCATCCGACCTCGTCCACATTCCCAAGTTATTCACATTACCATGGAGGTAAAAAACATTTAAAAAAAACTTACAACCAAATTGTAAACCACCTTCTTTTATTAACCTCTTCACCGCCACAAAACAAACGAAGTGACGTGCTCTTTACGCCACGTTACGTGACAAACCGATTTTCTACTTAAAATCCAATGTAGTAGGGTTTATTTCGAGTTGAAATATTGGTCATGTATAGATGACGTTTGCGTGTGAGGCATTCCATTGGCTGTCACGGATAGATGACTGGGGGTGAAGAGGTTAAGTGAACGAGTACGGATGTGGACGATTTGGGAATGTAGACGAGATGGGATTGCAGACGAGGTGGGAATGTGGCCAAAATAGGGATGTTGACAAAATGGTAATATGGACGAAGTGAACCTAAATGTTTTTTTCCTACAGTTTATTATGGTTCGTCACAAAACTGACATAAAAGTTGTATGGAAAATTAGGGACTTTTTTTTAGAAAACCGAATTTTGTAGTGTAAGGCCTGTAATTAAATAATGATGTTCTAAATCTTTTTCGGGTGAATCATATTTTTTGTGTTGTTTACTCTGTCCCCGGTTATCCAAGTGACATCTTCATAACGTTTCATAGAAATGCTTAAGGTTGTCCAGGAGACAAAATTTGTGTAACAATAGCAATGGGTGGCAAGAAACAGTTGATTCACCACTTCTATGTTTATTCAGACGTGGATTTCAACTTCCCTGGCCAGAAGCCTCTGTTCAAGCAAGTGGATTTCGGTATCGACCTCAACTCGCGGATAGCCATCGTCGGCCCCAACGGAGTGGGCAAATCCACATTCCTCAAACTGCTCGTGGGTGAGCTTAGTCCTATCCGAGGCGATCTCATCAGGAATCATAGACTGGTAAGTATCAGCCTTGTTTATACATAACAGTCGAAATGAGCCGAGAAGTTTTGGTTTAGACACAATCTATGCTATCCCTAACGATTCCTTTGGATTCGATATGTACAGCGAATACAACAATATTAATTAACTAACCTGTACGTTCCGTTACAAGGCACTGGCATCTCAGAATGAGAGGGCTTGAGCCATTAGTTCTCACGCGGACCTAGTGCGGATTGGGGACTACATGCATACCATTGAATTTCTTCGCAGGTCCTACCTTCAGAACAAGACTGACACAATTCGAATTATTCTCATTTCAAAATTAAACTTATGTTAAAAGAAAAACAGTTTTAGTTTTGAAATGAGAATAATTTCAATTGGGTCAGTCTCGTTCTGAAGGAGCAGGTGTGTGCACGATGTTTTCCTTAACTGTAAAGCTCATGGTGAATTTCAAACGTAATTTCGCAAATAAATTCTGAAAACCTCAGAGGTTCGAGCCCGGGATCGGACCCACGACCCTCTGCTACAGAGGATGTAGGTTAAATGGTGAATATTCAGTGTTGTTACGGCGTTTTCTTTTCGACATTACTGTTTCAGCAAATATTTCTAATAGAGATGATTCAAGATTCAAGAAATATTTATTCAAGAACAATACAAGTATCGTGTTTGAAAATACAGTTGCAGCAGATAAAACAATAAAAAACCACTTACAACCGAAAAAATTAAACAAAAAAAATAAAGAAGTAAATTACTTGATGCTTAGGGTTAACATCTTATTAAAGCTACAAACAATACCGATGGTAAATCTAGTTTAATCAAAGATCTTGCGACTTCTATTTCCGTTGTGGTAATAATCGTGGGATGGTAATGACTAATGAAATGATATTTAACCGAGTGGTCAAAATACTTGAATAAATCATTCATTTTGGCCAAAATATACACGGGTGAAGCAACTTTTTCGTGTTATTTACTCAGTCCCTAGTTGTCCAAGTGACATCTTCATACTATTCCAAAGAAAAATGCTTAGGTCGTCCAAGGGACAAAATTTGTGTAACCGTAGAAACGGGTGGCACAAAAAGTTCATTTACCCACACAAAGTTGGTACAATTGAAACGTCAGCAATATAGTTAGATGAATATGTTCCGCCACAATAAAGCATGCAAAACTAAATAATTAAATTGTACTATTATCTTAAGTTTAACATTCAATATTTATAACTAAAATAATTACCCTAAACCGCTAAGGCTTGTCCACGAAAAAAAGTAGCCATCGAAAATTAAGCCTCCACCGTCTCCCAGTAGGTCTAGGTAGTTCAAACCGCAGTTAGATTGCCAACTGAGTATTCTTTTTTATGTGTAAGAATCTAAAATACATAAATTTTTCCTTAAAAGTTGTGAAATCCTACATAATGCCAGTTCAGGCTTAAAGCTAAAATGATGATGGCATACAAATGTGTGTACTTCTGGCATGATTTTAAAACAATTTATGACCTGCACACGGTAATTAAGAGTCTGGAAAGATATTCGCGGAACATTATAGCGCCGACAATCTATTTGAGTAATGAAAAAAAAGAATCTCTTTTTTTTTTTTTTTTTTTTTATGAAATAGGGGGCAAACGAGCAGACGGATCGCCTGATGATAAACGATTACCGTCGCCCATGGACACCTGCGACACCAGAAGAGTCACAAATGCGTTGCCGGCCTTTTAGATAGGAGTACGCTCTTTTTTTGAAAGCTTGAAGGTCATATCGGTCCGGGAACACCGCAGCAGGTACTTCATTCCAGAGCTTAGCTGTGCGAGGCAGGAAATTTCTGGAAAAACGCACAGTAGAAGACAGCCAACCATCCAGATGGTGAGGATGGAAGTGTTGTCGCGTAGGGCGATGGCGGAAGGATGCGGCAGGGATCAACCCGAACAACTCCTCGGAGCACTCTCCGTTGTACATGCGATAGAAGATGCACAGTGAAGCTACATCTCTACGCAGCGCCAAGGAGTCAAGCCGATCAGAAATTCGTTGGCAGCCGACTATTCGAGTCGCTCTCCGTTGTATGCGATCCAGAGGGAGAAGCTGGTACTTGGGAGCCCCCGCCCACAGATGAGAGCAGTATTCCATATGTGGGCGAACCTGCGCCTTATAAAGCTGGAGGCGGTGGGCTGGAGTGAAATACCGTCTCGATCTGTTGAGCACGCCGAGCTTCTTCGAGGCTAATTTAGCCTTACTCTCCAAATGGTCGCGGAACTGGACTTCACTCGAGATGTCAATACCAAGGATTCCGATACTGGCTGTGTTAGCAAGGGGAGTGCCCTCGAAAAGAGGTGACGCGACAAACGCAGACTTTTTCGCGGTAAATGCGCAAACCTGTGTCTTAGTGGGATTAAATTGGACTAAATTAAGTCGACCCCATTCTGAAACTTCTTTTAGGGAAGTCTCAATTTCAGACACAAGTTTGCTTCGGCACTCCATAACGTTTTCCCGAGAAATACCGGCGCGGCCGGTGTAAGAGGCATCAACCGTACTATCATCCGCATAACAGTGAATGCCGCCGGATGGCAGCATATCATTGACATGCAGAAGAAAGAGCGTAGGCGATAGCACACAGCCTTGAGGGACACCAGCATTCACAGACATGGAATCAGAGCATGCACCGTCAACTACGACTTTTATGCTTCTGTCCGTTAAGAAGCTGCTGATCCAACCGCATAATTTCTCAGGAAGCCCAAAGGACGGAAGTTTTGAGAGGAGCGCTTTGTGCCAAACCCGATCGAAGGCCTTCGCCACATCTAAACTAACAGCCAATGCCTCACCCTTTGTCTCAATCGCCTGTGCCCAACGATGTGTCAGGTAAACCAGTAGATCGCCAGCTGAGCGGCCACTACGGAAACCATATTGTCGGTCACTGAGCAATTGTCGATCTTCAAGGTAACGAAGGAGCTGGCGGTTGATAACGGACTCCATTACCTTTGAGAACAGGGGAGTTATGGCTATTGGCCTATAGGAAGATGGATTTGAGCGGTCACCTTTTTTAGGGATCGGGTGTACCAGAGCGGACTTCCATGAGAACGGGACTACGCCAGAAGAGTAAGAGAGTCGAAAAAGACGCGTTAAAACCGGAGCCAACTCAGGAGCGCACATCTTCAACACTACCGGAGGGATTCCATCAGGCCCATTGGACTTATGGATGTCGAGGGAGAGAAGTGCTTTACGCACTGAGCTTTGGTGGAACCGGATATCCGGCATACAGCTGTCACAACGCGGTATGGACGGTGGCATGCGTCCCCCGTCATCCAAAGTCGAGTTAGACGCAAAGAATTTACCTAAAAGATCGGCTTTTTCCTTTGCGTCGTGGGCCAAAGAATCGTTACACGCGTGCAGAGGCGGAAAAGATGGCGTGCAGAAATTCCCCTGGATAGCTTTGGCAAGAGACCAGAACGCACGAGTTCCCGAAGGGAGGCGCTCTAGTCTCTCACCAATTCTACCAATGTGCAACGATTTAGCTCTGGCAATGTCTCTTTTAAAGGACCTGGAGGCAAAGTTAAACTCCTTTTTTAAAACACTGGTCTTTACATCCCGTACCTTCGCTGCATTTACCCAGGCTTGATAACACTCCTGCTTTCGGCGAGAAGCCAATTTACAAGATCGACCAAACCAAGGTTGGGATCTGCCACCAACGGGGACCGCTGAGGATGGAACAAAGAGTTCCATTCCTTGCAGCACCACGTCAGTAACAGAGTCAGCAGCGACGTTGGGATCATCCAGCGTGAAGCAAACCTGCCTCCAAGGGTAGGACGCAAAGAAGGACCGCATCCCATCCCAATCTGCCGACTTGTAATGCCACACACGACGGCTACAAGCAACTCGCCGACGCAGCGGGCACGTGAGTGGCACCTTACTCCGGATCAGGCAATGATCCGAGGAGCCGAGAGGGGCCTCAACGGAGATTTGGTAGCCTGCCGGAACTCAGTCTCTGTGACCCAAACGTGAAAAATCTAGAGATTTCGAAAGTAAGCCCAAAAATGGATAGCATCTTATATAAATATCCACAATAGCACTCAAAACGAAAGGTGAAGAGTCCTTCTTTCTATTTAATTCTTTAAAAAAATGTAATTTCATATTGAAGACTTGAATTACACCACAGTGGCTACTTTTTTTCGTGGACAAGCCTTAAGCTACCTTGCCTAGACACTAAGTCCTTAGAAATCAAATTATTGTTCTTTTATCTTTTGACCTATACTTCATTTAATTTAGAATTGAAAACCACATCATAATATTGCGGCTCGTCAACTATTTCTTACCTAGCAAATAGTACAGTACAATAGTCTGGGAGCCAAAAATAAAATTGCTTTAATGTCACTTTATTTGCGTGTCGTCAATTGTTAATCTAGTACAAATTGTAAAGAGATTACAGTTCACGAGCCGCAATATAATGTTGTTGTGGTTTATAATTCTAAATTAAATGTAGTATAGACCCGCTAATGTTTGTTTCGCAGCGGATAGGTCGCTTCGACCAGCATTCCGGCGAGCACCTGACCGCGGAAGAGACCCCCGCGGAATACTTGCAGCGCCTCTTCGGTCTTCAGTACGAGAAGGCGCGCAAAGCCCTCGGCACGTTCGGCCTCGCGAGCCACGCGCACACCATCAAGATGAAAGACCTCAGCGGCGGCCAGAAGGCCAGGGTCGCGTTGGCTGAACTCACCAACATGGCGCCCGATGTTGTTATCTTGGTAAATATGGGAACAACTTATATTGATATTACACAAGTCACCAAAGAAAGTTTAATCAGCAGGGAGCGAAACTCTGGTGTGGGTGAATTCATTATGATGCAAAGTCGTATATAGGATATTTTTTAAAACAAAATGGCGACACAAGTAATGTAAATTTCAAAAATACGATACGTTTAAAATATTTTATTGAGTAATTTAGTTCTAAAAAATAGTAGATTGTACAACAAGAGCATAAAACGAGCCATTTTACTAAAGAGTTCGAGTTTTACACTTCAATTGCAAGGAAATGGTGTTAGCAACATTGGAAATAAAAATTGCAAGCTTTTATTTTTAATGCATTGCAATTTCTATAAATAATAATAATAATAAATAATATTAGGGGACAATCTCACACAAATCGACCTAGTCCCAAACTAAGCAAAGCTTGTACTATGGGTACTAGACGACGATAGACATACTTATATAGATAAATAAATACTTAAATATATAGAAAACATCCATAACTCACGAACAAATATTCGTGCTCATCACACAAATAAATACCCTTACCGGGATTTGAACCCAGGACCGTTGGCAGGGTCACTACCAACTAGGCTAAAGCGGTCGTCGCGGCTAAATTATGTATTAGATTTGCCGAGTTTTATTAATTTCGTATTATAAAACACCAGTTTTATAAAAAAACAAGAAACTTATATTTTAGAAATTTCTACTGTTTGTGGCTGTTTGCGCCTGATTGCCTTGGTCTTAGACGAAGATTTTACATTACGAGCACGAGAAGTGAAAAATATTTATCCACAAGTAAATGAAACAACACCACAAATGCTTCGTTGAATGACGAAGTACGCAGCATGCTTAAAATTTAATCTTAATACGCATCTTCTTTTTTATTTACATGAGGGTTCATAGAGATTACCTTTTAGTCGTCCAAGTCAGTCATATTTTTCGTAATCTGTAGTTCCCTATTTTTTTGTAATACTATTTTATGTTTTCTATAACCTAATCTTAGATAGTTTTGTCGTGACAGTTTTAACCAATGCAGTGACTCGCTAGATAAAAGCACTCTGTATGTAGCTTGACGTCATACGTCTGTCATCAGCACCAAAATTTCGCTCCTTGGTAATCAATAATTTATTTGCTCAAATATGCTGAATCCGTCGAGCGTCCTGTGCGCACGGGTGTGCACACAACAGCTTAGGATTTTATCACAAGCACATGTAAATATAAAATTATATGTGAATTCCAAGCACTGGCCAATGTTATTAACGTAAAGCTATCTTCTGTTGCGTAGGACGAGCCTACAAACAACCTGGACATAGAGAGCATAGACGCGTTGGCCGAAGCCATAAACGCATACAAGGGTGGCGTCGTTATCGTATCCCACGACGAACGACTCATCCGGGAAACCGACTGCGCGCTCTACGTCATCGAAGATCAGACCATTAACGAGGTTTGTACAAGGAATGACTAATCGAAGGGGCGGCCATTAAGGCTGCGTATCCACCGGAGCTGTGCGAGGATGCGTTGCGAGGGATGTGCTTGTCATGAACCAATAGAAACACTTCATTTAAATGGTCCTAAGTGAATAGCAGCCTAATTGGGTAACTTTTTCGTGTTGTTTACTCAGTCCCCAGTTTTCCAAGTGACTTCTTCATACTGTTTCATAGAAAAATGGTTAGGTTGTCCAGGAGATAAAATTTGTGTAACCATAGCAACGGGTGGCAAGAAAAAGTTGATCCCAATCACGTGAGGAGTTCAGAAGTGGGACGGGGTTAACCCAAATCTCAACTAATCTTACTTCGAGAAGGTTTCGGCAAACATCACGTAATTTTTTTTCCGCTAGTGAAAAATGTTAAGAGTATTGGGTTGAATTAAATAAAACGTGTTCCATTACTTAAATATAGTTGTATCTAAGAATAATATTGTATCGTGGTTTTGCGATCGCCGCAAAGCCGTAGAGCAGACCGTCGTTTGTTTAGACGCGACCGTCCGTCAAACGTGCGAATTGAGAAAAGTTGCAAAATATTAAGCAATTTTTTTCTTTTAGAGAGTCAATGCACTTATACTAAAAAGCACATTTTAAAAAATCTCACGTGAGATTGTATGATCACGACAATTTCACATTGAAAAATTGCAAATAACCATGTCACATAATTTATTATATATTTCTAGGTTGACGGAGGCTTCGATGACTATCGTAAGGAGCTTTTGGAGAGTCTCGGGGAAACCATCAACTCTCCTTCCATCATCGCGAACGCTGCCGTGCTACAATAACAAACATGGCAACATTACTACAATTGTAATAACTATGCAGCGTAAGATTTTACAGGTGAAGCGCCTTAAGATCGACTTACAGAACAACCTTGGCCCAATTGCATAACAAAGTACAACTTATATTACAAGCGGAACTCCCTTTCTAGTTAATATAGCTGAAGCGAGAGTTCCGCTTCTAATATTAGTTGTACTTTGTTATGCAATAGGCTAGTTTCCTAAAAAAATCTAATTAGTTCGTCATTTAAATTATCAAAAAATATTGGACACGTATTTTTTCTTTTGTCAATTGAACAAAAAATGACGGAGATATTGTATGTTGAAGTTCCGCGTGACGTCACGATTCGCTACACTTTTTAGCGAACCGTGACGTCACGAGCCCCCACTCCCGAACTTTGTCGCGCTTTATCTTTGTCGTTTTTTGTTCAATTGACAAAAGAAAAAAAATGTGTTCAATATTTTTTGATAATTTAAATGTCGGACTAATTGTAATAGTGTTTTTTTTACCCAGGACACTACCCTATTGGGCCCTTGTCTCAGTAAACTAATTTGTAGGTCGTTAAAGTTGAATATGAAATGAAGGCAAGCCAACTGTCAGTGGTAAGCTTTATGTAATTTTACTGTACTGTGACATTTATTGTGAAAGGATTGCTCAGGTCGAGCTTACCGCGGTTTCATCATTCATCATCATCATTTCAGCCGAAAGACGTCCACTGCTGAACATAGGCCTCCCCCAAGGCTCGCCAAACAGATCGGCCCTGCGCCATCCGCATCCAATGCGTTCCCGCTACCTTCACCAGGTCGTCGCTCCATCTCGTTGGAGGCCTACCCACACTGCGTCTTCCGGTCCGCGGACGCCACTCGAGAACCTTTCGGCCCCATCGGCCGTCAGTTCTACGGGCGATGTGCCCTGCCCACTGCCACTTAAGTCTAGCGATTCTTCGAGCTATGTCCGTGACTTTAGTTCTTGCGCGGATTTCATCATTTCTAATGCGATCCCGCAGAGAAACTCCAAGCATAGCCCTCTCCATCGCCCTCTGAGTGACCTTGAGCTTCCTTATAAGACCCATCGTTAGCGGCCACGTCTCAGTGCCATAAGTCATCACTGGCAACACACACTGGTCAAAGACTTTTGACTTGAGACACTGCGGTATATCGGATGACAAGATATTGCGGAGCTTCCCGAACGCTGCCCAGCCGAGTCTAATTCGTCGATTGACCTCTTTCTCGAAGTTGCACCTACCCAATTGGATTGTATGTCCCAGATAGATATAGTCGTCAACAACTTCGAGCAAAGTATCTCCGATTACGACGGGAGTTGGTACAACATGGGCGTTCGACATGACCTTCGTCTTGTCCATGTTCAATTTAAGACCAACTCTCTCGGAGACTCTTCCGAGGTCAGCGAGCATCGCACTGAGGTCCTCCAAGGTCTCAGCCATAAGCACCACGTCGTCGGCAAATCGAAGGTGAGTGAAGTATTCGCCATTTACATTGATGCCACGCCCTTCCCAGTTCAGAGTCTTGAACGCATCCTCTAGTGCAGCGGTGAACAGTTTCGGAGAGATAACATCTCCTTGTCTGACTCCCCGCTGCAACAGAATGGGCTTCGACATCTGATCCTGAAGTTGGACGGACATTGTGGCGTTATTATACAGACACTTCAACACTTCGATGTACCGGTAGTCTACTTGGCACCGTTGGAGAGACTGCAGTACAGCCCAAGTCTCGATCGAATCGAAGGCCTTCTCGTAGTCCACAAATGCCAGGCAAAGGGGGCGGTTATACTCCTCGGTTTTCTGTATAACCTGCCGCAACGCATGTATGTGGTCCACGGTGCTAAAGCCTTTTCGAAATCCGGCTTGTTCGGGAGGCTGGAAGTCGTCTAACCTGCGCGCGAGACGATTCGTGATGACTCTCGAAAACAGCTTGTAAACATGGCTCAGAAGTGAAATGGGTCTATAATTCTTCAATAAGGTATTATCGCCTTTTTTGAAGAACAGCACCACTACACTTCTGTTCCATGCTTTTGGTGTTTTCCCTTCACGGATGGCGGTATCGAATAGTTTCTGAAGGGCTTTGAGGATCGGTTTTCCACCCGCCTTCAGAAGTTCGGCTGTTATTCCGTCATCACCAGGGGCCTTGCCATTCTTTAGTTGTTTGAGAGCCGTACTAATCTCGTACAGGCTGACGTCCGGGATGTCTTCGGTATAGTGCCGGGTTAATCTAGCTCTCGGGTCTTCAGCTAGATCCATGACGGGTTTCTTCGTTGATGTGTACAGCTGTCCATAGAACTTCTCAACTTCTAACAATAGCTCCGGTTTAGAGGTCACGATCCTACCTTCATCGGTCTTTAACTTTGCCAATTGGCTTTGCCCAACAGACAGATTCTTGGCAAAAACTTTAGAGCCTCTGTTGCGCTCTATCGCCACTTCAATACTATTAGTATTAAACTGGCGTATATCGCGCCTCAGAGACTTTGAGATCTGTCTGTTAAGCCGCCGGTATTGGCAAGCGTCACCAGATGTCTGTAGGATCATCTTACGTCGATCTTCCATGAGCTTTAGAGTAGAAGGTGTGATTTTTTTGGTTCTATTTGTACGGTGAGTCTTAAAGAACTTTGACCCAACCGTATGGACAGCTTCCACAAACCCGTCATTGTAATCATCCATGTCGCTTCCTAGGCATTCGAAACGATTCTGAAGTTCAAGCTGGAACGTTTCGAGGTTTCGTAGCTGGGCTGGTGCCGGGCGGAGCGTAGACTTTATCAGTCGCGATCTTTCAAGCTTGAACCGAATATTCAATGTGCCTCGTACCATACGGTGATCACTCCCGGTTTTAACCGCACTGATCACGGAGACATCATTGAATATTTGCTTCCTCGTCGACATAATAAAGTCTATCTCATTCCTCGTTACACCGTCAGGGCTCATCCAAGTCCATTTCCTGTGCTCTCGCTTCTTGAAGAAGGAGTTCATCATATAGAGTCCCTCCTTCTCCATAAAGCCGGCCAGTAGGTGGCCCCGGTGATTCCTACGCCCTACTCCAAATTGCCCCATTCGCAGCTCTTCACCATCCCGTTTGCCCAGTTTTGCGTTGAAGTCCCCCATAACAACCGTGAAGTGAGTTCCGGAGCTATGCATGGCTCTGGAGATATCCTCATACATAGTTTCCACCTCTTCGTCGGAGTGTGCCGAAGTCGGAGCGTAAACCTGTATGACCTTCAACGAATACCGTTTGGTCAATCTTAGTACAAGGTACGCTACCCTGGTCGACACACTCACGATCTCCACGACGTTGTTTACAAGAGACTTGTGGACGATAAACCCGACACCGCCCTGGGACTGTTGGTCGCCCTCCCGGAAATAGAGCATGTTACCAGAGTTCAGGATTATCGTGTCCTCCCCCTCTCTTCGGACTTCTGATAACCCTACTATCCCCCATCGTAACCTGCTCAATTCTTCCTCCAGTTCCATTAACCTATCATCCGTCCGCAGCGTACGGCAGTTATACGTTGCCAGGGCCAGGGATCGTTGCTGATGGTAGCCGGATCGCTTCCGGGGATTCTTAGCACCCCTTGCCCCGCCGCTACCCAGGCCGCTACCGTAGCCTGGAACAGCGGGGCTACCGGAGACTAGGGGCCGTTTTTCTATAACTAAATGAGCTAAAAATTGTAAACACGCTTTTTATATGGCAAAACTTATTTTTTTTTGTGGATTTAAAGTATATTTCCCTGTGTAGCCTCTTAAGAGGGTTTATACCTGCTGAGCTGGCAACGTTGCATTTTTGTTAGTTTTTCTCGATTATTCCATAAAAATTGAATGAATATTAAAAATGTATTGAATACAAATTGTTCAACTTATATATTAGAACAATTTGTATTCAAAACATTTTTAATTTTCATTCAATTTTTATGGAATAATCGAGAAAAACTATTTTCTCGATTATTCCATAAAAATTGAATGAATATTAAAAATGTTTTGAATACAAATTGTTCAACTTATATATTAGAACAATTTGTATTCAAAACATTTTTAATTTTCATTCAATTTTTATGGAATAATCGAGATAAACTAACAAAAATGCAACGTTGCCAGCTCAGCAGGTATAAACCCTCTTAATGTGTGCAATAGGGATGTATGCTTTACTTCCCCCCTTGGAGTGCTTACAGTAGCACACAGTCAGTTATAGAGAAGTCACCCTTCTAGAAGGCTGGATATCCATCAGAGAATAAATCCTCCAATAGAATAGTTTTGTTGAATCCCTTCTTTTCGAGGTCGCAAGATCGCCGGCAACCATTTCTATTCATTTTTATATGTTCTTGTAATTCAAGGCGCTCCAAACGAAACATTTGAGATGCGCGTGCGACCTTTATAGCTTCTTAAACTCTGAAACCTTATATGTTGTTGGTAGGAAGAGTGTTAATGCCATATTTTCATGGATCAAAATGTCATCACCGTAATAATAGACACACGATCTTATATATTTATTTGTAGAACCACCTGATAAGTAAAACCATGACTCAAAAGATACAGCGAGAGTGTTAAACTATACGAAAATAGATCCAATTCACATTTAATTTCTTTTAATCATAATCTCGCTTGTAAATTCAATTTCTCGTTTTTTTCTAATTCTCTAAATAATTTAATGCTTTTAGCGTGATCCTAGCGTATGTTAATATAATATAGTGCCTTATGTCCTATACATCAAGCAATATAGTCAACAGTAGAAGTGGACGAATAGTTGTGCTCAAATTAATAAACTACTCTGCGGCGAACGCAATATGAGGGCGCTTAGATCATTTTGAGCACCGCTCCCGTTTATCTAATTCTGTTTCTGACTGTACAACAAGACAGAAACAAACCTAATGTATAAGCAATTTACACAGTCTTCCTGAATGTGCTCCAGTATGTACCTATTTCATAAATATGACAAGCGACAATGACAATTCACAATTTATCTTGATTTCAATATTTTATAGAACTATATTCGATATACCTTATAAAATCAACGGTTTCATTAAGTCATGATGAATCATGTCTTTATTACAATTACTACCCTCGTCGTATAATTATAAATAAGAAATTTTAAAAACCCCCAACGCAATTATGTCATACGTATATTTGAACGTGATTTGAACATAAAGTAAATGCCCATTATGCGTCTAAGATCTCTTCCACAGCTAACAAAACAGCTGATGACTTTGGAACGGCTGAACCGATTTTGATGAAACATATCTAAGAACCATCGCCAAGAAACCCGCTTTCTAATAAAAAAAACCGCATCCAAATCGGTTCACCCGTTGAAGAGCTATGATGCCACAGACAGACAGATAGAGACACACACACATAGCGGTCAAACTTATAACACCCCTCTTTTTGTGTCGGGGGTTAATGACATAAATCGCCACGATGACAATCGATATGACCACCAGTCTGATTAATTAGTTCTAACAAATTTCTAAATATTTCTCCATTTTGTAGGTCGTACCTTCGTGACAAGATCAATAAACTTGGTTATTTTTGGTCATCCATATTCTCTAGTCTAAACTTTTAATGTTAAATTAAGCTTGAGATTAAATCGTCACGTTCATGAAATTAAGGTCTATTAACGAAATTGTAGAATATAGACTCGCAAGTTCAATATAAAAATGTAGACAGTCTTAACTACTCTTCTCTTAAACATCCCGTAATCTAAAAAACGATAAAAGCGTACATTGTCGCGTTCTTTTACTTGGTGCAAGATGGTTATACTCTTTTCTACCTATCTCAGCAAATAATCTAAGAATCCGAAATGATTTTGCATGTATGTATTATTTATGTGAAAATTGTATGAATTAATCCATTGATTCGATTTAAATTATAATTATTAAAAATGTTTTTTATGTATCGAATTTGTTATTTTTACCAAACCACTCAAGTGCTGCTACATTTGCAAGTTGTTTTCATATAGCTAAGGCTTTAAGCTTAAATAAAGGTCATAGTATACATTGTCTTAGTCATATGTTGCTGTAAATATTCAGAAATATACTTTCTGTTGAAAGTCTTGCAAACTTCTCATTTTTGATAGTAGAGCAATGTTAATGTGTTAGTATGAGGAATAGTGTAATAACAGACTATTTTGGCATGATTTTGTTGTGACTGGTTACGATATGAGATAGGAAAAGGAATGTTAAGTTGGTTTGGGCATGTGGAGAGGAGGAATAAATAAATAAATAAATATCATGGGACAATTCACACCAATTGACCTAGTCCCAAAGTAAGTTTAGCAAAGCTTGTGTTATGGGTACTAGACAACGGATAAACATACTTATATAGATAGATACATACTTAAATACATATTAAACACCCAAGACCCGAGAACAAACATTCGTATTTTTCATACAAATACCTGCCCCGACACGGGAATCGAACCCGGGACCTCAAGCTTCATAGTCAGGTTCTCTGACCACTAGGCCATCTGGTCGTCAACGTCCACGTCACGCCACGTCGTGGAAGAATTACAAAAGAGATATACAAGGCTAGTGTGAGTGGAAATGTTCGAAGGGGGAGACCAAGAAGAGAAGAAGAAGTCCGGTTAAGAGTACCGGAAACCGGCCGCCGTGTATGAAAACACTGTCAGGATCGTAGCGGGTGGAAACAAATATTCTCTACGTCGCGTCCCTTTGCTGGGAAGGAGGCGCGATTGTATGTAAGTATGCATGTATGTACAATGTTAAAGTCACCCAACATTTTCAGATATATACCAGTCAAATCTGTAAGCGCTTTTTCGACTGCCACTCGAGAACAAGTTGTACTTGGTTGACATGTCAGATAGAAATGAATTTTTGTGAACAAGAACATTGAGTAGCTTCGGACTCCATTGTGCCAGTATAGAAAAGGTTCCCAAAGTTTAAACATGTAACATTTTGTTTCGTCACTGGGTGCGGTAAAAACACGACCTGTAAATTGTTGACCAGGAATGACTGAAATTAAATGTACGACCTGATAATTCACACCTGAATTATTGGTTATTATTGGTTAAGCAATTTGAACGGCAGTCTACCACTGTAAGTTTTCTTCGGCACTTCCTGCCATGTACGGTGAAACTGGAACCAGACTCCGGCAGCAGTGTTTCCAGACAACTATGATATTGGGGCTTTCAAGAACTTCCTTTAAAGGCCGGCAACAGATTGGCGATTCTCTTTGAGTTGTTGATATGTATGGGTGGTGGTGATCATTTTCATTCAGATGACCCGCTTGCTCGTTGGCCTCCCTCTCATAATAAAAAAAACACATTTATGCTAATTATCACGTCGAGTATCTACTTCTGTCTTTCATTTAGGGTCGACAGTTACGGGTCATATTCATATTTTAAGGCGAGGTACCTCTAAGAAACGTAATTTTTAATTTCATTTTATTTAGAAACGGTAATGATTAAATTAAACACGTGAAAAAAATATATGTTGCTTTTGAGACCTTTCTGTAAGTACGTCGGGCACTCGTTACATAATTGGACAAACTTCGCTCGATAGAAAAAAAATCCAAACATACCCCTATTTTGTACCTTTAAACTCATTTCATTTCAATATTATACTACTTGATGTATTGAAAGTCACATCAAAATAAACGTCTGTAATGATGTAATGTCCGTCGGGTTTAATTTTGTTAATTTTGTAAAATATATAATTTTTAAGCCAATATTAACGAAGTTCACGGCACGATTTACTGGCGCCCCACTGCCAGCCCGCCGCTCAGTCCCGAGCGGAACGTGTTGGAGGTCGGACGCTTGCCAATTTTTGAAGCGCTCCACATTACGACTAAATATCCTTGATGTGGGTAGTAGCAGGCCTCATGCATGCCATGTACTTACGCGCGATATTTACCTACCGCGGGGACGATCGCCTGCGATCGAAATTCCAGTAGGTTGTCACAAGCGCGCGCCGACGCACGTTCATTCGTGTTCCACGGAAAAAATATGCCGCCTGAACTTTTATAAGTGAATGGTGAAACAGGGGGCAAATTTTAATATGACTATGCTAGAATTAATAGCTAATATAACAATTTGGAAGTTCGTATCGTGCTGTCCCTCTTACTCTTCTATAAAAAGCTATAAGCGTGAGCGGGATGGCACGATGCGAAGTTCGAAAGTTAACCTTCGTATTTAGTATAACGCTAGGGTACTATGAGCATGGCAATGTGTTCTACGCATTACAATAAATATCCTTTTTTGTTAGGATTCCAGAGCTAAAATGGCAAAAACGGAACCCTTATAGTTTCGCCATGACCGTCTGTCTCTTTGTCCGTCCGTGGCTTAGCTTAAAGAATATTAGTGCTAGAAAGTTTGCATGGATATAATATATAGCAATTATCCCGACAAAATGGTAAAACAACATGTAGAAAAAAAAAATTTAATCCAAACTGCCAGCCCTTGTCACTGTCGGCACGCACACATTCTTAAGGAGACGGAGTAGTATAATCTGTGGCTACAATCGCGGTAAGTACCAAGATTTTGTACGGGATGCAGTATCTGTTACGAAGTAACTATTAAGTAATCTGTGGTAGTAGTATCATCATTTATTTCTGTTATTTACCACTATTCAATGTAACCGCCACACACAAAAAGAAACGCCCATCCACACAACTATACACAGTACACAGTGTACAAAGAAAAACAGTACGGGCACAGAGTAAAAATGTAACCAGTTATTCAACTTCATACTAGAGCGCCCGAATCGACGCACGCATACAGCCAAGCGTATTACACGGCCGCTAAGTAATCTTCGGAATACAAAACAATGCTGCAGTCCCACGCGGTTCGCCGTCTATGACGCTTGGCTGTGTGCGTGCGTCGATTCGGGCTCTCTAGTATGAAGTTGAATAACTGGTTACATTTTTACTCTGTGGTACGGGTCTATCAAATTTTTTACAAGTGCCTGTAATATAAATTCGCAATTATTGACAAAATTGCCACAGTACAAAGTTTACTAATGTTACCGCTGCAATCGCCGAAATGATAATTCTTATTATTTCAGCATGAAGGTGACAAAGATGACTGTTTCACACATCTAAATATACACGATGATTTTTAATCGGTGATCAGGAGTTGAAAAATCGTGATCCCTAGACAAAATGGAATTTAATAGATGAGATCTTAAAGCAATGAGGTCTCTGGTTAATTAATAAATAAAAAAAAATGTTAAAACTTCTTCCATCCACCGAATGCATGGTCATCCTACATTTGTTTTAGTTAAGTAGTTCCGTCAAGTGTCATCGCTTTGGCGGGAAATTTGACAGGTCTCACGTCAGAGTTTGTTAAAGAAACTGACTTGTCAAAGAGGTTTCAGTCTCATAGACTAAACCATGCCACTTAAACGTGGTCGCCATCGAATACTGATCTAGAAAAATTGGTTCCTGATCACCGATTAAAAATCATCGTGTAACTAACTAACTAAATGACTGAAATATCAACGCACAGCCCAAACGGCTGGGTCTAGAGATTCCAAATTGCCAAAAGGTTCCTTATAAGGTCTAGAGGTGCACTAAGAAAGGATTTTTCAAAATTCACAACTTAAGGGGGTGAGACGGGGGTCTGAAGTTTATATGGGGAAACAAGATTAGTTAGACTATTTTATTCGAAATTTTTCAGGAGTACTAACGATAAATGAATAAACACGTGTTTCAGGTTTTTTGGGAATTCAACCCCTAAAAGAGGTCACAAGACCAACATAAGGGACAAGGTCTGGAAATCAACATGGATATTGTTTCTATGGTTTAGGGATCTTATCGGGTCGCGCTGGTTACGAAAACAACAACAATTTTAAAATCCAACGTGGCGGACGTGAAATACTATCTCCCCCGGTGGGGTGCGAGGGGTTGAAATATCTAAATATCAATATGGGTGTAGTTTTTATGTTTTTTTTTGGGACGTTAATTACGAAAATGACATCGATTTTGAAATTTAATATTGTGGACTCCTGACACCTATCATTATCCTAAAGTTTATAATCTCAGTGACTTTTAGGTTATAAACAATATGGAAATGACAGGTGTCAGGATTTACTTCTTAACTGCCGACCACTATGTATATGCTCATTTTTCATAAATCTCAAATTCGGTTTTTACAATATTGACTTAGACCGCTGACTACCGACACAGTGCCACTTTTAGCAATTTTTGTAGTGTGTGGGAGCGTGAGAAGTATGGTGTCATATGGCTTACGAGGCTCCTGCGAGTGTATACATATTTTTGACCACTTGATCCGTGAAGAATGACCGACAACTACCGTTATTTGTATTTTAGCGCCATATATAGTTTAGTTTTGTATCTAACTGAAATTCTGGAACTGTACAAGCTGCGGACAAAGAAGTATCCACTTCGAAAACGTTTCATATTTTACATTTATAACACAAAAGTAATCTAAGTAATTGCACCTAAACATTTAAATTACAGCGTGATTTTGGTCTCGGTCGCAACTTACACTACTGTAAATTATATTACACTGTTGCTGGCAAGCGTGACCTCCGTCGGCGAGTTCACGGCGCGCGCGGCGATCGTAGCTTTTGCGCGGGCGGGGTGCGGGGTGTAAATTAACGTGGCGCGCTTCAAGAACCTCGCCTTAATGAAACAGTAAAAAGTAAGAGAAATTAGTTTACATCAAGGCACTGCAGTCGACTCAACATGTCGACACGGCAGCAATTAACATTGTCGGAACTCCATTTTTTTTAAATATAATTTTTTTACGTTAAGGCCGGCTTGCGCGGGCCTGGGTTAGCTGCTGAACTCCGAGTTAACTGCTAACCCAGGGTTTAACAAGTGTCTAAACGTATGGAGCTGTCATTCTTAACCCAGGGATACCGATTTAATTTTTTAACCATGAAATGTGCAAGTGGCCCTAAATGTCTAAAAATAATGTTATATTCTCTGCGAATTTTGAACGAAAGTAAAGATTTTTCACATACGACAATGTTAATTGCTGCTGTGTGTTAACTCCTCAATTGTTCTACTTCATAACATAGTATAAAACAAAGTCTCATTCCGGGGAGCGGATAATGTACGACATATTCAGCCAGTATAAACTGACTCGACGACGCTTCAATGCTATTCGGTTCTTGTTGCGATATCTAGATGGCGCTGGGGGTATCAAACTGGTGAAACAAATCACTATCATCTACTTTACGTAGCAACTAGTATATCGCAAACGTTAAGTAACTCCTACACATCTTCTCCTAACTGAAACACGCTATTTGTAATTAAAGGCGTTAGATTAGGGTTCCTGGTATTTTGTTATCGGCAGAGCAAAAATTCGTTGCAGTGGCGCGTTTTCCAAAAATGTATAACTCCCTGAGGTTCGATGTCACATTACAATAAGTCCAATTACAATAACCCTTCGGCCGCGTACGAAACCGGAGGTTCGTAACTGATTGCGAAAAAAAAACTTTTTGTACTTGTACGAAACCAGTAGCGATGAAAGGCTTTTTGTAAACTTAAAAAACTGCGGTTATCCTTTCGTACCTAATTGGTTACGAGCAAATAATTTGTAGGCCTTGTACGAAACTAGTTGAAAACAAGGAATTGTATTTTATATAGCGATATCTCTTATATATTTACACGTAAAAATATGAGTAAATGTCCTCAAACAACATTTGCAGGGACTGCGGCAATTCATTTGATTGAAGATACCTGCATTTAAATATATTTTATGTCGTTTAGTAAGTAAAACCTTGAAATCGGTCTGGTCACCTAGGTCCAATTCCCTAAACGTCCACTTTGCGAAAGTCTATTGTAAGAAAGCCCATTCCTCAAATGTCTAATTCCTCGAATGTCTATTCCAAGTGACGTCATGACTCTGTATAAACTAAAAATCGCAAAATTCAGTTTTTGACCAAGTAGGTTTTGAAATAGCAAAACACTTTTATAGTTGTTGTTTGTTTATTTACTTATCTAATCTAGTACTTGGTGAATGATATTTAATATAATACTTCATCTTTATCTATATCATAGGTAATCTTATTTCGAAACCAGTACCGTGTGAGGTAAAAAAACAAGAGGTTATTTGGTAACTGGTCTCGTACAAGTATAAAAAAGGTTTTTTTCGCAACCAGTTACGATCCTCCGGTTTCATACGCGGCCGAAGGGTTATTGTAATTGGACTTATTGTAATGTGACATCGAACTCACTCATATCAGTCATATCATACCTAAGTGACTAAAAGTTCATTGAAACAAAATTTAACGTGGGCTGCAGGAGGTTAAAGAAAAAAATAGTCTGACCAATTCTTAACGGGATTCCGACTTATATCATTTACAAATGTGAAAATGGATGTTTTTACGCGATCTAATAGAACTAATCTAAAAGAATCTAAGCAAAGCTTGCCCAATGGGTACTAGAAAATTAATATAAATAATCTTTAGCTATACACAGATACATGGATATAATTTATGCACAAAATGTTAGTCTTCATTGGGAATCGAACCTCCGACTTGTCGCACCCATCCACACGTAATATTACACTATTTGTATCCTTTGATCAATTATAACTGTAGATCCACAGTCGCGCGCCCGAAAATGTCCGAGCCAAATGAGCGCCACTTTGATAAAAGTGGCTTTCTTTTTTCTCAGTACGTTGCGTGAAATTGTCAAGTTTAGCTGTCAAGTGTCAACCGAAATTCGACTGTAATGAACTAAAGACTAGGTTCAAATTTCTGTGTAGGTGATGATTTTAATTGTTATGCAAACAAATAAAAAAGTTCGGACACTTTTTGAAGGGGATTTTGTTCGGCAATGTGTATCTTCAGTTATAATTGACCAAAGTTTGTATCTGCGTATTTGGCCATTTTCAGAAAAAAGTGTACCTTGTACTTTTTTTAAAAACCTAACAAATTTCGGGTTATTTCTACTCAGAATCACAAGCACTATCGATTTAAGCAATAAAAAAAAGTGCCCCTCTTTTAATTGTCAGTTTTGTGACGCAGTTAACCATACATGTTGTATGGACCGTCACAAAACTGACTAATAAATTTTGTATGGAAACATTAAGGATAATTAAGGAAAACGGGTAGGTACATTTTTTTCTGAAAACTCCCATTTACAGGCAAGCTGTGTCCAAAACTAAGTAACAAAAGAATAAATATTAGGTAGGTATTCAATGTGATTAACGCATTCACTGCCAGGAACGCATATGTGCGATTTCGTGCCTTTCGCCTTGTGCCGCCGTCATAGTTTAGCAGTGATTTGAACGCACATGTGCGTTTGTGGCACTTGAAGAAGTCTCGAGACTTGTCAGTCGCCGCCAGCGGATGTGATAATCCTAAAAAACACTGATTCCCAGGGCCTGCGATAGTGCGCCATGTCCGTGCGACGTACAACATGGTACAACCAAAGGCAGAGACATCTACAGCTATCGCGTCAATCAAATATATGTACAGTCGCGGAATGAAAAGGTTCTATACCAAATCTCTTCTAAATCGGTTCAACGGTTATTGACTTCCCATACAAATTTCCACCTCCCTTTTAAGGATTTGACACACTGGATGCGTTCTGCGGTCAGATCGCATATTTATACAAAATTAATGGAGACCGACAATGTTGTTCATACATAATGCGGGCTGCGTTTAATTTGACCTGACCGCAGACCGCAGAACGCATCCAGTGTGGCAAATCCTTTAACCCCCTTAAAGGATGATTTCAGGGATAAAAACTATCCTATGTCCTTTCCCGGGACTTAAACTATTACTGTACCAAATTTTCTTCTTAATCGGTTCAGCGGTTTAAGAGTGAAGAGGTAACAGACAGACAGACACACTTTCGCATTTATAATATTATATAGTATGGATTAGTATGGATGGCATAGATATTTTTGACTTCTTGGTAAATAAATACATGTATTTATGACCTTGATTGTCCATAAAATGAATAAGTAAGTACCTATTTGTAAGTATGTACTTACCTATAGGGATAGATAGTAGTAAAGTCAAGCAATTTGAGTCCTAGGCCAGTTTGATTGAATGACGCAAATTTCACTCTGATAAGGTTCTTATGCATACCATAGCATAACACAAACATTTTATGTACATAATTGTATGTAGGTAAGTTAAACCTTATTGTACAAACACGATTGGGAAGCGTTGAGATACATGTACAAAGGCTAACTTATCGTTTTATGGTATTTGCTTTCAGTGTCGTAGACAAATACAATTATTTGCTATTATATTAATATTATTTCTATGTTGGTCCCGAAATCAAATTAATGTAAATACAGCGATCGATCCGTAGTCACACCAATTTACTACACTGGTGTGACTATGGTTCATTTTATTTACCCGTAGTCACACCAGGTTAGGTAGGTAGTTTCTTGTACCCGGAGGGCAAAGCGCCCAGAAATAGGAGCCCCGCGCAGTCGAATTAGTTTAAATTAAATATTTATATTTAGTCAAGGTTGAGTTGGTCTATAGTGGTGTGACTACGGATAGGACAGTAAGTTCCTACCATTTGATATGTTTTTTGTTCATGTTACAAAAATTCAAGAAATATGCTTGATGATAGTTATGTCATGTCATTTATTAAAACATACACCGTGGCCAATGAGTAGGTAACCTCACAGATTTAAAAATCGTCCTAAAAAACCCTAAAGCAAAATAAATATGAAATTAAAATTGAACCGACTACAAACAGTATGAAATAGTATATTTTTTATCGAGGGACTAAAAGAAGCCAATATACACCCGAGGTGTTAGCCACCCGAGCTTTAGCGAGGGTGTCTGGGTTTATATTGACTTTTAGTCTCCAGGTGAAAACTCTATTTTTCACTTCGGTTGTGAGAAATAAATAGTCAGTTTAGTACAAAAACATTTAATAAAAAAATAAAAAAATAAATGTTTACTTAAAGTTAAATGTACAATTTGAATTGTTTTTAATATTGTAAATCATGGTCATTCCGGGAATATTGACACGCGTACTCGTAGTAGCTTGTTCAAGTACTCTCCAGATATTACGAACATTCGCTGTTTATTTGTCTTCGTATTAGGCAAATTTACAGCCTGTAATTTATTGTCGCTTTCGACATCTGCCAGAGTAATGTTCACCAGTTCCATCCCTCTGCATGCGCCACTTATGCCAAAAATCAAGGCAACCTGTAAGTAAATAAGTTTTTGTTAAAAATATATTTTATGTAACGTACTTTTAATTGCCTTACGTTGCCTTTAACTGTTAAAAGTGTGTAAATTATACAAAAACATACCTTGGTCGCTAAATATATTTTTCATTAAGAGCGTTATTTTAAATCCACATCCACAGACGTAAAAACTTTTGACTTTTTTCCTTTATGTCCACTGGACAATCGCTTTAGCAATGCAATCAAATTTGCATATGTTTTCATTTGCACTCCGTGATTAATTTTAACTGTCATTTTTAACATAGAATAAATACTCCACAATGTTGACCATTGATATCTTTTGGACATCTCGCCAAAATATGCTAAAAAAACGCTTTCTGTGAAAGAATGAATGCGTTTCTTACTCCTCCAGTCCATAAAACTTTCATAGGTTTTTAAATAAATCTTTCTAGATTTCGGCGGCAAAAGATTATCAATTACGTCTTTTGCTCTTTGGTCGACATCATAATTTTCACTATCACTTGGCGACATTGTGAGAATAATCAATTTATTTTAATCGTTTACGATTTACGCTCTACAACAATTTCAAAGTTTTCGCGGTAAGTATTTTTTTCCAACCAGACACAGATATAACAAAATCGCATCGGCGAAATGGTCCATACACAAACTGGAAAAAATAGAATGGCGCCACCTTCTATGCGGAAAAAGCATAGAACTAGACCACGTAGACTAGGAACGTAACATTTTCGTCATTGAAATGGTCCACACAATCTTATTTTTTTTATATATTTTGTTTTGCCACTAAGCAAGTACTGGCTGTTTGAGTTTATCTAAGTCACTCGAAATGAATTAAAAAAAAAAAATAATTTTACTCCCTAGGGACTAAAGCACTCACTTTACTCCCGCCTCGTAAGGCTATATTGACCTACTTTTAGAGCATGAGAAGTGAAAATATCTTTTTACATAGGTATTATCTGTTTGAAGTCGGTGCCGCAGCACGATCCAGCAGGAGTTGATCTAGTCATCAAACTTACTTACATGCTATCTGTTGGGCTTCTAACACTCCTGCTGGCTTATTATGAGCATGCTGAGTTTTAGTTTACCGGAGCCTACAATTTTTACTTACAATCTGAATTTCATTAACGTTTTTGATCTAAAATAGGTACTTCAAATACCTACGTGTTCGATGCCGAGTTGTCAATTTCATTGCAGCGTTTTTAAAGTTTCGAGTTTTATTAGTTCAGTTCGACTGGCTGGCTGGCTGCGGTAGGTACTTCCTACTCCTATTTATGCAGATACGGCTCAAGTTTTTTCCTCAATTTGCCCGCAGCCTTTCGCCCCTCCATTACAAACTTCCCGGCTTCATTAGAGGATTTAAAACGCAAATTTCCTTTTCGATTGTAACTTTTTTCCACTTCTTGAAAGGAAGCTTCTTTTAAACTTGAAAAGAAAATTAGTATCCTTCCCTTTGAGGGGCGGCAACGTATTTTTAAGAGACTCGTTTGGATACCACTCGACTTAATCTGCCAGAATAATAATGTTTCCGCTGGTTATGTTGAGCGCGCTCATTGAACGAACTGTGGTCTAAGTGGGTGGCGAGAAAGAAGCAGTTTACAAAACCGCCTCAGTGCTTTATACAATGTTAGTAAGTAGCATATACAATTAAGTGCAATCATTGCCTTCAAGAATCGCCACCCCAATCCAAGCAAAGCACGGGAGTACGACCGCAAGTAGATTTCCTCTCCACATACCTACGCCGCTAAATGCGTTACTCCGAATAATCCGCTAACAAGCCAACAATGAGAGGTTTGTGTATCACCCCTAGAGCCTATTACTGTCTGAAGAGCATCCCCGCCCCTTCTTATGTTATTCCCGACCCTTGTTACCTTGTCACACGCCGGCAATTCTGCAAACTGGAGAACTCCGTGGGAGAGATGAGTAATATGTTAGTGAGACAAGGTTGTAAAGCTCCCGGGCGGAATAATTTGGTACAATGTGTACACAATGGAAGCGATTACTCTCCCCCGCGACATGATTTTATTTGTGCAGTTATTGCGTCGCCGAAGAGATATTTAAATTTCATTAGGTTTGTTTTACACTTAATTTGTGAGGGGAGTGTTGTATTGTATCGCAGGGGTGGAGTTCTGTTATTGCTGTGAGCTTTTCAACTTGCCTCGAATTACCCTCGGCGTATTACAATCACGATTTAGATTGTGTAGATAGATACATCAGTCGCGACGCTTCTATTACCGCGCTATCTGATCGTTCCGACATCGGGATTACTTAGCGCTTAAATCCAGCTATTAGTGTAGTGTTTCATATTCCGCTTTTATGTTGCGGGTTTGCTGCGCGCGTAGACAAACCGTTAAAATGTTAAACTTCTGGCTGCATAATATCACGACTCTAATTTTGGCCACAGTTCAAACACATTACATCGATTCAGTGCCAATAAAATACTTATTCGTTTATTGGCAGTAAAGTAACTCACTATAAACAAATTGCTTATCGAGCAAAGTGAGCAGTCCTCTGAAGTTGGTAAAGGCGCGTTTACACTGGCGGACCGCTAAGTGAGAATATTTCGCAGACGCAGACTCCATTAGTGGTGCTCGCCGGACTGTCACAATCATTTTTCTTTCCCGCCACCGCTAATTCTCAGCCGCGCTCCGCTGAGCATAGACTACATCGGAATATCCTTGGTACTTTCGCATCCGATCCGAAATTATTTTATTTTCTGAGAAAATCTATCTATAATGCTAAGCTATGTAGCCGTTCGAGGAAGATACAGAGCACGCATCTTTCCAAATTAAAAACATAGATTAGTTGAACCCATGCCACGTTAAAAAAATAAATAAATAAAGCTTTATTTTTGTTTTGCAGGTGTGAATAGTTTAATTTTTTGCAAATGTCATATGCTGCGCAGTAGCGAAATAACCGCAAGCGCTCTGCCAGACTCGAGATTCTAGATTTACACATTGATAATAATAGTAATACTTAATAATAATAATAATAAATCATTTATTTCAAGTAAGGTACACTCATAGATCGTTAGTAAGGCTTACTTCTAATAATGTTAGTTGTAATACTTAACTAATACCTAATGCCTAAGATTAACTATACTATGCACTAGCCGAGTACGGCGCATGTAGCCGACTGCAGCGGAGCAAGTAGCCAATCCAGCCTGTCCCCTATCATTTTCATGATGGCGACAAAATATGTTTTTTTTTATTATTTCAACGTGCCTAAAATACCTTCCCTAAATTCGTCATCAGCTCTTCGGCTATAAGCCTGATAAGTAGGGTTCGATTAGTATCTTAGGTGTAGGTACAGTCGCCATCTTATACATCGGAGCGTTCAAGGTACCTAGTCAAAAATATCTAAAAACGACCGTATTGTCAATCGCGTACCTACGTGTTCAGATATTTTTGACCACCTTGATTGCTCCGATGTCTATAATGGCGAATTTAAATGTGTACATAGAATTCGTTGAAACGCAAGGATCAAGAGATCTTAGTTGTTTTTCACGGACTTTTATTACTCGAGAGGGGTTGGTCATTAGCGGGATAAAGCGGCTGCCACCTGATAAAGTGCGTTTTGTTGCTCGCTTACATATTTCTAGTCTATATAACTCGATATTTCAACGTGAAGCCATTTATTTCGCGAACTCAGCTCGCCGTAGGGTGCCAGCCTGATGTTTTGTATTACCAAATAGGGTCTTATCATAATCTTGAGGTCTAAATAGATAATTACGACATTTTACTGCCACGCCATCTGAAATATTAATTGATATGTTGATACGGTCAAGTGCAAACATATGTATCGATTTAATCCTCTCATTATTTACCGATAACTTAATTCGGCGACATGAGCTATAGGGCATATTGTCGAGCAAGTTGTATGCACCCATATTTTTGCACTTGATTGTTACCTGCTTAGGTGGCTCTAAGGTGGGCTTGCACAGACTATCTGGAGTTAGAAAATTAAATCGTAACCCCGGGTTTAGGATGACCGATCCATACATTTTAACACTACTTAGCCCCGGGTTAGCAGTCAACTCGGAGTTAAGTAGTCAATGTCGTTTTATGTCAAAAGACGGTTAAGTTAATATATCTACATTTGTGTACTCCGTCTAAAAAAAGCACTGCTTTTGTGAAAAATTTAATTAACATCGAGAATAACTGTTTTTGACGGACTGCAAAAAAAGGAGGAGGTTATCAATTCAGTTTTATGGTTTTTTAATACATGATTTCGCTATTCAATGGCACTGCTCTGACGAACGTTGCTCATTCGGGTATGTTCGTTCGCACATAAGTGCGATACTGCAAGATTTTCCAGTATGTCCAGCCAGGGATAAAAATCGCATCAGAATAGGGTTCAAAAAGGGAGTGTCAAAACCAGATTCTTCCATAGATTTTGTGTGGCAAATAGCTAGTTATGATATCACTTACATGCCAACTCAATCGGCTAACTATTAATTAATAATAACAACTAAAAATCTAATAACTAGATATCTATCTTATTCTTATCTTAATTTTTACTGAACTATTTATAAACACTGTACAGAGGTACGTAACCCTTCATATACGAGTCCGACTCGCACTTGACCGGTTTTTACTTTTTTCTTTTGCAAGTTCATTCCTTCCTCATTTGGAACGGATCTAGGAACTACTGTAAATAATCCAAATTGTCGCCCAAAATAAAGTAGAGCCGTAATTATTACCCAACTCCGAAAGAGGGTTATGTTTTTCGAACCTATACTTATGTATTTGTGTGTGTATGTATATTTGTATTCTTTGGCACGCCCTGCAGCCTAAACGGCTCCACGGATTTCAAAACTAAGGTGTCACTCGTCTCAGTTGCGAGAGTGACATAGGGTATATCTTCTTGGGATTCCCATGGGAACGAACAGGAATTACACAGAGAACAAATAAGTACCTATTTCCGATACTAGACTTAATGATTTCATAACTTCCTAATGAGTTTGAGTTGAAATTTGGTACGGCCAAGTGCAAAAATACCTATCGATTTAATCCTGTCATAAGAGCTATGGAACATATTTATGAGCAAGTAGTCACCCAATTTTTACATTTGACTGTACTCATAGATAGTAAGTCGGTGACCCAAAGACAGACGTGTATCTATCTATATATATAAAAGAAGAAACTGACTGACTGACTGACTGACTGACTGACTGACTGACATATCAACGCACAGCCCAAACCACTGGGCCTAGAGATTCCAAATTTGGCATGTAGGTTCCTTATCAGGTCTAGGGGTGCACTAAGAAAGGATTTTTCAAAATTCACTCCCTAAGGAGGTGAAAAGGGGGTCCAAAGTTTGTATGGGGAAACAAGATTAGTTCGACTATTTTATTCGAAACTTCACAGAAGTACTCCTAATGGTAAATGAGTAAACAGGTGTTTCAGGTTTTTTGAGAATTCAACCCCTAAAAGGGGGGAAAGGGGTAACAAAGTCTGAAAATCAACATGGGTGTTGTTTCTATGGTTTATCGGGTCGCTGGTTATGAAAACAATAACGGTTTTAAAATCCGACGTGGCGGACGTAAAATACCATCTCCCTGGATGGGGTTGAAATGTCTAAATAAACTAAATGACTGTTGATATATCAACGCACAGCCCAAACCACTGGATCTAGACTTGAAATTTTGCACATAGATACCTTATACAATGTAGGCATCCACTAAGGAAGGATTTTTGGGAATTCCCACGGGAACGGGAAAAAACGGGATTTATAAATTCGATTCCGAGTGACCCTATCTCAGTAACTATAATAACTAGACTCTTCAAATTTGATACCCAAGTAGGTATTATATTAGTTAAAACATTAATTTCAGGATTTTTTCCAAATTCCCACGGGATAAGGAAAAAATGGGATTTATATATTCAGTTCAACGGGATCCTATGAACTATAATTACTAGACTCTTCAAGTTTGACATAGAAGTAGGTAATTATAATAGTAAAAAACTGTTTTAAGGATTTTCGGAAATTCCCACGGGATAAGGAAAACACGGGATTTTTCGTTTTACTGGTCGTAGAAAGCTGAAATTCGGCATGTAGGTTGCTTAGGGAGTGTAGCGGAGCATTGAGAGAGGACTTTCCAAAATTCCCACGGGAACGGGAAAAAACGGGATTTTTCGTTTTGGTGATCGTAGAAAGCTGAAATTCGGCATGTAGGTTGCTTGGAGAGTGTAGCGGAGCATTGAGAGAGGACTTTCCAAAATTCCCACGGGAACGGGAAAAAACTGGATTTTTCGGTTTACTGGTCGTAGAAAGCTGGAATTCGGCATGTAGTTTGTTTGGGGAGAGTAGAGGAGCATTGAGAGAGGACTTTCCAAAATTCCCACGGGAACGGGAAAAACAGAATTTTTCGTTTTACTGGTCATAGAAAGCTGAAATTCGGCATGTAGGTTGCTTAGGGAGTGTAGAGGAGCATTGAGAGAGGATTTTCCAAAAATCCCACGGGAACGGGAAAAAACGGGATTTTTCGTTTTACTGGTTGTAGAAAGCTGAATTCGGCATGTAGGTTGCTTGGAGAGTTTAGAGGAGCATTGTGAGAGGACTTTCCAAAATTCCCACAGGAACGGAAAAAAACGGGATTTTTCGTTTTACTGGTCGTAGAAAGACGAAATTTGGCAAGTGGGTTCCTTGAGGAGTGTAGGGGAGCACTAAGAAAGCATTTCCCGAAATTCTTACGGGAACGGGAAAAAACGGGATTTTGCGTTTTACATGTTGTAGAAAGCTAAAATTTCAAAATTCATAAGTTCACACTGTAAATAGGCCGCAAAGGGCTCTTTAACCGAGTTCAAAAAAAGGCGGAGATTATGCATTCCACTTTATGTATTTTTTTATGTAGGTATGTTCGCCGATTTCTTGGTCAATTGTGGACCGATTATAAAAATTATTTTTTTATTCGAATGAATACAATATACTCCTGAGATGGTTCCATTGTCACCAAATCAGGATCTGATGACGGGATCTTAGGGAAATCGAGGGCAACCCTCAAATTTTGTAGGCACGCATTACGTTTTTCATATATTTTCTCAAGCTATTTAAGTGTTTGCGTCTGGTAGACATCATCTCATGTAGATGAGCTGATGATGGAAGGTAAAACTCCTTAACGGTTAGGAGTTGAGGATATCTTTTTAAATATTATAGGTACGTATAGACCGATAGTTGTATTCTTTCAGGTTATCCGGGTGAGCTGATGATGGAAGGTTAAACTCCTTAACGGTTAGGAGTTATAGGAAGTTTCTTTAAATATCATATGCACGTATAGACCTTTAGTTGTATTCTTTCTGGTTATTCAGATGAGCTGATGATGAAAGGTATAACTCCTTAACGGTTAGGTCACACAACACCATAACAAAATACTATAATATGTATAATATCAATGCTAAGTAGGTACACAGCGCTTCCAGTTACTCAAGTTTCCGTAGAAGGTAAGAAAACATTGAATTATACCTAATGCAGGACAGGGGAAATTAATAATAGGTTTTATATATTAACAAACCTGGTTATTTTAGTGCCCGCTTTCGAATAGTGAAAAACATTGTATGTAAAGAAATACTGTAAAGGACCTTATCTACCTGAAGTTTAGTCGGGCTTGCTTGCTCGCTTACTTGCACGCTTGCTTGCTTGCGTGCATGCATGCTTGCTTGCATGCTTGCTTGCTTGCCTGTATGCTTGCTTGCTTGATATCTTGGTTTTTTGGAATACTCATGGTACACGCGAGCGAAGCCGCGGGCAAAAGCTAGTACTATAATAAAACAGTAAAAGTAGAACTCTGTCTTTCTGTATGTAATCGCTAATCTCCGAAACTACTGAACAGATTTTCTTGCGGTTTTCACAGATAGATGAAGCTTAAATTGGAGCAACATATAGGCTTTGTTTTATTAAAATTGGGTCACAATGAAAAAAGTTATCGTCGTTTAATCTATACTGTTCGGGCATTTAGCATTAATAATAATTTCTTAATTTGTTAGTTTATTTTTTGTGGTCATGGTTGCAGAGCCCTTCAGGCGGGTAAAAAAATATATCAAAGTTATTATTTTTAAAGAAAGAAGTCATGCTTAATTGCAAACAAGAATTATAATTAAAAAATATAATAATAATAAATACTGTTTTTACTTGACTAGGATAACACGGACTTTACATCTTTTTTTTTACCATTAGAAAGAAGGTAAGCCGATCTTGACGTGACTTTTTCTTAAAAAAACACTTTTGTCAAATAAATACACAGCAAATATAAAACATTTAGCATGCACATTATTATGGTTATTTTGGTTTCATAAGTAATAAGTATGTAGTAATAAATAAAAATGAATCACCGAAATGTTTGTACGCGCACAACTTCCGATCGACGCACCAAATTGGATAATTCTTTTTTTGTTGCGTCAGTTACCTATTGTCAGGATGTCAGGAGAAGGTCTTATGAAAATTTGGAAAAATACAACGGGGGCGAAGCCGCGGGCTTCAGCTTGTCTTAAATAAATGAATTATAAACGTGGGGGCCACTTTTGGGAGTAAATATGTAGTTATAAAACTTATAAATAATAAAATAAATACCTCGGGACAATTCACACCAATTGACCTAGTCCCAAACTAAACAAGGCTTGTACTATGGGTACTAGACAACGGATAAACTTACTTATAGATAGATACAAATACATACTTAAATACATATTAAACACCCAAGACTCGAGCACAAACATTCGTATTTTTCACACAAATATCTGCCACGACCGGGAATCGAACCCAGGACCTCAAGCTTCGTAGTCAGGTTCTCTAACAACTAGGCCATCCGGTCGTCTAAATGTTTTTACGCAATTCGGTTTTTTATAAAACAGATTTATTCAATGTTACCTCACACTACCTAATCTGCTTGTATTTCAAATTCAGCATAATTACTACCTCTCTTGAATGGTAGTTACATTGCCTGTTTATCTTTCGATTAGGCTTAATCTTAGTTGGTAAGGTAGTCTGAACTCTGAACAGCACCTTACATAAGAAATAACGATAATGAATCCCAATTAATGAATAGTAACATCCATAATGTCTAATTTTATTCAAGCGTGAATGCGCTTAATAGTAAACAATAGTGTTACCATCCCATTATTAACAATTTACGTACCTATTCGCTTGCCGCACTACCAAATGATTGATGAGCTTGGCGCTTCCCATCCAATGAGTAATAGAGTGCCACGAACATATGAAATTCCTTGCCGTGAAACACGGCGAAGGTACCGAGATGACACAATTATTACAGATAATGAGTAGCATGAGTTTGCTTCCATAATCAAAAAATATAAAATGCAAACTTACAGGTACACTTACCTCGAAATGAAAAGAAGGACCCGCATAGGATCATTTTGTTGTCCTTCTTTCTGTTTGTCTGTCAACGTCCTTTGCCTCAAAAATGCGTGGAGGTATCAAGTTAGATTTATGTCAAATACTCAAATCTGCAATTCAAATAAAAAATCCTAGATATTCGCATTAGCAAATCTCTGAAATCAAAAACCGTCCAAGTGCGAGTCGGACTCACGTACGAAGGGTTCCGTACAATCTAATATATAAAAATCTCATGTCACGGTGTTTGTTACCGAACTCCTCCGAAACGGTTTGACCGATTCTCATAAAACTTTTTTCTCTGTATTCGGTAGGTCTGAGAATAGGTCGTAGGGTATTTTTTATCTAATATATAAAAATCTCATGTCACGGTATTTGTTACCGAACTCCTCCGAAACGGTTTGACCGATTCTCATGAAACTTTTTTCTCTGTATTCGGTAGGTCTGAGAATAGGTCGTAGGGTATTTTTTTATGCCACTACTCTTCGCGGACGGAGTCGCGGGCAACAGCTAGTTATCTATAAAAATCACGTTTGTTGTATGGGAGCAGCTTGATTGACATTTGTGTTATTACGATAAAGTACAAAAGTGACCAGCTACTTTTGATGCTGACCGTACCTAAGTAAGGGACAAATCACCAGAAGCGGAGAGCCCATATTACCACTCTATTGACTAATTCTTCTATAGGTATCCAACGCAAATATCTCTCGCAAATAAAGTTTCCCCCAAGACTATGAAAAGCCCGTAGGATTGTAATAAAGTTGTTTTTATGTGAAAAGCGTGGTACGGGTCTAGGTTCACCCCCGATGTGCTTCGGGGCGCAAAATTCCGGGTCGGGGGTAATAAATGCGATTAGACAAATATTTCCTGACGCACGCCACTTTTTCCAAAACTTGGCGAATAAATCAGATCGGCGGTGCGTCGCAGTTTTCGCGTCGTCTTGCCAAATTTATGTACCGATCGGCCCTTTCGTATGGAGATGTGTCCCGCTATTTACATATAAATACCTCGATTATTTGAATTATTCAATCGAGAGGGGGCGGCCCTGACAAATCACTTCCTCGGGAGATGGCAGAAGTCGCAAGGCTCGTTGTCGGTTTGACATGTGTTGGAACTTAGTCTGCTGTAGGTGTTCCGTGCGCTATGAGAGCGGCGACAATAATATCACTTCGGCACTAACAATAACTAGGTATTAATCCACGGAACAGTATCCAAGTAAATTACATATTTTTATAAAAAAATATTTAATGACGGCCACACTGTTATTTATGTGCGAATTCGTCTTGTAGTTACGGGAATTTTCGACTATTAACCTTCTACGTAGGGAAGTTAAACATTGTAATTCGTTTTTGCAAAGTCAAAGTGCATATAGGGTGAGTAGGGGTAAGATGAAAAGCAGTGTAAGATGAAAAACACTTGGGTGCTACGAGTGGTTTTTCATCTTACACTGCTTATCATCTTACCCCCACTCACTATAGTGCATATTTTTTCTCGAAACTTTAAAATTGCTTACCTTAAGTAGGTATATATTTTTTCCACGTCTTGTTTTTCTGTATTGTTTTCTTTGTGTTGTACAATAAAGAGTCATTGTATTGTATTAGCAAAATTATTCTTTGAAATGTTACTTGAATTGATGTTCACTCGCTGTAACTCCTATGTATATGCACATTGCATTAAATACAGGATTTAGTTACAGTAGTCACAAAAGTAGTAAAAATAATCGCACTCCCATAACAACAGCGTATCAAGTCGATATAACACCTACCAACACCATTTTAATTTAGACCTTCCTGAAAGCAAATGAAGTCAATATTAAAATGGTACATTATTTTGAGTTGATATGCTGTTGATCTGGTAGTACTGTAGTAGGTACATTAATTGTTTTAGAACTACATCTACAGTCCAAGTAAAATTTTCGATTAGTTAAGAAAATATGTTAAGTAGAGCCGTATTTTCGATTAGGTACATTCTACTATTTTCAATTCAATTCATTTCAATTTTTTTCACCATTTCCAATGGTATTTTCATACACGTGATTTGGATTTCATAAATCTGCCTCTGTGACCTATGCGTTGCTGACACAAAAGACTTCAGTACTAAGTAGAGTCATTTTACGATGACCCCTGTGACATAAATGTAAATCTTCGTCAAAAAACATTTACTTTTTGACATCAATCTAAACGAGCTAAGTATCATTGCAAGTGTCACAGGTATCGCCGCAAAATGACTAGGTAAATATAATGAAGCAGTTGAGGTTGTAGCACTTTCTGCCACGTACGAGTGGAATTAACTTCCGGCAGCAGTGTTTTATGACTATAATGACATCGGGGCTTAGGTACAGTTCCTTTAAAGGCCTGTTTTAGGAGTGGTCTGTACTCCCCTTGAGTTTTTTTTATACAATAAAGGCTTGCGTTTGACCACAATTACGCCTGATAGAAAGCGAAGATGAGTTGTTGGTATTCATGGGCGGGAGTGATCATTTCCCATCAGATGACCCCCCTTGGTCGTTTAGGCAAACCCTCTATTAATAATAAAAAAGTTGAAGCTATAATTTGCAGGTATAATTTAGGCTGGACCGTAACTACCTAATCTGGCCCTATAGGTTTGGTTTGCACAGAGGCAAAATAATAAAACGTAGAGGCAACTCCACAAAGCACTGGGCGTAGGTAGTTCCCCCGCAGTTTTATATCCTCTCACGTGCCATTTAGTCCGGGAAATAGAAGTTTTTGTATGGAAATCGGACGCACTAAACCTCCGAGGCTCGGGCGGGCTTTCCGCCTATTGTTGTTATGTAACTGCCACATAAAAGTTTATCATTCTCATATAAAACGAAATTGGTTGTTTTTCGCGTGTTTGTCTAGTGGTGAGTATCGAAATTGTGTCGTTTAGAAATAGAAGTTCTGGTTTCTTGTTAAATTCAATAATTTAATAATTACGTGTATTTAAATCACTCCGTGAAATGTGGCAAAGCAGTTTTTATCTCGAGTTTACCTATCTGTGAAACAAAAATAGTCTCAGTGAGAAAACTAACAAATCATAATAGTATCTTCGACTTATATTATAACATAACATCTAAGTTAGAACACACTTTATTAAATTACTAACCGTTACCCGTGACTCCGTCCACGAAGAATCCGTTTATTGTTATTCCTCGGGAACTATGAAATTTTCCGGGATAAAAACTAACTTATACCTCCTTCCCAGGGTCTCAAACTATACCTACTAAATAGAGATCTAAGTATACCGATTTTCATCTCAATCTGTTCAGCGGTTTAAGTGTGAAGAGATCACAGACCGACAGTTAATTTCGTATTTATAATATTAGTGAGGATAAGAATTGACAAATTATGGCCCAATATTTCTTTCCTACGCAACCGCAATGAAACTGCTGAATGTTCATGTAATCGAAATCACATTGCACATTATATCATCTATGTCACACTTTATTACCAAATTCAAGTACGCTACCCATTGTAAGACCGAGTAGGCCCTACGCATTCTAGAATACCTTAACATATGCTTATCGTGAGCAAAAACAATTGAAACTTCACGCCACTGAATAACTTTAGGTAGTAATTATGTACTTACAGAATGATATCAGCACTGGGGGCAGCGATAATGATCTGCAAGTTCCGCAAAATCCCTTGTTCTCTCTTGTTACTCTGTATTATTAGTGTTTTATTTAAGTAAGTGCCGACCTAATCGTGTTATTGTGTCGAGGTAGCAATGGCTGAGTCCAATCGCGGTGTAGAGGTATAGTGTAAGTTTTCGGCGTAGTCTGTTTTCGGCGTTTGTATTGTTGTTTGTAGAAGATTTTAACTAAAGAAAGAATTAATTTTTCTTTTGACCTTACGGATTTTGCGTTTGAGGAAAAACTTCACGTTAGTAAAATCAGTGTGGAATATTTAATTAAATAAAAGCGGTGCAAGTATTGAACATCCAAGTACAAAAAATAGTGATTATTTTTATTGTCACGTATAAATAAATTACTTATTGATGTTTGATTTAACAACTTCTAATTAAGTATTTGGAAAAATAGTCTACTAAATTCATAGACGAAAACCTGATACATTTTCCCCTTTAAATTAGTGTTCCATGGCAGTGGATATGAAAATGTACTTCGGGTGCCGTTGTATTCCGATTGAGATCCAACTTTTCTCGATGGAAATACATAACGTCGGTGAAATTGCAATACCGCCTAACTTAGGCCTAACTAGCTTTTTCCATAAGGTGTAATTTGTCTAATTTTCACTGTTATTTCTTTTCAAGTTGAGCCTTATGGAAAAAGCTAGTTACGCGGTATTGCAGTTTCACCGATGATGATTTACCATGAGCTTTACGTTGAAGGAAAACATCGTGAGGAAACCTGCATACACCTGCGAAGAAATTCAATGGTGTGTGTGAAGCTCCCAATCCGCACTGGGCCCGCGTGGGAACTACGGCCCAAGGAGGCCTGTGCCGTGGAGTGGGACACATATTTAATAGGGACCAGACCAGAGGCTGTATCGTTTAACGTGCAGACGCCGGCGATAGCTTTTACCATCTCTTTCTACTTTCATCCAGTACCGTTTCACATAAAGAAGAAGCGAAAACGATTGTGATTCCCAGTGCGTTAGACAAAAAAGCCTCAGACGAAATAGAAGTCAATCGCTGGTCAGATTTAAATTATCAAGTACTTATCCTCTTGACCGCCACAAAACAAACGAAGTTACGTGCTCTGTACGCCACGGAACAAACCGTCTAACGATAAATAGGGATTTATTTTCATTGTAGAAGGATTTATTTGGAGTTGAATGTTGGTCATGTATTGATAAACTTGGAGTGTGAGCCTTTTCACTGGTTGTCATGACTGAATGACTGGCGGTCAAGAGGTTATAAAACAATATTTTCACTTCTCATGCTCTTAAAATGTTACTTTAGTCTCTGCATATCGGGACTAAAGCTCTTTTTTGATCTCAAGGGATTAAAGTAAAATTTTTTTAATTGACTATGGAAACCCCTAAACTGCCAATCACGGTGTTTGTGAATGGAGGATTATCGCCATTTTCAGTAACTGGGTATAGACAATTTTAAAGCTTTCCACAGACCGAAGCGCGCTGCGGACGCACTGTAGCGCCCTGCGCTTCGGTCTGTGGAAGCCTTTAGAGCGTGGAAATAACCTCAAAATGACAACTGTATAAACAATATTTAAAAAATAATAATTTCGTGAAACACATTGAATAATTACGAATATTAATCTATTTAATTATAAAATATTAAAGATGAATTCATTTTATTTTGCACTTAAAGAAAGATTTCCTTTAGCTTAGGTGTTTTTAATTTGTTTTTTTTAATAACGCTGTCGGCAAAGCAGTGCTGGAGTGTACGGTAGATAGAGCAGTTACGTTTGAATGTTAATATGGCGTGACTTCAAAATAATGCGATGTCAGTTGCATTTAATAGTAAATAGAAAGTATAATTAGATATAATTTAACAAAGAATTGGCATATAGAAAATAAACTTAAAAAGTCGTTTCTTTATTCACGGGTAAGTGTTTCAGTTAACAATATATTTTGTGTGTGAACTTAGATCAATTAGGTTAATTTATTTGCCGATTCTAATGAATGAACAATTATCATTCTTACATGCATAGTCCAATTAGTTTTAACATAGTCTTTAAGTTAGAATCTGTTGGCTAATTAAGCAAGCATTTAAAGCGTCACTTTACAAAAAAATATAAAAGAAAATAAAAGACAGCGGTATTTTTTTTGCTATTTGAATTTTGAACAGATGTCCATTGCTCGTATTGAGCATACGTTGTAAAAAAGTAATTTTGTACGTCGTTTTTTTCCTCGCATTCAAAGTGAAATGTAGAGTGTTTAACGCGGGACTAAACTACCATAATGACAACTCGAATTATAGCCTCCCTCGCTATCAGTCGGGTGGCTAAATATCTCGTGTCATTATGGCTTGTTTTAGTCCCTTGTTGAACAATCTACTATTTCATTTGTCGTGATCGTTAAGTTGTTCTTATTTCGAGAAAATGCTTAGGTATAAAATGACTTCATATGCCCGAGTGTATAAAGTAAAATCTTTGTTTAAGACCAAGGCAATCAGGCTCAAACAGTCACAAACATAAGTTTCTTGTTTTTTTATTATTATTTAACTGGTGTTTTGTAATACGATATTAATAAAACTAGGCAAAAGTACATTACTATTATCATTGAAATTGAAATTTTATTCCTAAAGAAAAGCAGAGTATAAAACTTGAGCATTATGTATACCCATTTTCCCCTCCGGTCCATGTGGCCGGCTTGTGTGACTATATGAACGTCTCGGGTAAAATGGCTCATTTTATGCTCTCTTTGTACAATCTACCATTTAACGCCATGTTTAAAATAAAAAACAATGTGTTTCGGCCTGTGGGCATTGGGAATCCCTAACCGAGGTGCAACGGGCAGCCGTTGCCTACATCTGATAACTTTTGATATGCTAATGGTGGCAGCAAATGTTCGTGTAATGAGCGCGACGGTTTAGCGATACGATTATGCTGCGTCGGCGTGGGCTTCTTTAACTGTAAAATATTGAATATATCCTATCCTACTTAATATAAATGAGAGTTTGTAAAGCTTTTTGGATGTTTCGATGGTTGTATGTTTGTTATTCAATCACGCAATAACAGATTTAGATGAAACTTGGCGTACAGTTAGACAAAGATCTGGATTGAAACATCAGATACTTTATATCCCGCTTATGTACCTACGTTATCAAGGCGTCAAAAATATCTATAGGTACATCTCTATGCCGTTAACCATAAGGTTGATGTTTACATATATTTGACGCGATGGCTGTACAGATATTTAGGTATGCTTTCAATAGTAGGGTAAGTGTACCAGTGAATGAACACTTAAGGAAATTTTCGACTTTGAAAATTATTTTTAGGCAGTTGGGCACAGTTTATTTAACATAATTACTTTCTGTTTAGCACAACCAACTACTCTAGTTGGCTAACATCATCATTATTCAACAGTATTACTGCAGAATTTGAAGATATAAGTATCACTATTTAATGGAAAAAATGGAAAATCACCAGTGAATGAACGCAAAATTCTAGTGAATGAACAAATGAACCCAGTGAATGAACAACTTTGAAAATGATGTTTTGTTATACTATAAAAATACAAAAGCGAAGTTATATTAGTACAACTACATTCAATATACTTATTTGGTCGATTCCATGTTCTAAAACAATTAAAATACAAAAATAAGATTATTGTTCATTCACTAGATCTTGGAATCTAGTAAATGAACTGGCTATAAGTGACATAGTTCAATCACTGGAAAACTTGAACCAGTTAATGAACCTATATTTTACGTTTGTTCCAATACTAGCCATTCGGTAGATAATATATTTGGATCAATGTCACTGAAATAGAAATCTTAATATGACTACTAGAAGAAAAGGCTGTCCCAGTGAATGAACACACCTGTTCATTCACTGGATTTAGGCGATTTAGGGTTCCAGTAAAAAACACTGGATTAAAAGGTATTGTTTATAAATAAATTACATTAAACTATATATGAATAGCACTAACAGGTCATTAAAGCTTAAAAAAAACATACCCAATGAATGATAGATGGCGGGGACAAATGCAGTAACACATCAGAAGTATAGTAGCTTTCCTTCTTCCTTAATAGGTACTGCTCCATAGAAAAAATGTACAACATCCGTACGTCCACTTTACATCGTCGCCATTTCAAAACTGTTGCTTGAAGTCAAAGCAAATTTACCAGAACCTAACAAGTAAAGGTGCTAGTAGAAAAAAAAATACGAAAAATGAAAATAAAAAATAAATAAATATTAGGGGACAATCTTACACAAATCGACCTAGTCCCAAACTAAGCAAAGCTTGTACTATGGGTACTAGACGACGATAAACATACTTATATAAATAAATAAATACTTAAATACATAGAAAACATCCATAACTCAGGAACAAATATTCGTGCTCATCACACAAATAAATGCCCTTACCGGGATTTGAACCCAGGACCTCTTGCTTCGTAGGCAGGGTCACTACCAACTAGGCTAAAGCGGTCGTTACGAGGCGTGATAGAAACGTACCAAATTCTTATTATTTCAAAAAATGTTCGTTTTGTTCATTCACTGGTACTGTTCATTCACTGGTACTGTTCATTCACTGGTACGCTTACCCTATCTATCGATTTAATTCTCTCATTAATATGAACCGAAACCTTAATTCGACGTAAATGCTATGGGACATATTTATGAGCAAGTTGTATGCACCCATATTTTTACACTTGACTGTACAGTCGCCATCATATACATCTGAGCATTCAAGGTGATCAAAAATATCTGAACACGGCCGAATTGTGAATCGCGTACGTCCGTGTTCAGATATTTTTGAGCACCTTGACAGCTCCGAAGTTTATGCTGGCGTCTGCACCTGCCTCATAACGTTCACGAACACCGCCCTCTATGTTTAATAATAAAATATTATCCCAGTGAATTTCATTCTAGTAGTGCGTAGAAAGATAAAAAATAAATGACTCTTTCTTTTGTTATTTCAGTGTAGCTATTTTTAGTTCAGTATGTAGATACTATATTGGTAGCAATACGACAGTATACGCCTTAAATATATTGAGAAAATATCACTGAACTAATAATAAGAGGAATAGAGATATTACGCGAGCTAAAACCGTACAACCGGACCCAGTGGTTAGAAACCTGACTACGAAGCTGGAGGCCCCGGACTTGATTCCCGGTCGGAGCAGATATTTGGGGCCTTTGCGTGAAAAATACGAATGTTCGTGCTCGAGTCTTGGATGTTTAATATTGTATTTAACCTGTCGCGCGATCGGCGACATTTTTGGGTAATTTTTTCTAAGTACCCTATGTTAAAAGGTGATCGAAACTAGAAACAAAAATTTGCAAATTTTGACAGCTAGTTTAGGCACACGGTGTGTGCCTAGGTCGCTCGACGGGTTAAGTATGTCTTAAGTACCTATGTATAGCCTTTGTCTAGTACCCATAGCAACAAGCTTTGCTTAATTTGGGTCTAGGTCAATGAGGGTTTTCTATGAGAGGCTATTTGGCGCTAGTATCGTCAGGTCCGTTTGACAACTTTGACATTTGTTGTATGGGTGTAACGTCAAATAGATCTTACGATACTAACGCCATCTAGCGATATTCCACCTGTCAGAAAACCCTCATTGCCCTCATTGGTGTCAATCGTCCCATGATTATTATTAAAAGCAAAAAGCTCATATATGGCTAATATTGGTCATATTGCTTTTTGCTTTTTATTCGGGCGTTTCAATTGCCTCGCGTTCGTGATCGTGATCACATTTTTTTTTCGAATTGGCTGTTTTCGGTTAATTATTAGAGTTCCTCTACTTCTGCTGGATAACTGGAAACTGTGTCAGAATCTTCTGCCATTTCTACAAAAAAATATCCAGAAAATAGTGATTCCGAACAAACACTCGTAAAATGACCCCGACAAGTCATACTAGTTACTAATTACATAATGACCATAATTACCTACTAAAAAATGGGTTATTGCAGAAATTATAGTCCTGAAAATATGAATAAGTATGAAACAATGTATTTCTAAGTTTGACACAGTTTATAAGTATTTAATATTTGCATGCTTGTTCAAGTGAAATGTACGCACTCAAAAACGCTTCTCCAACTATATTCACCACTACATTTTTTCAATTAAATTTATTCTACTCTATTCTATTCTAATATTACATTTCATTGATAACGGCAAAATAACTAGTGCCTTAATATTAGTTACTACTATTAGTTCTGTGGAAAATGCCATATATTCGTAAATTCTATTGTTTCGTTTATATTTAGCTACAGCAAGTTCATTCAGTAGATAAGTTGCATTGTTCACGTAGTTAATACAGAAGCGGTCTCCACACACGCGAATGCAACGGCCGTGTTAGGGTCGAGTAAAATTTGCGGATTAAGATGTTATCTTAAAGAACTTGACGCTCGCGCGGCGGCCGCTCGGAACCGCGATCGCAGCCATCGTCGCTAATGCGCGCTAATGCCTCATTGTTCCCCTCCAACCCTGATGCATCGAGCTGGTATTGTTTAACACTCAGGCAGCTGCTACTCACTAGCGTTGTAGCGAAAACTGTAGGTAATACCTACATAATGGCCCCTAAGTGCCTTTAAATATTAGAGATCCGATGCCATCGACTATCGATCCCGACCGAATCTCTCCGGCCACTTTTCCACCCTCTCTGTAAAGTAAATCGCATTTACAACGTTTCAACCTCGCTAACATGTTAAAACAGAACTAATGGACATTCGCTCCAGTCTCAGCCCGCAGGAGACGAATAATACAAGTAAAATGGTCCCATCTCCACGCTTCATTAATTTTATTGCCCTGAGGCGCTCCGACTCGAACGAGTGCCGCCGTTGGCGAAAACACGCCGTTATTCCATGTTGCCAGTGACTTAAATTAAATAAACACAAACCATTATGTGTATTTGGGAATGCACTTGCTTTTCTTTGTCTCTTCGACAACTGTCAACATTTTGGCACGACGCTAATCCTTTACAATGGCTGCTTTACATGTGGAAGTAGGATAGCTAATGTAATGGAGATATTAGCGCGAAAGCGTAGCGGAATAATTCAGACATGGGTTTTTTTGTCTGCGCGCGACACAATGGGATTATTCGCCATTGATCATTGCTTATTATAAGTAGCTGCGGAGGGTGCGTAACATGAAAACTAAATTTGGTTTATCGGCTATTATGGAAAGTAGGTGTTAATCTTGAAACAGTAATTTATTATGCGATCGTGACTTTCTCGTTTTGAATGTGGTTACATGGTTTTGGTGAAGTGGGGTGGCGTTAATTTCGCAATTATTATAGCTTTTACAGTGGTTTTACACTACCGAGCAAGTTTAATTTTAGTGGCAACCTTCATAAGCGTTCTACATTGAAGAAATTATTTAAGTTCTTAGATTTCCGCATCCGAAGTGTCCTAAGTTTAAACGAAGGCTAATTGCAACGGTGTCTCTCGCGGGTTTGGTTTTCATAATGTCGTCTTGTTGTATGTTTAGTAGGTAAGTGTTTGTATATGTAAAAGCCAGTTATTCATTTCAGTGTAAATAGTTAAGTAATAAGTAAAGTATTTAAATAATATGAATTACACCGTGTAGTTTTTAATTTCCGCTACTAAGTTGATTATTCTAAGGCAGTAGTGTCCTAATTCTTATTGTTAAACAGATAATTAAGCATTAAATGTAATTAGTTATACACGGTACACAATATAGGAAGTATCTATGTACAACTAAGCTAAGCTGTGCTAAGTTAAAATACTGTCATATTTTTCTATTTTTACACTAATATGCCTACTGCCATTTGTCGATGTTAACGGATATTAAGAAAACACGGTGTATACTTAAATTCCTACTAATATTATAAATGTGAAAGTTTGTGAAGATGTTTCGATGTTTGTTACTCAGTTCAATCACGCAATAACGGCTGAACGGATTTACTTGAAATTTGCTATGGAGATAGTTTGAGACCTTAAAAATAACATAGGATAGTTTTATCCCGGAAAATTGCATAATTCCTGCATATTCATGTTTACCTGTCGTTCTTTAAAGTGTTCTTCTCTCATAATATATGTATGTTTAGGAGCCCATTCCGAACTTGAAAACAACAGTCAAGAGAAAAGAAAAGTAAATACCTACCTACCTACGTAACATCTTACAGATCTCTCTAATTTATTTATAATAAAATGTTGCATAAAAACAATTCAAATTTCAGTACGGTAAAGTTTAATAAAGACAAAAATAAAGTATGACAACAAACAAAAGATAATAAATGAGGGGTAAGTGAATGTTAGGTGGCCGTAACCTCTTAAGTCACGATCCGCGGTCGGCTGCTGTAACAAAGCCAGCACACAGGACAAAGGGACAGCCAAGCCGGCTTCGGCTGAAACAGTCAAGCCGCGGGACTTGCTTCTCCTAAGTATAATAACCGATTCGAGGTGAGCTCTTATTTATACTTGTGTTCGTAGCAGCCAATGAAAGTATAGGTAACGCCACCAGAGTTGAGGCCACGCACACAACCACATCTCTTGTAATGACAGTGGGATTTTGACGTTGTGTTGTCGTTAAACGTCAACACAACGTCAAAATCCCGCTGTCATTACATGAGATATGGTTGTGTGCGTGGCCTCAACTCTGGTGGCGTTACCTATAGGTACTGTTAAGGTTTTCCTGCTGGAGTTTTCTCTTCGCCCTTGCTTCACAATGCCCTTAACTACTAATGTTTACTCTACTCGGAGCTCGACAAAGGGCCGGAACTATTGTTTGTTGGGAAAGCTTTATTTCGCGACCCTCGCCGCTTGCCGCGACAATAGGTTACCCAACTTAAAATATATCACACCACGTTGTCAAACTGTGAATGAAAATGTTTTTCACGCGTTCAGTTCTGACAACAGTGCATGATGTGGATTTTTCCAATTGTCGGTGATCGTAGTTCCGAGTGAAACGTATAAATAATTTATTTGAAATATTTAGATATCTAGTATCTGCTACTCTTCACTAATATCAGTACCTACCTGGGCGACCGAGCTCCGCTCGGGCTGAAACTCGGTTTTCCCAGAGATAAGACCAAGCTAGATAAATTTTTCATCCCCAAAAGTCCCCACATATCAAATTTCATCAAAATCGTTGGAGCCGTTTCTGAGATTCTGATTATATATATATATATATATACAGAAGAATTGCTCGTTTAAAGGTATTAGATAGATAGATACCTAGTGACAATGTACGGCACCACAATATGTATTAGTTGAGATGAGAACATCTATTTAGCATAATAGATAGTTGTAAACATTTTAGTTTCCCGTTTATCCATTTTTTGCTCTTTTGATATTTTTCATATACATAAACCCTTGTTGCTTAGGTTTCTGTGAAAGCGTTTTTCTATACGTTAACCGGTTTTGACCAATTTTTTGTATATTGCGATCAACTAAAAAGTAAGTTCGTGCATTTCGTTTTTTCAAAATACTTTTATCACATAAATTATAAAAGGTGAGACTCACTCATAGTGAAAATAAACGGATCACTCACGTCTCAAAACGAGTTTAACTCGACATGTTTCGGGCTAATCCGTAGCCCTTCCTCTCGGAGTCGCTCGTCACAGCGGCTGCCAAACGTGCACTGAAGTGCACAGTGCAAGTGGACAGTGCACGTTTGGCAGCCGCTGTGACGTGCGACTCCGAGAGGAAGGGCTACGGATTAGCCCGAAACATGTCGAGTTAAACTCGTTTTGAGACGTGAGTGATCCGTTTATTTTCACTATGAGGTACCTACCTATTAAGTGCCTGCTAAATATTACTTTCTTTCATTCTAATCGCCGAAACTAAGTAGTGTTGTGTTAAAACATTAAATGGAATTAAATTTATTAAGGACTTAAGTTCAAAACGATTTAGCCTAGCATTTAGGTGACTTAGTATTAAACATAGGAAAAATGTTTAGTTTTATAATGATTAAGGGGTTGAAACCGCTCTATCGGCGTTTGTACTTATGTCCTCCTCTTCATGTTACATGAAAACATGATATAAGCATGTAACTTTGGAACAAACGTGAAGTATATCTGTAAGTAAACAAATAGTGACAGTTAGTAAAAAAACATATGTGATTTTCCCACTAACGTCGATAAGCCAAAGGCTACTAGAAACACAGGGAAGCTTAAAGTTCCATCTTACAGACTGGCTAAAACCAAAAACTCGTTTCTGGGAAGATGCATACGTTTTTATAATAAAATTCCGAAAACAATAACCGAACGAACTGATACAAAATTCAAATCCATTGTGAAGAAGACATTAATATCTAAGGCATACTATAAAATTAATGACTATAGGTATCATGGACAGGGATGTTTGGAAATAATTCCGATCCGCATTGGCGATCCCTATAGTCTCAAATAGCGTATCTACTGAGTTAAAAAATTTAATTGTATTAGATACTTCAGATGTATGTAATTTAATAACAATGTTGATCTGTTTGAAAAAAATATACCTTGTTGAGTTTCTTGCGGTTTTCTTCTCAACAGGGTTTTTCCGAACCGGTGGTAGATTCTTCGACGTTCATAGGAGCATCAATTGATGCCTAAATTGAATAAAGAATTTTGACTTCGACTTTGACTTTAGTTTGAAATAGTTGTCCAAGTTATACTAGTTGTTCAATAGAAACGTTAACAGCGCCAAACAGTTTTCTACTTGAAAGCGGGTTCCGTTAATATTTAAAAGTAAAATGCAACGAATTTATTTAAGGGTATCTTATCCACACAAGTCCAACCGTGGCCGGGGGCGCTGGAGAGTTGAAAATTATCCTTTTCACGAACGACCTTAAGCATAATAGAGAAAGCACTTTAGCCATTTTCTCCGCCTTTGAGTGGCGTAAGTGCGCCCGTTTGCCGCGGCCACGTCTCTTGAGCTAGAAAATCAGCCATTACAGTCGAATAGGTCGACGTCATGAACGGGCTCCGGTCCCGGCTTCAGCTTAATGCGGCCGTTGGGCGGCGCTAACAGCAATTAGGCTACATGTGAGCAAATGGATTGTGCATTACTGACGACATGGATTGATTTATTGGCCGCCCGGGTCACCGCGCTCATCTAAATGGAAGAAACTTATTCCGCGCAGCAACTATGTAGTAAGTAGTTATGCATTTTAAATCCGGACGCCACCAGGTGGACGATGCTAAAATACAGCTGTATGTAGAAATGATTGCAGACGGATGCGCTTTAGTATTTATAGGCACGATGATTAGGGTGACCTCGAGGCCGACTATTACTTTATCCACTCCAGCTGGATAGGAAAACGCGCACTCCATGAAAGTACAGAACAGTAAAATAACCAACCAAACATGCATGGCATGGCATACCTACCTACCAAATAATTTCCGATTTTTACACGACTACGGCAAAGCCAAAAGGAAGTGTAATTTAATGATTTTAGCAGTCTATGTATGTTTGTATTTATTAATTCCAATGACTGAAATGGAAGCCGTTAACCGCAGTTACCCACTTGTCACGCGATAGAATTGCTTATTTGTAAACAAACCTCTAAACCTAACTACCGGTCCACTACTGCTGGTTGATAATTCCATCCGAAATAATGTAAAATGGGTGTACGCTATTTTATAGACAAATATTTCATAGATTTTCATTTTGTAGAAAATGTTTCTCATTATTATCATTTCACAGAATAATCAATATTTTGTATCTTATATCATAGAATTTTAATTCAAATATTATCATAAAACACTTTCTATCGAATGACAGTTTCTAAACGTTTCATTTCATATGTTTAACAAAACGCATACCTACCCTCCTATAAAATTACAAACTGCCCCGCGGTCACAAAAAGCTTAAAGCCTATTTTAAATTTTCAAAATTTAAATTTTCATCGAACAAATAAAATTCTTTAAAAAATAATTGTACAGTTTGATATTGATTTGAAAGGGCATATTATGTTATTTATCTAATTTAACGTGATCGGCAGCGAGTCAACGTCACCCGGGCCCGCATCGCGGGGTGCCTATTTCCGCTCTAAGGGACAGAAGATAACCCTAACCTAACCTACTAAATGTTCCTACAGTAGTAAGGAATATTTAGTTCTTTTTCTGCGGGGGGCTTCGTCCCTCGAGCCCCCCCTTGTGAGGGGATCTGCCCGTTTCCCTCCTTTTGCTTACATTTGGTTTAAAAACTCGAACTACACATGATATTACATCTTCGAAATTATATATTTTATAGTTTTTTCTCAAACATGCTTTGAAATGTATGCGTTAATGTCACGAAATGAAGCCATGAAGTTTGTTGTTTATGGCTCCCTACATTACTTCTTGGCCTAGGCCATAAAAGTAAGTATGAAAAACCATTATTGTCCGCTGCTGTAACTTTTTAAATTTGCTTACTAACACTAAACTGACAAAGGAAAAATTACATACAGCCAACTTAAGACATTAAAAAAAATCTATCTTCTTTTATTTCTATAAAACCGCCTAAACTACTGGTGATGGATGGATAGATGTATGGATGTATGGATGGATGTATGGATATATGGATGTATGGATGGATGTATGGATGTACGGACGAATGTATGGATGTATGGATGGATGTATGGATGGATGGATGGATGGATGTATGGATGGATGGATGTATGAATGTATGGATGGATGTATGGATGGATGTATGGATGTATGGATGGATGTATGGATGGATGGATGTATGGATGGATGTATAGATGTATGGATGGATGTATGGATGGATGGATGGATGGATGGATGGATGGATGGATGGATGGATGGATGGATGGATGGATGGATGGATGGATGTATGGATGTATGGCTAGATGGATGGATGTATGGATGGATGTATGGATGGATTTATGGATGGATGTATGGATGGATGTATGGATGGATGTATGGATGGATGGATGGATGGATGTATGGGTGGATGGATATATGGATGGATGTATGGGTGGATGTATGGATGGATGTATGGATGGATGCATGGATGGATGGATGGATGGATGGACGGATGGATGGATGGTTGGATGGATGGATGGATGATGATGATGATGATGATGATGCATGTTTGAGAAAAGCTCTATACAATCCTCGGCCGGAAGAGGGATTGCTTGACTCGTTTTATCCGGCCTCGTCTACGACTCGGCCGTATATCCCAAATCTCGTCCATCATTCCCTTACTTCACGGCCTCTGCAGTAATGTACTATTTTTCGTGAGACGCACCCTTATTTATTAAATTTACGATTAGCTTAACGTCTATTTTTAAATTTACATCGAAATAGAATACTATGAAAAATACATCGAACAAATAATATTTCTTTTCCTACTCCTGTACTTTTATCTGTTTTTTACATGGTCGCGAACAAATATATAAGAACATAGATAATATGACTTCAGAAAGTCTATACTTAATCTATTCGCCATAACAGCACTTGTGTCGTAATGTCGTTATTACGATACACCTAGCTGCCACATAATATTAAATGTAGGGTAAAATAGGGTACAGTCGGGTACAGTAGCGTAAAATAGGGTACAGTAGAGTATAGTCGGGTACAGTAGGGTAAAATAGGGTAGAGTAGGGTACAGTCGGGTACAGTAGGGTAAAATAGGGTACAGTAGGGTACAGTCGGGTACAGTAGGGTAAAATAGGGTACAGTAGGGTACAGTCGGGTACAGTAGGGTAAATTAGAGTACAGTAGGGTACAGTCGGGTACAGTAGGGTAAAATAGGGTACAGTAGGGTACAGTCGGGTACAGTATGGTAAAATAGGGTACAGTAGGGTACAGTTGGGTACAGTAGGGTAAAATAGGGTACAGTAGGGTACAGTCGGGTACAGTCGGGTACAGTAGAGTAAAATAGGGTACAGTAGGGTACAGTCGGGTACAGCAGGGTAAAAAAGGGTACAGTCGGGTACAGTAGGGTAAAATAGGGTACAGTTGGGTACAGTCGGGTACAGTAGGGTAAAATAGGGTACAGTAGAGTACAGTCGGGTACAGTAGGGTAAAATAGGATACAGTAGGGTACAGTCGGGTGCAGTAGGATAAAATAGGGTACAGTTGGGTACAGTCGAGTACAGAAGGGTAAAATAGGGTACAGTAGGGTACAGTCGGGTACAATCGGGTACAGTAGGGTAAAATAGGGTACAGTAGGGTACAGTCGGGTACAGTAGGGTAAAATAGGGTACAGTTGGGTACAGTAGAGTAAAATAGGGTACAGTAGGGTACAGTCGGGTACAGTAGGGTAAAATAGGGTACAGTCGGGTACAGTAGCGTAAAATAGGGTACAGTAGAGTATAGTCGGGTACAGTAGGGTAAAATAGGGTAGAGTAGGGTACAGTCGGGTACAGTAGGGTAAAATAGGGTACAGTAGGGTACAGTCGGGTACAGTAGGGTAAAATAAGGTACAGTTGGGTACAGTCGGGTACAGTAGGGTAAAATAGGGTACAGTAGGGTACAGTCGGGTACAGTAGGGTACAGTCGGGTACAGTAGGGTAAAATAAGGTACAGTAGGATACAGTAAGGAAGAATAGGGTACAGTAGGGTACAGTTGGGTACAGTAGGGTAAAATAGGTTATTTTACCTTACTGTACCCGACTGTACTCGACTGTACCCTACTGTACCCTAATATACTCTACTGTATCCGACTGTACTCTACTGTACCCTATTTTACCCTACTGTACCCGACTGTACTCTATTTTACCCTACTGTACCCGACTGTACCCAACTGTACCCGACTGTACCCGACTGTACCCTATTTTACCCTACTGTACTCCATTTTACCCTACTGTACCCGACTGTACCCTATTTTACCCTACTGTACCCTACAGTACAGTCGAGTCGTAGAAAAAATATTGTATGCAACGGTGTATAATTTGGTCTTAACGGCTCGTGCCGTCTTCCATTGCGATACTCGCATTCGCTCGTATCGCAACTCACGTCACTCGCCTTTTAAGACCTCACTTATACAACCGTTGCATAAAATACTATTATAAAATAATTCTACTGCTTGATAACTTTGTGAAATGAAAATATGAGATTATAAAATTCATTGAATTGTGTTTCCATGAAATAAGTTTCACTAAAACAAATAGTCATTGAAAAAATAATATTAGTAATGAAAATATATGTACAAAATACTATGTGAAACATTTTCTACGAAACGAAATTCTATGAAATTTCTGTCTATAAAACAAGAGGCACACAATGTAAATTAATGAATAGATTCGTTTATGAATACAAGCATAAATCTTAGACGAATGAAATAAAGTAGGTATCTATCTACCCACCTAATACAATTTTCGTATTCTGTCGAGCCAGAGGTCTTTACGTTATCTTTTCGATATTCCTTTATGTAAAGATGATATCTGTCAGCGGCTGGGTGACCGTACCGACTGTGTACCGACCTATGAATAATAAATGTGCCGAGTTGGCCGATTGGGGAAATTGAATTTTATAGTTCGTAACACATTCGAGGACAGATGTCACAAAATGGCCGCGCCCGGCGGCAATGCGAGGCGTAATCGAAATGTCAAATAGAAATCAAAATTAGGTCGATTGTAGTGTTAATAATTAAATAATGATGGAGCGAGGAGACGGCATGTGCGCGCTCGGAGGGGCTGTGGCTCACGAAGGTGTGAGCCTCATTGTGATTAACAGACTTACTTCTGTTTGGGTGGACGATTATTGGTCCATTAACGAGAGTACACAATGGCTGGCTTTCCATTAAATTATTGAAAAGCATTCAAATGTCAGAGTGGCAGCGATACGTGTAGCGCTTTACTCACGCGATACATTTATTGCATGTAGATGGACAGTATTCGAAATTAATTGCTTTGATAGTTGTCTATTTTAAAATAACTATGCGACATGGCGGTCACGTATTAAACACCATTTCATTATTGGTAGGTACTTTAAATGTATTGTATGTCTATGCGAGGCGTAATTATGGGGTAGGTATCAGTTAGTGTTCATGACTTGTATTAATAGCAACCGTATGCAGGTAAAGCATTTACAAACCGTAAACATTACTTTTGTCAACATTAACCTTGTTTAACGTTTAAATTAGCAAAAATGTGTACCTATCTCGAATCTTCAAAAGTTCATTCTCAACGATATCGCGTAGCAATAACAATTCAATTTGCCTCGAGACTGATATATTGTCCTTAATTGATTCTCCCTAAGCGAAACTCCCTGAGCGCTTCTGAATTAGATAAATTCGCGCTATCCGTTTACATCATTAAATTTTATTAGTGGCAACACAATGGCGGGGCCTCGCGCGTCTGTGGAGAGACACTTTTTCCGTCGACGATCCTCCCCCACCAATCCGCATTTCCTTTTGCCGCGAATTAAGCAGGCTATTAAGTCGGCTTTCAGACGTATGACGAATCATTATTACAGCGGACAATGGGCTCATATCTTGTGACGACTTAAGGGAAGCGCGGTAAAATAACCTACAGGGCAATTGTGGAAACCGCTTATGATCAGTAAAATAAAAACATGTTAGAGAGCTCGTATTTGTGAAGACAATGCAAGATCGAATGAAATGAAATCAAAAATGGATCTTAAATTATTTGATACCTACCTATATTTAATTAATGTACAATATTTTTAATTTTAAACAACTAGCTGTTGCCCGCGACTTCGTTTGTGAACAATTTTTCGAGACAGTAGGTATGGTAGGTAGTAGGTATCAATCCAGGCAGGTACCGTGTACCAAATTTCATCCAAATCCTTTTTTGCGTGAAGGAGTAACAAACATCTAAATAGTGAAACTTTTGGATTTATACTATTAATATGAATTTTTTTATTAAGAATAGAATAAGTTTTTTTTTCTGAGAAAATATCTTCATTAGGTACTTCATTTATATAATACTAGCCTTCCGTCCGCAGCTTCGCCCGCGATAAATTAATTTTCCCCTAGGAAAAGGTATTTTCCCGCGGTAAAAACTATGTCACTCAGTGATAATGTAGCTTTCTAACGGTAAAAGAATTTTTAAAATCGGTCCAGTAGTTTCGGAGCCTATTCAATGCAAACAAACAAACAAACAATCAAATCTTTCCTCTTTATAATATTAGTATAGAAAACATAACAAATTTTGCAAAAAAATGCGTTTAGTTTTCATAAGATATTTTGATTTTGGGAAAATAGATATTTAAAACATCTTAATTTCAGGGTTCGATTAAATACCGATAGATTACCAGAAGTAATTCTATCGTTAATCAAACATAATAAATAAACCCAACGAGGTGTCTCTGATCTGAACCTGAACACCAACACGGTAGTTTTCAAACCTTATCTTCATCGAAGAGAAATATCGGAGAGAGAGAGGGAGGGTTGCAATTATTACAATTTGTACTTTTACCAAAAGTTGTATTTTTATCATTAGAACCTTCGAACTCTACACTCACTCAGTAATAAAACTCGACCAAGTGTGCTTTGGACATCGGGGGTTGTGCAACTACCAAAAGCATAACTTTAACAAAAACAAATTAGTATTTCATACTTAAAATTAACTTGTGTGAGGTCTTAGGTACTCTATAATTCTATACGTACATCAACGGAAAGTATCTTATAGGTTCAGATAACCACTGTTTTTTTTTTTTTTTTTTTTTTTATATAAGCATTATTACATTACCATTGTTTTGGTATGTAAATTCATTTTTTCAGGTTGTAATTATCTTTTGTAATTTTATTTACAGCTTAATAAAATAGAGCTTTAAGTATTTGATATTACTTTTAACTCGAAACTGCTACCCGTTCTTGAAAAAATTGTAGCGAAAGCGACAAAAAGACAAGATAGTCAGCCAGACAGACAACGAAGTACAGCAAGTGAGGTATGGAATCCTACAATACGAGTACTTAGGTACACAAGTGTAAAGAGCCAATTCCTCATCACTTTACCAATTGACGTTATCATTCAATTTAAAAAAATGAAACAATCATCGAGTTGACTCGGTTATCAGATTTGGATCTGTCTACACTTCTACAGCAATCATTTTTCGATTAATAGAATTCAATCGTAACGCTCTGTCGTATAAGTTGCGCCATCTAATAGATAGATGGCGTGCATAGCGGTTATTAGTGTTGCCAGAGTCATAATCTGTCATAAATGTCAAGCGAGCGCGGCGATGCAGTGGAGCTATTATTTCAAATATCGTTTCAATTCCAAGCCTAAACAAGTGGTTCTCTATCAACCATTGTTACTGAAAGTGTCACGCAATCACAACTAATTTGGAATATTAACTCCGAGGGACAACGCCGTTTCGACCGGCATAGCTGAGTAATTGACTTATTACGTGAAGGCATCTTGATACTTAATGACCGAATTGTGTTCATTTGAAACGCCGAAAACATAAAAGACAATTTCCATTTTTACATTTATTTTAAGTGTGATATTATGAAGAAGATAGAAGAACTTTAAAGTAATAATAGACGTGAACTGATGTTCGCATTTTTTAATCTCTGATGATGGGTATCCCGTCAAGCTTGGTGATTTGCTGCAAGCGATTGGAGGCCTGGAGGCGCCATGTTTCAATATCAGGCTGATTGTCACAAACTGGGTTGCCAATGAAAACTAAATCTCGCAAAGCGGGACACTCCTGCGGACAAAGAGTACTTTCCATGTAACGTAATGTTCCGCAATGGGTCAATTAAACTATTAATAATAATAATAATAATAATAAAGGCGTAGGGATGTGACGACCCCATCGCCCGCTGGTGTTGTGGTGTCACCAGCGCAGTCAGTCAAAAGGCGTAGGGATGTGACGACCTCATCGCCCGCTGGTGTTGTCGTGTCACCAGTGCAGTCAGTCATCGCAGGGCGGCTTGTGGCGAGCTGTTGGTGCGTAGCGACACCACGAACCCGAGACCTCCAGGGTTACACATACACACATGCGCTTATACACACACTCGCACACAGTTACACACCTACCCCGCCTCTAGTTTGCCTTTGTTGGCCGCCTAGAGTGGAGCGCAAGAGCTAAATGCTCGAAGGATGGATGTGTTTGGCCGTAAGTGGCGAGTTGGCATTTTGAAGTTTAAAGTCCAGGGACACCTCTCCATCCTTAGCCGTTCACACCAATGTTGCCGCCTCGTTGACCCGAGCGGGCAATAGTTTGAGGGGCCCATTTAGTGAATGGCGAGTCACCGCCTACCAAAAGTTCAGTTTATGAGATATTGAAATGGTAGGTGTCCGTTATCTCACTCCATAGCCCGGTAATCCTGTCCACAACATCCCAACCCCATAGCCAATTCCATGTCGCTTCCTACCTGGCAATAGATTGGCAACTGTCGAGGACTGTCCGCTAGCACATCCTCATGGTGTATTAGGGGATAGACCTCCATAGTTGCGCCCATCTCATTTATATTATATGGTATCAAAGGCCTCTTCATGTTGGCTTCGGCCCCATGAATGCCTTTCAAATGACCGGGTCCCCATGGACCCGTGATCGGAAATCCGTACCAACATAATAATAATAATAAACTTATTTATTCAGATAACATGATCCATATTTTGTTATTGTTTTCCTTAAAACTATGTTAGTACTTATAGCTAGCAAGAGAAAGGGTATTTTTAATTAAATGTTGCATTATTGAGCACTCATTTCTTACAGCCAAAGCCTTCAAGTATTAATACCTACATACTTATTTCATTCCGTTTGCAGGACGCGATTAGCAATCGTATATTGCTATCAACTAAAAACACCGCAAAGCTGTCGCCCTTTAACCTTAAACGACCAAGTCCTGCCGTTTTTACTAAGTACAGTAGCGGAATGAAAAGGTTCGTCTCTTTTCGACTCTATGTCAATGAGTTAAGGTCGAAAAGTGACGAACCTTTTCATTCCGCTACTACCAATGGCTAAGTTTTTGTTGGTACTGTCGTCACATTAAGCGCGTAACGTGGTTTGGTTGTTGGTAATGGTCGAATCGAAAGTAGGTAGTTCAACTTACTAAGTAATATCTAAATGTGAAATGTATACAATTGTACATTACAGTCAACCAATTTGACTCCTAGACCACTATAGAACCTTGTCGCAATTACATCGTCAGAGCGATTCAAAGCATTACCAACTTTCCGAAACACAATTAAAGAATAACACAAGAAGAACACAAGTAAAGAGTTTATAAACGTTTTCGCTCTATGACATGAGAGGAAAAAGGAGTTTTGACAGACAGCTAATGACTATCAAGTTATTAATACAAGAGCAAACTCCTTTCCTATTTAATATCGTTGACACACGTTCACAAAGATCGTGTTTCTCATCATGACATACATCACCCAACTGTCATAGAAGATAAACAAATTGATTCATTTAGACATGGTTCTATAGTGGCCTAGGAATCAAATTGGTTGACTGTACCTACCTATATTTATTTTATTAAATATTAAATAGAGTAAATGGGTCGATCAACTTATCTTTGTCACTCGTTGCTATAGTGACGGTCTCCTGAGTAACTCTTTAAACCGTAAGTTTATCTGATTAAAATTTGCCAAACATGAATTTTTGTGGTAGTTTTAAACCCCTTCTACAATTGATCATCTAATAAGCATGTTATTTAATGTGACACGACATTTCTTCTAATCAAACTGTACTTACTACTTTTGTCCCCTCGCTGACGGGACAGAATAACAACAAGAAATAGTTGATCCACCCAAATACACTCTGTATTTAGAGTTCGAAATTTATTTAGCCCAAATCGTAGCTTAGCATTGGTGTCTCCTTTACCTTTACCTGCAAGCGATTGAACTCCACCCATTCTTTGACGGCACCATTGCACAAGTATAAAGTGCTAAGGTTTTTCAGCGCTCCGACACCCTTTAACTTGTCTATAGGATTATAACTGATCCATAATTCCTCGAGAGTGTCCGCAACAGTTTCCTAAAGCACGAAGGTTATTAAAGTAGGTACCAATTTTAATGTTAATTAAATTAACATCAATGCAAGACGATAACATGTTATTCTGTTCCATTATTATTTGGAGCATTTCTAAAATAGATCGATAATCCAATATGCTAATATTCAGATTGAGACATACATATTAAACGTGCAAGACTCAAGAGCGACCATTTGTATAACTCATGCAAATATCTGCCCCGATCAGGCACCGAACCCGGGACCTCAAGCTTCATAGTCAATAATAACCACTTGGCTATTCTTCAGTCTTATAAAATACTAGCTGATGCCCGCCGCTTCGCCCCCGGCTGCCTCCACATGTTTAATCTACTTAGATTAAAACGTTTTTCCCGTAGGAATGAGATATTTCACAGTGGTAAAAAAAAGCCTATGTAACTCTCCAGGCCTGCAACTATGTGTATACCGGTAAACTGGGGTTACTTTAGGAAATTTTGGGGCTACTTTGATAGATTTAAAATGGTTATAAAAACGCATATATTCATAGCTCGATTGAGCAAATGATGTAAAAAGTTAGGTAATTAATCAAGGTAGTTATTTCACTGCCACAAATGGTCTAAAAAATAACGACACGGCGTAAAAACTGTTTTCCAAAGTTGCCCTGCATTTTAAAGTAACCCCGTTTTACGGTAGGTATACAAAAAAAAGGCAATTTATCGCTCAGTTTCGACGCGAAAGAAGGACAAACAAACAAACAAACACCCTTTCACATTTAGGTATAATATCAGTATGGATATTTTTCTTTTTGGGGAAAGTTTCATTCCAACTACAGATAATGTAGTCATTTGCATTATATCGGCCATAGGGGGATGAACTGTACTAGTCTATAGGGTATTAAGGGTGCCTTTCCACCAGAGATGTGTTGCAGCTATGCAGCGAAGTGAAGAACTGTACTGTTTGTCATGAACCAATAGAAACACTTCATTTAAAAGGTCCTAAGTGAATGAAGTGTTTCTATTGGTTCATGACAAACACATCCCTCGCATCGCATCCTCGCACATCTCTGGTGGAAACGCAGCCTTAAGGGTGCCTTTCCACCAGAGATGTATTGCAGCTATGCAGCGAAGATTTGAAAGCTGTACGCTACGAAACTATGTGACCGTTTCCCCTAATGCTAAGCTAAGTAGCCGCTCGAGGAAGGTACAGAACACGCATCCAGAGCACGCATCTTTTTCTTCGCTATGTGTGTGTGTGTGTGTGTGTGTGTGTCTCTGTCTGTCTGTCTGTGGAATCATAGCTCTTAAACGGGTGAACCGATTTAGATGCGGTTTTTTTATTAGAAAGCAGGTTTTTTGGCGATGGTTTTTAGATATGTTTCATAAAAAAATCGATTCAGCCGTTACAAAGTTATCAGCTCTTTTGTTAGCTGCGGAAGGGATCTTATTTGCATAATTGCGTTGGGGGTTTTTAAAAATTTTAATTTATAGTTATTACCAGTGCTGTGCTGTGTTATACGGACAAATGAATATAAATGGTGAATATCAACCGCATCCATACTAACGTAGCATGGCACTCCCTTGGTGAAAAGGCACCCTTAACCCCTCATTGGTCAATCTTAAAATTGAACGTTACTGAAGCTAAATAAACTTACGATGCCCGCAAGACTTTTTATGTAGTTTCTCCCCAAAGACAATATCTTTAGACTTCTCATTCCGGCGATACCAGCTATTTTATCGATCATGTTTGACGACAGGCTCAGTTTTCTGAAAACATGAAGTTAACTTTTTCAGTAAAAAAACATTTGATGATTAGTTTATTAATTGAACCGGTCGAGTTGGTCTCAAGTGATGATCAGCCACGCCACACAACGGAATTTGATTTTTATTTACGTATACGAGTATCTGCAGCAAACGCGTGCCTGCTAGATAGCGGATCATGAATGTGATACCAGGGCCCAATTGCATAACAAAGTACAACTAATATTACAAGCGGAACTCTGGCTTCAGTTATATTAACTAGAAAGGGAGTTCCACTTGTAATATAAGTTGTACTTTGTTATGCAATTGGGCCCAGACGGTAATTCACTAGAAAATGAAGAAGTGGGCCACCTGATGACCACCGCTGCTCATAGACACACTGGCCACCCTTTACCAGTGGTTATGCCAGCCTAGAGGTATACAATTGAAGTGCTAGGAATTCCACGCTTGAACACAGCGCAATCACTGCTGCTTGACCGGAGGATCAGTGAAAAAGATAGTGGTAGCTATCCGGACGGACTTTGCAGAAGGTCCTGCCACTACCGTTGGGTCGTCCACGATTTTAACGTTAACGCAACTAGACCGTTATCGTTGAATTCGTCGACTAGTCGACGTGATGTCTGCGTTATGTAGATATTTAAACGTAATGGCACGTCGATTTTTACGACTTAATAGTCTGTGATTGAAGTTGCCTACAGTACGACTCTTATTCTAATCTGAACTCTTTAGTCAATGGAACATAGTTCAAATTTGTTTGGTTAAATGAACCAACCAACTGTACCTATTAAGTAAGTGAGACTACGATTTCGTGTCCGTGTCGAGTTCTTAGTTGATACAAATAATTGCGAACTCTTAGTTTAGCTGCTAAACTTTAGCAGTTTAAGAATTTGACTAGTCGACGCTCGGCCAGTGGAGCGGCCAAACTTTGATTCTACATGGACCGTTCAATCAACCAGCCCGTTCAATCAACGCCCATCGCAATTTGCCACCAGACCAGCAAATATCAACACTAACTCGCAAGCGACTAGCGTGGACAGAGCTCCGTCCATCTTCTCGATTGGCGGCCACTGGAACTGCAGTTCAACAACCAGGGCATCGACCGCAGTTTCTCCTTTCTCTTTCTCCCATCGGGCTATGGCCTCTTTGCACGTCGTAGCTTTCAGGACTGCCATCGTTCAAGCTTCTGTAAAACAGCTTACGGGTTAGTTACGTGATACCTACTCAATATGAACTCGCGGCTTTATCGCTGCGTTCGGCAGACAATCATATATCTTGACCAGATGCCTTATAGGGTATACCTAGGGATAAGTTTACTTATCCATGAACTAAAACAATTACTTTGCTCACCCGCGACCTTACAATAGTTACGTTTATGCAAGAAATGTGTGTTCATGCAGTTCCTCCACCTCCACACTGTACCTACGAACACACACAAATCACATAAACCCAACCATCACCACCACCAAGCTACACTGACGCGTTTCGAACTCAACCAGAGCTCATCTTCAGAGTTACCACAACCGTATGCTATGCTACCAAATGTTAAACTAACAAACCAAAACAAATGTTTTAACTTGTCACTGTAACTTCTCAAGTACCCACTTTATTTTTCTTATTCTCAAACTACCCCACAAAAATTAACTTTTATTGACATATTATTAAACTACCTTGAATTTTTGTTTATTTATTTATAAGGCATATTTTATTATTACTAACTGTTCAAATTAGACCCAAGCCGCAGTAACTGAAAAGATACTAAATTTACCTGTTCATTAATAATAGACCCCATAGTGTTGTACCTAATTATTTCCATGCATTCCAGAGCATCCAGACGCAACCCCTTGCCGCAATAATGTAACACTTCATAAGAATCTGAATCTAACAATGAATGATTTGATTCCAACAAATGTTTTGCAAAATTCGATCTATCTGGATGCTCATACCTATATGCCGAAAAATGCTCTTTAAATCTAATATTAAAACTTCGGCCTGTCTGCCCTACGTATATCCCATTGCAGTCATTACAAGTAAGCTTGTATACCCCCGATCTAGTTCCCTTATCTACCTGTTCTTTGTGGTTACATAGCCTAGAATACAAAGAGTTGTTAGTCTTAAAGGCAACATTAATATTGTTTGATTTTAAAATGCCATAAATCTTATCAGACAAACCCCCAACATAAGAGATGCTAGATCTATATTTGTTAATATATGTATAGTAATTGTTTTAGTTCATTAATATGGACCTCCGCAAAGTAACGCCTGATTCAATAAATTATATACGTATCCACCTGAGGTGTGTTATGTAGCATTGCTGCGAGGATGTGAAAGCTTCGCTACGAAAACTATGTGACCGTTTTCACTAATGCTAAGCTAAGTACAAACATTGTCATGGTCATTGTCTTGTAGTAATAGAAACATAGCTTAGTCGTACCGTTTTTACCAGTTCTATGCCATGTGGACCAATGAATATGATTGGTGAATATCAAACGCATCCTTAGCAGCGTAGCATAGCACATGTCTGGTGAAAAGGCACCCTTATTGTCTAACATACCCGGAATCAGAATCGTTTTTACCACTTCTTTCTGCCACACAATATAGGATGAGGGTAACACAATATAAGATAATTTTATATTGTGAGTGTGATGGCGGGCGCTCGCGTGTTAGAAAATACAGCCTCTGTTCTCTCGTAAGCATTATAGTAGGCGTTCGTTGTTCGTTGACCTGGACATCGTCAATGTCAGGATACCTGACTCCGTATAAAGCCTATTAATAAACGGGTCAAGATATAATCGTCTGCCGAGCGCAGTGTTGCATCCGATGAAGAGGTTCGTTGGAAACACTCTTGAGCGGACACCATCCACTTTGTTTGTATCGCACGTCTAAGCAATACAAACGGTATAGTTTGATCCGCTCCGCCTCCTATATGGCCTCCCGTGTTCCCGACAAAGGCCCAAGATGTCTTTAAAGGAAGTCGTAATCAAGACAACACAATCAACGATAGCTTAAGCTTCCTGAATTGAAAATATTAAACGGGAGAGGGAGGGGATGGATAGATCTAGCGTCAGTGTGTGGCGCTCTCCAAATACAGCCCCATAGCCCCCAGCATGATCTGGCTCCTACTTTTAGAATGCAAAAACTAAGTATGAAAAAGAAAAGTCTACCTACTAGGTACGTACCCAGAACTACTAGTTCCTTTATAGTCCTTGCTTAATTTATTGGGATTTGCTTATTTTCGTCAAAAACTAACCAAATAAAAACTAACTAACTAGCTTTCTTACAAGCTGTTATAAGTAAATATTTAACGTGCAACGTTGGAATGTTAATAAATTGTGGTTTCAAAATACTTACACAAACGATTTTTCGACCACTTCAGGAAGTGGTCGATAAATACAATTAAGTTCAAATTTAATTTACTTATGTATGTAAGACCGTAGATAACACAATACTTAATCTGGTGACTATTGACGAGATTCTGGTAGTCAGAGGAGGGAATTCTTTAATGGTTCATGGCATCAACTGGAAACTTATTTACCTACTGATGTATAGTTTGGTTGACAATGCAAATGCAATCAGCAAAAAAGCTAGAAAGTATTTGAATATGATATTTTAAACAAAAACTTAGTTACCTACTACATTTTCACCACGAAAATTTTGGCCGATAAATATTTGCGTTAAAAAACATGATTTCTTTCTTTTCTCTTATTTGATTTGAATTTTTCCAACGTCGTGAAGACAGTTAATTTTACGATATGTTGGCCATTGTAGGTACGGTTCCATTTGACATTGGCAAATTGTCTCCTATAGACAGCCATATTTTAAATAAAATTTCCTACTGTAAAAAAAATCCCGAAGACAAAATAGATTCGTGATGGCAGATGATGGGCAAGGTATCAGTTTATCTCTAAAAATAATATTTACCTGATTATAAAAAGCTCTGCGATAGCTGAGTGCAATAGTACCTAGGTTACAAAAAACAATGTATCTTTGATGCAGACAATGTCATTTCATTAGTGTCAATGTCAATGGGTCAAAATTAGGATGAAACATGGATGAAACATTATTGTTAAGTGTATGGGAACGAATACATAAACATAATGTAAGATTTTAGGAATAAGAGTACCTTACTCGTAGTGTAGCTTCGCACCAACTTTTTTAGGTAGATAAATTATTCACATTATTCAAGTTAAATAAGACCTTAACACTATATCGAGTTGTGTTGACTTTTGGATAGCATAAGCTAAATCCCTTTGCCTTTTTGATTTGAAATAAGGGAGCGGTATTTTAAAAAGACTTACCGCTTCTCGGCAACTTTGTAACTTTGGACCCTTTGTTTTTGTAAGTAGGGTCCGAATGCTCTCAAGTATTGTGTTCCGAGGTTCCCCGGGCGGGGTCACCTCGGGCACCATAATCACGCCGCGCCCTCTCGCCCCCGCGTCCGCTTTCGATGTGTTTGTTTGTTCAGTGAATTTCAAGTGCACTGATTTAGCGGTCGCCGCTTTCGAAGGGTCTGAGAAGTTGGCAGGAAAAATACAATACGACATGTTGTATACATTTAAAGAGTAAAATTAGTTAGTAAGTACGAAAGTCGTTCTATTTTTCTAGATCTGGCAGTTGAATTGAAAATCCGGGATTTAATAAATTGCCATGAGAATTCCTAGAAATTACATCGTTGTCTTCATTTACATAATTATTTAAACTTCATATGCCACGGCTTAAGTACCTGTTAAGATTTCGGGATTTTACGTGCATCCCAAGTTGCCTATGTTGTTAAGTATTCCAGACGTCTAGCCTACCTAGCAAATTTCGTCCGAATCTGTCTATCTAGCCGTTTTAGCGTCACAGAAAACAAACACATACGCACACTCGCACCTACGCACGCACGCACATAGTCACAAACTTTGACATTTTATTAATATAAATAGGAAAATATTAATAACTAGCTTTTGCCCGCGGCTTCGCTCGCGTGTTCCATAAGTATTCCAAAGAATCAAGATATCAAGCAAGCAAGCATATACAGGCAAGCAAGAAAGCATGCAAGCCAGATGCAAGCAAGCATGCATGCACGCGAGCAAGCAAGCGTGCAAGAAAGCGTGCAAGTAAGCGTGCAAGCAAGCGTGCAAGCAAGCACGACTAAACTTCAGGTAGATACGGTCCTTTACAGTATTTCTTTGTATACAATGTTTTTCACTAATTCGGAAGCGGGCACTAAAAATCTGAATAACCAGAAAGAATACAACTAAAGGTCTATAGGTACGTGCGGGTACGTATCAAAATATCTAAAGTTTAAAATTAATAATGGACGAAATACATAATGGTCATTTGATATAATCTTTGATCAATTATAACTGTGATCAAAGGATATAATGCAATTTTCTTGGAAATTCTCAACTTTACAGGATTTTCATAAAATAAACCTAACCTAACCTAAACCAATCTGTAGATTACATGATTAAAAAAGTTCGTTTTATCAATAGTTTCATAGAAAATTTTAATATGTATTATGACCATTATGTATTTCGTCCATTATTCGTTTTAAACTTTATATATTTTGATACGTTCCCGTACGTGCATATGATATTTAAAGAAACTTCCTATAACTCCTAACCGTTAAGGAGTTTAACCTTCCATCATCAGCTCACCTGGATAACCTAAACAAATACAACTATCGGTCTATACGTACCTATAATATTTAAAAAAATATTCTCAACTCCTAACCGTTAAGGAGTTTTACCTTCCATCATCAGCTCATCAACATGAGATGATGTCTACCAGACGCAAACACTTAAATAGCTTGAGAAAATATATGAAAAACGTAATGCGTGCCTACAAAATTTGAAGGTTGCCCTCGATTTCCCTGAGATCCCGTCATCAGATTCTGATTTGGTGACAATGGGACCATCTCAGGAGTAGGTATATTATATTCTTTCGAATAAAAAAAGAATTTTTAAAATCGGTCCACAATTGACCGAAAAATCGGTTAACATACCTACATAAAAAAATACATACAGTGGAATGCATAACCTCCTCCTTTTTTGAAGTCGGTTAAAGAGTCCTTTGTGGCCTACCTACAACCAGTAAAATGCAAAATCCCGTTTTTTCTCGTTCCCGTAAGAATTTCGGAAAATACTTTATTAATGCTCCCCTAGACTCCCCAAGGAATCCACTTGCCAAATTTCAGCTTTCTACGACCAGTAAAACGAAAAATCCCGTTTTTTCCTTATCCCGAGAGAATTTCCGAAAATCCTTAAAACTGTTTTTTACTACTATAATTACCTACTTCTATGCCAAATTTGAAGAGACTAGTAATTATACATAGGATTCCGTTGAGTTGAATATATAAATCCCGTTTTTTCTGAATTTCGGAAAGTCCTCTCTCAATGCTCCTTCTACACTCCCCAAACAACCTACATGCCGAATTTCAGCTTTCTACGACCAGTAAAACGAAAAATCCCGTTTTTTCCTTATCCCGTGGGAATTTCCGAAAATTCTTAAAACTGTTTTTTACTATTATAATTACCTACTTCTATGCCAAATTTGAAGAGTCTAGTAATTATACTTAGTTCATAGGATTCCGTTGAACTGAATATATAAATCCCGTTTTTTCCTTATCCCGTGGGAATTTTGAAAAATCCTGAACTTAATATTTTAACTAATGTAATACCTACTTGTGTATCAAATTTGAAGAGTCTAGTTATTATAGTTACTGAGATAGGGTCACTCGGATTCGAATGTATAAATCCCGTTTTTTCCCGTTCCCGTGGGAATTCCCAAAAATCCTTCCTTAGTGGATGCCTACATTGTATAAGGTATCTATGTGCAAAATTTCAAGTCTCTAGGTTCAGTGGTTTGGGCAAAATCTTAAAAACGACACCCATATTGATATTTAGACAATTCAACCCCATCGCACCCCATCCAGGGAGATGGTATTTTACGTATGCCACATCGGATTTTAAAACCGTTGTTGTTTTCATAACCAGCGACCCGATAAACCATAGAAACAACACCCATGTTGATTTTCAGACTTTGTTACCCCTTTCCCCTTTTTAGGGGTTGAATTCTCAAAAAACCTGAAACACGTGTTTACTCATTTATCATTAGGAGTACTTCTATGAAGTTTCGAATAAAATAGTCGAACTAATCTTGTTTCCCCATACAAACTTTTGAACCCCCTTTTCACCCCCTTAGGGAGCGAATTTTGAAAAATCCTTTCTTAGTGCACCCCTAGACCTTATAAGAAACCTACATGCCAAATTTGGAATCTCTAGGCCCAGTGGTTTGGGCTGTGCGTTGATATGTCAGTCAGTCAGTTTCTTCTTTTATATATTAAGAAGATTAAGATTAACGTCTACCTTAGTCTGAATGAAGTCAGTTTTCGGATCTGTTTGTAGATTGGTTGGCACAGTAAATATACCATAGACCATAACTAGACTATATACTATAACTACCTATTTATTAAGTAATTTACTTTTATCGTAGGCGTATTTCAAGGTTGTAATAAAATAACTCACTTTTGCCATGCCAGTACCTAGTTTTTCCGGCTGCACATCATCAGCGATCCCACCAAGTCTGCCGATCTGTCTTTGTGACGACGTAAGCCACTGTGCAGTTTAAATTCCCGACAATATCTTTTTGTAATAGCTAAGTAAGTACTTATTCAAGCTAAAATAATAATGTTTTATACGTGTTTTACGTTCTCCATCATTAAATGCCAAGGACATCCCTGTCCACATTAAGGAAGCTAAAGCAACTTGCATTAGCATCGGCATTGCGGGGATTAGTCGCATGATCGATTCCTCCAAATCCTTTCTATTTATAAACATGGGGCTTGGGTATAAACATCTTTTTTAAGCTACAAATATTTATTCCACCCCATAGACGCCCAAAGGGAACTTTTTGGCGGCACGCGACGACACGTGATCCCTTTCAAATTCGCATTCCCTGAACGTTTCGTAGTGAATCTTCTCCCTTATAGCTTCGTGTTGTGGTGAGGAATAAACGGAATTATCTTTATTTTTCATCTAAGTAGAAACTTCGATATACCTATCTACCTAAGAATGTATTTAAGTCGGTTAATCACATGAACTTCAAACAAAGTAGACTAAGAATCAATTACAATTACTGAAACAAAAATCGCGATCAAAAGCGTTTATCCGATCTTGAAAATTACAAACTGACAGATGCTGTTAAAAATAGTACTATTGGTAGTTAGGTAAAAATTGGACTTCTGAAACGAAAATCGTTTCTCGCAAACCTACAATATTTTTGAAAGACATGTTCAACGAGATCTTACACCATAAGTTAGGCGAGAAAAATCATCCCTACTTTACGTGGAAGGGAATAGGTACCTACTTAAGGTGGAAAGGCACGCTCTAGGCGCGAAATTCAAAATTTTTACAGGTTTTTTATTTATTGTGGGTAAACGGTGTAATTGTTTAAATTCATGTGGTACTTGCGGTTGTAAAACAGTATTCTTTATATTATTGTGTAAAGCTTTTTAAGAATAAAACTGTTAGCTTGATATAAAAGTTGTCAAACATAGAAATTCGGACTTTTTTGTTTTGACAACTTTTATTTCAAGCTAATAGTTTTATTCTTAAAAAACTTTACACAATAATATAAAGAACACTGTTTTACAAGCGCAAATACCATATGAAGTTAAACAGTTACACCGTTTACCCACAATAAATTAAAAACTGTAAAAAGTTTGAATTTCGCGCCTAGAGCGCGCGCTTCCACCTTAAACAAAACCTACCCTAATGCCAAATTAATTATAGCTTTCTAATATTGTAACTAAGTACTAAGAGTCCATGACTTAAGCTGCGGATACACAAATACATAGACGCGTTAAAGATAGTATATGGATTTAGTAATTTTGACTACGGAATGGAAAGGTAACTTCACTTAAATTGTTTTTTTCTGTTGTTTTATTGCCTAACAATGATCACGTTACTTAATACTTAATGGGTAAGTATTATGAAACTGGATAGGAAAGTATTCGTACTGTTGTGAGCAGAACAATTAATTCGATAAGCCAAAATTGTTAGTTAGTCAATAAACATGTCTAAATCAATCAGCAACTAACGTCAACGTCATACTCGATTCGTTTATATTTAGCTAATAAATGATTGAGCAGCAAGAAGCCACCTACATTTAACAAAATTTTTGTAAAGCCTAAGTACTTAGGTAAGTAAGCAGAATTTTAATTAAGAATAAATCTTAAAACAAAAATATCAAAAAGTCTTACTTTTCATTCACAAAATGGGGTCATCCATACATACGTTACATAGGGACTTCACCAGACACCCGTTGCCGACTACTTACCTACCAATCGGCACGTATGAAAAGCTAAGCCCAAAAGTCACTATTATACTTAAGTACCTACGCATTGTTCTCAGTATTGCCACGATAGAAAGTTTAAATATTAAGTGATTCATTTGATTTATACCTTAGGCTTTTATTTACTCTTAAACTACAAATAATTCCCAAGCAATCTTAGCCGCTATAATTTTTCTTGTGAATTTAATATATTTACTACCATTCTGAATTTTTTCAAATTTTTCCACCCAACAGCTTAGATTTTAGAGGGGGGGACGGGGGACGGTCGATTATAATGAAAATTTTCACTTTAAAGTTGAATATTTCGCAAACAGATCACTGAATAGAAAAATCATGTTAGCAAACCCCTAATGGTTTTAAAAGACCTATCCAACGATACCCCGCACTATAGGGTTAGTCGAGAAAAAAAAATCTCCCCCACTTTACGTCTATGGGAGGTATCCTAAAAAAAATATTTTTTATTTATTTATTTTACCACTTTGTTGGCGTAGCTGATATGTATATTCATGCCAAATTACAGCTTTTTAGTACTAACAGTCTCTGAGCTTAGCCGCGGACAGACATGGCGAAACTATAAGGGTTCCTAGTTGACTACGAAACCCTAAAAATAACCTACGACCTATTCTCAGACCTACCGAATGTACAGAAAAAAGTTTCATAAAAATCGGTCAATCCGTTTCGGAGGAGTTCGATAACAAACACCGTGACACGAGATTTTTATATATTAGAAGATTATAAATGAGAAAGTGTGCCTGTCTGTCTGTTACCTCTTCACGCGTAAAGCGCTGCACTGATTTAGATGAAATTTGGTATGGAAATACTTTGAGACCCTAGAAAAGACATAGGATAGTTTTTATCCCGGAAAATTGCACAGTTTCCTCGGGATGGCACACGGAGTCGCGGGCAAGTTAAGTAATATTTTATATTTTGTTTTTAATTCTCGTTGTTATTTACCTAGTAAAGTAAGTACCTACATTAAAACCTGAGTAAATGGTTTGTCTTTCATTCCAATTTAATGTTTTAAAATAAGTATAAAATAGAAAAATCAGCGCATTCATCCCCTAACAAGTCCAGTGTAGGTACTTCGGAGTAGAGCGCATACAAAAAATAATTATTTATTTAATGAACTGAAACAATTCCTTTGCTCACCCGCGGCCTTACGATAATTACGTTTATGTAAGAAATGCGTGTTCTGTTCATGCAGTTCCTCCACCTTAAAAACTGTACGAACACACAAATCACATAAACCCTACTATCACCACCACCAAACTACATTGACGCGTTTCGAATGCAACATAGCCAAATAAATACCATAATTATATATAATAATGCTCATAGTCAAAAAATTGGCAGTATAGCGTACGGTTGTGGTACCTACTCTGAGGATGAGCTCTGGTTGAGTTCGAAACGCGTCAGTCAGTGTAGTTTGGTGGTGGTGATAGTTGGGTTTGTGTGTTCGTTCAGTGTGAAGGTGGAGGAACTACATGAACACGCATTTCTTATTAAATAAATCGTAAGGTCGCGGGTGAGCAAAGTAATTGTTTCGGTTAATTAATATGGACCCCCACAAAGTAAGGCCTGATTCAATAAATTAGTTATTTAAGCCGAAAATTTTCAAAACTAACCTATAAAATCTAATATATAAAAATCTCGTGTCACGGTGTTTGTTACCGCACTCCTCCGAGACGGCTCGACCGATTTTTATGAAACTTTTTTCTCTGTATTCGGTAGGTCTGAGATTAGGTCGTAAGGCTATATATAATTCGCAGACGGAGTCGCGGGCAACAGCTACTAAGTTTATAAATAATCCTCGCAAATAAAATAAATACTTAAGTAATCCTCGGTCAGAATCTGAACCATCAATGTCGCAAATTCGCAATCATTCTCACCAGTACCATCACCACCATGCCAACAGATGCCACAGTGCAGCCCTTAGACTTCACAGCGAGAAGCAAACAACCATCCTGCGATCGTCGAACCTGCTCTTGCCTCGGCCGAGTTAGCGTAGCGCTTCCAGATCCAGTCCGTAGATCCAGCAGGATGCGCTCTACTCCAAACTAAAGTATGCACAAATTATACCTACTGGACTACCTATTGGCGGGGAAGAATGTGCCTGTCATTTAGTACATTAAAACCTCAGTAGAGGACAGGCTTTGTCATGCATTATTCATTACATGTGGTAAATAAAATAAAGAATTTAAATTAAAACTACTTGAAATTAATTATTAGTATAATGATTAAAAATTATTTTTTGAACTCTAAAGCATTTTATCATTTAATGTAAGTTTAGTTGTTGAGCATTGACGAAACAAAACGCAAGCCCGTCTGTCAAAAATTGACAATTCTCCACGACAACAAAAACATGCGTGCGCCTATAACCTCAATAATATACGTACAATATTGATATGATATCGATGGTTGAATAAGCCTGAAAATGGACGACTTGCAGTTAAATATAACCGTTGCTAAAAAGGTGAGTTATTTAACTATTTTTCTCAAAAGCGTCAGAAGCCTAATATTGTTTCTAACCGTTAATACTATTGTAGAATACCAAGAAAAGTGGAGCTACGCAGAAAGATGCTTCGGAATACAAGTTTATGTCAAAACCAGCTTTTACTGGAAAAACTATAGCTAGAAAAAGACCTATACATGATAAAAAAAACGATGGCGAACGTCAAATCAAAATACCAAAACCGTCTGAGTCCCAGGGCCCTAAGTCAATAGATTTGTCAGAAAATCTAAGGAACTTGAGTGAAAACAAGGGAAAGTTTCAAGGAAAAAGTTATCAAGATCTCAGTGATGACATACAATTAAAGCAAAAGCCAAGGGCGGGAGGGTGGATTTCGTCATTGTTTAAAAATAACCCAGGTGTTCCACGGATTGGGCAACGAGCCGTAAGGCCTCTTGTTGAGAAAGTGTTTGCAGAAAAGACTTTTGCCGATTTGGATATTCATCCTCATAGTGTAGCAAATTTACAGCAAAATTTGGGGTTAAAAGATCTTATGGTAGTTCAGCAAATTGCTGTTCCTGTTATACTGCAGGGGCGAGATGCATTGATAAGGTAAGTGTATAATAAAGCTAACTCATGTTTACAAGTAACAATTTGATTTCTAATACATGTAGCACAGTGCCTTTGTAAAAGCTGGCCTATATAAGGGTGAATGTACTTTTTTCTGTTGTTTATTCTGTGACATCTTCATACTGTTTCATAGAAATATTGACTTCTGTAATCTAAATTGGCGTAAGGGACAAAATAGCCAAAATGAGTAATGAATTGTAGTAATTCAAACTACAATTACATTTTAGATTACAATCGTTGCATGCTTAGGTTGTCCAAGGGACAAAATTTGTGTAACCATAGCAACAGGTGATAAGAATAAAGTTGATTCACCCATAAATAAGGTAGGCAATTATGAAATGATTGACATGTCCCTGTCTGTGGCTTAAAGTAGAACCTTATTACAATATAATAAGAGCTATTGTGCCCCACATAAGGGTCATTGGGTAGCATTTAATATTATGAAACATTCTAATTAGGTTTTTGTTGCAAACTATTCTTTCCGCTTGCGTTTGTGTCGTCACAGTGTGTATGTTTTTGTGCTTAGTTTTAAATGGGTCCCACTGATAAACAGTGTTGTGGCTTGCCACAACATTATGCTCAGTGGGGCCCAATGTTAAACTATTCAATGTTTTTTTATTTGTAAATTTGCCGTCAAATGTATTTTTTTTATGTGTAAATAAACATCTCTCTCTCAGTGGGACGTATAGGGTGGTACATTTAGATCAGTCAGTATGGGCAAGTTTGTAACTATAAGACTGACATCTGTTCTTAGGAACCATGTCAATGATTTTAGCGATAAACTGCATACTAACATAAAAAAAAATTGTACTCAGTTTGGGAGTCGAACCTGGTAAATTTGAAAAAAAAAAAGTGGAGTAATAGAAGAGAATAGTTTGGTTACTTCAAAAGTTTAGTCAACCTGGGGGGAATTGGGTTGTTAGTACCTTTCGCCATGGATATGCTGTCACACTACAACTGCGGAAAGGCTTGCAATTTATTGCTAAGTTTATTTTATTCTGCATAAGTAGACATTTAAGACAAATTAAAAGATGCTGTGTTGTTAGAAAGATATAATGTGATGCAAAAATTCTGTTTTTAAAAAGCTTTTGTACAGTGTATATTAAGAAGTGTGTATTGTCTCTAATTCCGTCATACTGTTAAACTGCTGGGCAAAGACAAAGGTCTCCTGTGTATGGCTTTAGTTTTCAAAAGAGGGGTGTTATATATAAGTTTGATGCCATGTTATGTCTGTCTGTGGCATCGTAGCTCTTGAATGGATGGACCAATTTTGATGCGGTTTTATATGTGAAAGCGAGTTTCTTTGTGGCGATTCTTAGTTATGTTTGGGAAAAATCGATTCAGCTGTTTGAAGAGTATCAGCTCTTTTCCAAAATGATGAAAGGAATTATCGGCATAAAATGGATTTATTTATTTGGTTAAGTGTGACGATTGGATAGCCTAGTTTTTAGAGAACCTGACTATGAAGATTGAGGTCCCGGATTCGATTCGTGGTTGGGGCAGATATTTGTGTGAAAAATATGAATGTTATATTTATCTTTAATCCGTTGTCTAGCAGTGGCGAAGGGTACTAACAACCCGATTCCTCCCGGGTTGACTAAACTTTAGAAGTCACCAAACGCTTCCCTTCCATTACTGCATTTTCAAGAAGATGATAAATGGGTTTAGGGTTTAATTTTGCTCCGGCTTTACTTGCAATAATGTTTACGCCCTGCCACTGTTGTCTAGTACCCATAGTACAAGCTTTGCTTAGTTTGGGACTAGGTCAATTGGTGTCAAATGTCCCACGATTTATTTATTACTAGCTTTTACCCGCGGCTTCGCTCGCGTGAACTCCACAGATGCCAAACTATTGTCAGGCAGGAAGCAACGTGGAATTGGCTATGGGGTTGGGATGTTGTGGACAGGATTACCGGGCTATGGAGTGAGATAACGGACACTTACCATCTCAATATCTCATAAACTGAACTTTTTGTAGGCGGTCACTTGCCATTCACTGAATGGGATCCTCAAACTATTGCCCGCTCGGGGCAACGAGGCGGCAACATTGATGTGAACGGCTAAGGATGGAGAGGTGTTCCTGGACTTTAAATTTAAACTTCAAAATGTCAACTCGCCACTTACGCAAATATATCCATCCTTCGAGCATTTAGTTCTTGCGCTTCACTCTAGGCGGCCAATAAAGGCAAACTAGAGGCGGGGTGGGTGTGTAACTGTGTGTGAGTGTGTGTATAAGCGCATGTGTGTATGTGTATCCTCGGAGACCTTAGGTTCGTGGTGTCGCTACGCACTAACAGCTCGCCACAAGCCGCCCTGCGATGACTGACTGCACAGGTGACAAGACAACACCAGCGCGCGATGGGGTCGTAACATCCCTACGCCTTTTTATTATTATTATTTGTAAATTTATATTTATTATTGTTAGCTACGGTAGAGATCTAAGACATGTAATGGGTATTTACTTCAATATTTATGAAAAATGTAATTTAAACAATTATCTATCCTATCAGAATTAGCGTCCACGAGTAATTTAAAAAGAATGAAATAAAAGTAAAATTAACAAAATGTATATAACCCCTAAAGCAAAAACTCTTTAAAACGTAAAAAAAAATATTTTTTTCACGTACTTGAATTTCATTAAAAGAGTTGGAAGACCGCTAAGTAATGTACCTTTGTAGATATATAGTACATTGTTGTAGAGGCTGGAAAGTAAGCAATAGATGGACGAGTTTGTTTGAGGGCCGACGCGTAGCGGAGGCCCTCGAAAGTACGAGTCCATCTATTGCAATTTTGGCCGAGACTAAACATTGTGCTTTTCACGACTAATGCGAGGAAATCATCATCATCATCATAATCATCCATCCATCCATCCATCCCGTCCATCCGTCCATCCCGTCCATCCCGTCCATCCCGTCCATCCCGTCCATACGTCCATCCGTCCATCCGACCATCATCCTGTTCATCCCGTCCATCCCGTCCATCCATCCATCCCATCCATCCCGTCCATCCGTCCATCCGTCCCGTCCATCCCGTCCATCCCGTCCATCCCTCCAACCCGTCCAACCCATCCATCCCGTCCAACCCGTCCATCCCGTCCATCCCGTCCATCCCGTCCAACCCGTCCATCCCGTACATCCCGTCCATCCCGTCCATCCCGTCCATCCGTCCATCCGTCCATCCCGTCCATCCCGTCCATCTGTCCATTCCGTCCGTCCCGTCCATCCCGCCCATCCCGTCCATCTCGTCCATTCCGTCCATCCCGTCCATCCCGTCCATTCCGTCCATTCCGTCCGTCCCGTCCATCCCGTCCATCCGTCCATCCGTCCATCCCGTCCATTCCGTCCATCCGTCCATCCCGTCCATCCTGTCCATCCAGTCCATCCCGTCCATCCCGTCCATTCCGTCCATCCGTCCATCCCGTCCATCCCGTCCATCCAGTCCATCCCGTCCATCCCGTCCATCCGTCCATCCGTCCATTCGTCCATCCCGTCCATCCCGTCTATCCAGTCCGTCCGTCCGTTCATCCGTCCATCCGTCCATCCTGTCCGTCCGTCCGTCCATACGTTCGTCCGTCCATCCATCCATCCATCACATGCAGCAGACGATTACTTTTGATTGGTTCAATAGTGTCGTTTCAGCACGCCAGGAATGAAATTCAGAAATTATCTTTCAAAAAGTCGTATCGTATTATGAAATACATATACTGATACGTCCTGTTTTCGATTAGTGTAACATTGTTGTCGTGTTTGCGCGCCATAAATGAGTCAGCTGTTAAATGTACATATATAGGCAGTTTTGAGTACTGGATTTAGGTTATCCATGGCCACATTTTCGAGCAGTGTCGTGAAAACTAATTATACTTCTTCACTTAGCGGTCCCCCATTGCGGCGACGATCATCTTAAAAATATTAATATGTCTAATCAAGTTAAAAGGCAGAAAGTTTTTTTTTTGTTTTTAGAGTTTTTTGTGTGGTTATTTTTTTTTAATTCTTTACAGGTCACAGACTGGTTCTGGAAAAACCTTAGCTTATGCATTACCTATTGTGGAAGGGCTGCAGGCAATAAGGCCTAAAATAAACCGCCTTGATGGCATCAGAGCTGTAGTTGTGGTTCCTACCAGAGAGCTTGCTGTGCAGACTTATGAATTATTTGTTAAACTTGTCAAGGTTAGATTAATACATAATTATTAATGTCTATTTGTGTTTTGTCATTGGACAAATTTTGTACGTAACCCACAGAGACAAAGCATTGTATAGTCGACTAAGAAATTGTTTTACCTGCAACTTCAACAAGAAAAGTTGACAAGCAGTCTTATTGTTTTTCTGATAAATAAAATGGTAGAGTATTTATTTGGTTGACTATACAGCCGCATTAACTGTGTGCAGCCGTTTGTGCTAGACATTGTCTGCCGACAGAGTCTCAGAGAAGACAAATTGTCCTTCTAATGTATCTTAGCATGGTTGTACAAAGCTTTTTCTCTGTGAACTATTTTATTCTTGTAGTCATTCAGCGTCTTTTCTAGCCATTTACCTGGATCGTCCCTGGACTCTTAAGTGGTGGTCAGAAACGAAAAGCAGAAAAAGCCAGAATACGAAAAGGCCTTAGTATACTAGTTGGCACTCCAGGACGTATAAATGATCATCTCAGGCATACTGCATCTTTGAATTTTGCTAAAACAGGGTATGTAATTTTCTCACAATGCTGTTATGAGTGTTTTCTCTTTAAAGGTCATCACCAAAGGTATTTTAGTAATTTGTTCTCTCATCAAATTTTGTTTCAGCTGTTTGGTATTGGATGAGGCTGATCGTTTACTTGATATGGGTTATGAAAAGGATGTAGCAGCAATTGTAGCAGCTATTGAAGAACACAAGAAAAACGCTACTTACGACCCTCTGGCTATGGTTAAAAGTCAAATAAAAACCAACTTCCCAGAAACAGAAGAGGAGTCCACAGAAAATAAAGAGGTAGAAGATAAATGTGAAGTAAAACATCATCTGACTGAAGTGTTCCTATCAAAAGAGCGCCAGACAACATTACTCTCAGCTACACTTTCTAAGGTAAGACTAGATGTTATATCTACAGCTACATAAGATTGATAATTAACTTTTTTAGACTTGTGCTCTAATGGCATCAGTATCTATTAGATTTTTATTATTTTTTACATAGGCAGTAGAAAATTTAGCCGGAATTACCATGGTGGATCCTGTATTTGTTGACTCATCAGAAGGAAAAGCACTTGTAGCTGATTCATTGAAGTCATTAAAAGAGAAAAAAGAGGAAACCAAACCGGGACCCTCGAACACTAAAGAAAAGCCGACAAACACTGTAAAGGCTAAAAGTGTTGAATTAAGTGAAGATCTAAGCGACACTAATCAGAATGACGATGATCAAGAAAATACGCAAGACGGTAAACCAGGTAAAAAAGCGACTACTTAAATTGAAAACAAAATAGATTATGTGTATACATATATTTGAACTTTGTATTGATTAACTTTTTTATATAATTTTAGGTTTAAAATTATTTAGAGAAGACAAATCAAGGCAGTTGTTTAATGTTGATGACTTATCAGATTCTGAATCGGCTAGTCCAGTTCCATTCCCTGAAGATTCTGGCAAAAAAGATGATAGTAATAAAGCAGAAGCAGTGCCTATTGCACCGCTAGGAGTCGTGGATATGGAATCAGACGATGAATATGTTATGCCTAATGAACCAGACATCGCACCGTCATATGAGGCTGCAGTGCAAACCGCCATGAAGCAAGACGAACTCGTCATGCCAGTCTCGGTGAGTCAGACGTTCCTTATTGTGCCAATGAAGTTGAGACTGGTAACACTATGCTCTCTTATCGTAGAACACTGTGTAATGAATAAAAAAGGAGGGAAACTGATGGTGTTCATGGCAACTTTGGAGATGGTGGATTATCATGCAGAGTTAATAGAGACTGTGCTGACTGGGCAGTCGGCTAAAGCGAAAGAAAAGGATGGACAGAAGAAGAAAAAAACAAAATCGAATAAAAATAAAGCAATTAATGAAAAGGTAAGCCATGCTTCAATACTCTCTGACAAGTACGTTGGTATACTATTATCTCGCCTCGTTCGTTTTTCGTTTAATTCTTATTTCGTCTCATTCTGTATTCGTGTTCGTCTTGTTCGTTATCCGTCACCTTTGATCAATTATAACTGTAGATCCAGTCGCGCGCCCGAAAATGTCCGAGCCAAATGAGCGCCACTTTGATAAAAGTGGCCTTCTTTTTTTCTTAGAACGTTGCGTGAAATTGTCAAGTTTAGCTGTCAAGTGGAGTTTTGCCGCTACCGAAATTCGACTGTAATGAAGTAAAGACTAGGTTCAAATTTCTGTGTAGGTGATGATTTTATTTGTTACGCAACCAAATAAAAAAGTTCGGACATTCTTTGAAGGGGATTTTGTTCGGCAATGTGTATCTTCAGTTATAATTGATCAAAGTCCGTCACTATCTTTTGTGGTCAAATTCAGCAACTTTTCTATCTCTTAATATGTCTTATTCGTTTTTCGTCACGGTCTTCCTTGGACTCATTCGTCGTTCTTCCCTTTCGTTTTTTGCCTCAATTAACTACTTATTCGCCAAAATTATTTCGATACGTTTGAAGCTGGTAAATAAATGTTCGTAAGTAAATGAGACAAAAAACGAAAGGGAAGAACGACGAACGGGTCCAAGGAAGACCGTGACGAAAAACGAACAAGACTTATTAAGAGAAAGACAAGTTACAGAATTTGACCAAATAAGATAATGACGGATAGCGAACAAGACGAAGTGACGAATACAGAATGAAACGAGATAAGAATGAAACGAAAAACGAATGAGGTGAGATAATAAGATAGGTACCAGTATGTTACGTCCCTAGTAAGTTTAATGTTTCGAAAAAAAGGTTGGACAGATGAAGAAAAAAATTAAATCGAATAAAAATAAATCAAATACTGAAAAGGTAAACCACGCTTCAGTACACCCTGACAAGTATGTTACGTAGTAATTTTAATGTTTGAATCAGTGCATTACACATTTTGTGTTATATTTATTTACTTTTAAAGCAATGGATAAGTCGATTGTGATCTGATCATAGTGACCATATATGATCAAACGAGTATCAAAGTGTGATAAATTCAAGTCTAACATCGTTTACCTCCCTTTTCTGCTTTGCGCATATGCTTCCATCGCAGATATACAGCGTACATCCCTGACATACCGAAGTGTTGAAGTGTCTGTATAATAACGCCACAATGTCCGTCCAACTTCAGGATCAGATGTCGAAGCCCATTCTATTGCAGCGGGGAGTCAGACAAGGAGATGTTATCTCTCCGAAACTGTTCACCGCTGCACTAGAGGATGCGTTTAAGACTCTGAACTGGGAAGGGCGTGGCATCAATGTAAATGGCGAATACTTCACTCACCTTCGATTTGCCGACGACGTGGTGCTTATGGCTGAGACCTTGGAGGACCTCAGTGCGATGCTCGCTGACCTCGGAAGTGTCTCCGAGAGAGTTGGTCTTAAATTGAACATGGACAAGACGAAGGTCATGTCGAACGCCCATGTTGTACCAACTCCCGTCGTAATCGGAGATACTTTGCTCGAAGTTGTTGACGACTATATCTATCTGGAACATACAATCCAATTGGGTAGGTGCAACTTCGAGAAAGAGGTCAATCGACGAATTAGACTCGGCTGGGCAGCGTTCGGGAAGCTCCGCAATATCTTGTCATCCGATATACCGCAGTGTCTCAAGTCAAAAGTCTTTGACCAGTGTGTGTTGCCAGTGATGACTTATGGCGCTGAGACGTGGCCGCTAACGATGGGTCTTATAAGGAAGCTCAAGGTCACTCAGAGGGCGATGCAGAGAGCTATGCTTGGAGTTTCTCTGCGGGATCGCATTAGAAATGATGAAATCCGCGCGAGAACTAAAGTCACGGACATAGCTCGAAGAATCGCTAGACTTAAGTGGCAGTGGGCAGGGCACATCGCCCGTAGAACTGACGGCCGATGGGGCCGAAAGGTTCTCGAGTGGCGTCCGCGGACCAGAAGACGCAGTGTAGGTAGGCCTCCAACAAGATGGAGCGACGACCTGGTGAAGGTAGCAGGAACGCATTGGATGCGGATGGCACAGGGCCGATCTGTTTGGAGAGCCTTGGGGAAGGCCTATGTTCAGCAGTGGACGTCTTTCGGCTGAAATGATGATGATGATGATGATCCCTGACATACTTACATGAAGTACAAGTGTGAAAAATGTGCTCCTAAAATTGAGATATCATAGGAGACTATTTTGTACTAAAATAGAAATTACACCGTTCTTAAAGATTTTTTTTAGTTTACCTGCCTCTATCAGAAATAATCCAGTCAAATATGATGAAAACAAATTAACCTGTATATATTTTATGATGTAATTCGAAGTAATTATTGATCAGGGTTATTTACTTTGTAGTAAAAAAAAAAAATATATATTTTAAAATAGAGAAACACCAAAAAAATTTTGTTTCTTAATTGTGTTCACTACATTTTAGATGTTCGTAAGCAAAAAAATATCATTTGTATAAAAATCGCTATCTTCATTATTAGTACTTTTTCTCGCCATGTACCTATAAGGGCCATACATACGCTCCATGATATAAATAAATAAATATCACGGGACAATTCACACCAATTGACCTAGTCCCAAAGTAAGCTAGGCAAGCTTGTGTTATGGGTACTAGGCAACGGATAAACATCTAATATATAAAATTCTCGTGTCACGGTGTTTGTTTCCGAACTGCTCCGAAACGGCTTGGCCGATTTTTATGAAACTTTTTTCTCTATATTTGGTAGGTCTGAGAATAGGTCGTAGGCTATTTTTTATACCCCTAGGTGATATGGCAAAACAACGTTTGCGGGGTCAGCTAGTACTTATATAGATAGATACATACTTAAATACATATTAAACACCCAAGACCCGAGAACAATCATTCGTATTTTTCATACAAATATCTGCCCCGACACGGGAATCGGGAATATAGAATAGCTCATCGCATCTAGTCAAGATAACATAGATTTTATGTGCTCGACGAGAGGCCGTAATAAACATAGTAACAAAATGCAACAACCTTTTGTTCCCTATCAGGACTCATCAGACAATTCAGATTCCGAGTTCGAGATCGATTACCAGGCGCCGCCCGAAGGCGGTCTGGTGCCAGTAGAGATGGATGTGTTCAAATTGCATGGTTCGATGCCCCACGAGCAGAGGATAGAAGTCTTCGGCCAGTTCCGGAAGGCAAAGAAGGGGGTGTTGTTTTGTACGGTAAGTAATGCAGCTACCCTGATAATTTTAGTAGCACAGTCTATAGTGTAGATCAGCCATACATAAATATTGTTAAGTCTTTTTTTAACTCCCGACCCAAAAAACAAAAGCATAAAAGGAGCCATTTTACCCGAGACGTTCATAAAGCCACCCTAGTCGGCATGTCGAGGGTGGATAGACGGCTCTATATCTAAATCCCTAATGATTATTTGTCCTAATGTAATGTTTGTCCTAACTCTTTTTATTTAAAATCTATTAATTGTTCTGGATTTTTATAAAACAAACCTAACCTAACCTATAGAGTTCTAGAGGATAATCACAAAAAAGTACCTGAAAAATTCACGGTTTCCGAGAAAAAATGTGTTAGGACAAACATAACGATGTTAGGGATTTAGAATGAGACCCGTTTTTATCGAACTCCTCCAAAACGGCTTGACCGATTTTTATGAAACTTTTTTGTCTACATTTGTTATTTATGAGAATAGGTTGTAGGCTATTTTTTATACCTACCCCTATTCTTCGCGGACGGAGTCGCGTGTAACAGCTAGTAATTAATAATTATGTACTGGATTTGCCTAGTTTTATAATTTCATTTTCATGGCTGTTTGAGCTTGATTGCCTTGGTATTAGACGAAGATTTTACTCTATGTACTAAAGCATAATAAATATAATAACCATTTGATGCAGCATTCTCTCAACATAAAGAACAACTAAACGACCATGAGAAGTGAAAAAGTTATTTTGAGACTTAATCACGAATCTACTTATTGCTAAAATTACCTCGACGTTTCCACTACATTGCTGCAGCCGCGCGGCTGTGGTCACGAGTCGACGCCCGCTGCAATTTGGTGGAAACATCGATGTAATTTTAGCAATAAATATGTTCGTGATTGATTAGATTAAGTCCCGAGAAATATTAGTTAGAGTTTAAGACTTTAAGTTATTACGAGATTGTTTTTTAATGTCAGTGAGTAGTTAGATTACATCAGTTTTATTTCCAAATCTACGTCCAACTAAGCGTAAACTGATAAAAAACAATTAATTGTTAAAGAATATTGTATGGCGTCCGAGCACAGGTACGAAGAGCGCTACCTGCCCGCACTAGATCACGTTTTTAATCCAGCCACAATGGCGGGGCCCGCCACCGCTTGCCTTTGATTGTCGATAGTTAATTGTTGTTTGAGTCGTATTAGTTGGTCATTCATCTGCCTCCGCCGGCTCCCAGCTTGCCACAATACGCGTCGATTAACTACCATTATCTGTATTTATTACATCTGTAAGCGCCGATACGCCGCGCTCGACACCGGCACAAAAATTAAATTGTCTATACACGTATACATGTTGCTCATAGAATGCGGTTTGATTCTATCTTTTTGATGCTTTTTTGTTTGTGACGAAGAGCGAGCGTTACTATACATGAGTCATACACAGTGTAAGAAACAAAAGATGTCTCTCCTGCGGACATTGAATTTAGCGGCTTCGAGTCAGAATATTTAAGGCGAGGTACCTCGTAGAAACGTAATTTTTAATTTCATTTTATCTTGAAACGGTAATGATTAAACACGTGAAAAAAATATATGTTGCTTTTGAGACCTTTCTGTAAGTACGTCGGGCACTCGTTACATAATTGGACAAACTTCACTCGATAGAAAAAAAATCCAAACATACCCCTATTTTGTACCTTTAAACTCATTTCATTTCAATATTATACTACTTGATGTATTGAAAGTCACATCAAAATAAACGTCTGTAATGATGTAATGTCCGTCGGGTTTAATTTTGTTAATTTTCTAAAACATATAATATTTAACCCAATATTAACGAAGTTCACGGCACGATTTACTGGCGCCCCGCTGCCAGCCCGCCGCTCAGTCCCGAGCGGAACGTGTTGGAGGTCGGACGCTTGCCAATTTTTGAAGCGCTCCACATTACGACTAAATATCCTTGATGTGGGTAGTAGTATCATCATTTATTTCTGTTATTTACCACTATTCAATGTAACCGCCACACACAAAAAGAAACACCCATCCACGCAACTATACACAGTACACAGTGTACAAAGAAAAACAGTACGGGCACAGAGTAAAAATGTAACCAGTTATTCAACTTCATACTAGAGCGCCCGAATCGACGCACGCACACAGCCAAACGTATTACACGGCCGCTAAGTAATCTTCGGAATACAAAACAATGCTGCAACCCACGCAGCGCGCCGTCTATGACGCTTAATTGGCTGCGTGCGTGCGTCGATTCGGGCTCTCTAGAATGAAGTTGAATAACTGGTTACATTTTTACTCTGTGGTACGGGTCTATCAAATTTTTTACAAGTGCCTGTACTATAAATTCGCATTTATTGACAAAATTGCCACATTACAAGGTTTACTAATGGTACCGCTGCAATCGCCGAAATGATAATTCTTATTATTTCAGCATTTATAATCTCAGTGACTTTTAGGTTATAAACTATATGGAAATGACAGGTGTCAGGATTTACTGCTTAACTGCCGACCACTATGTATACGCTCATTTTTTCATAAATCTCAAATTCGGTTTTTACAATATTGACTTAGACCGCTGACTACCGACACAGTGCCACTTTTAGCAATTGTTGTAGTGTGTGATAGCGTGAGAAGCATGGTGTCATATGGCTTACGAGGCTCCTGCGAGTGTATACATATTTTTGACCACTTGATCCGTGAAGAATGGCCGACACCTACCGTTATTTGTATTTTAGCGCCATATATAGTTTAGTTTTGTATCTAACTGAAATTCTGGAACTGTACAAGCTGCGGACAAAGAAGTATCCACTTCGAAAACGTTTCATATTTTACATTTATAACACAAAAGTAATCTAATTAATTGCACCTAAACATTTAAATTACAGCGTGATCTTGGTCTCGGTCGCAACTTACACTACTGTAAATTATATTACACTGTGGCTGGCAAGCGTGACCTCCGTCGGCGAGTTCACGGCGCGCGCGGCGATCGTAGCTTTTGCGCGGGCGGGGTGCGGGGTGTAAATTAACGTGGCGCGCTTCAAGAACCTCGCCTTAAGATTTATTTAAATGGGCTAGGTTGGCCAGGCGTTCCCACACGCCGATGTAGACTTATCAAAAATATTGGCTATTGACTCTTAACTTTTGCCATGTCCACTGGAGAGACGCAAACAAAAAAAAGTGTATGACCCACATAGATCCAGTTGTCATGGATACTGCGGGTATTTAGTGTGTAAGGATGTTGCTAGTCTTGCAAATTTTTTTTGGGTGTAATCGGTATTTATGAAATTGATCAAAGAAAGATCACCAAGTGCAATCACGGCTCTTCATTAGGTAAAAGTGCCTTACCTGAAAGATAAACCTGAGAAAAACTGGATATTTTCTATATACAACCCTTCCTGAAATTGAGAGTTTCTGAGTGTATCATCATTGACACGCTCCAAAGAAATAAGTTTTGTAATAAGTATAATACATGGGTCATTATTTGAGCGTTTGTTTCGAATCAGTTTCGTGGACACATTTTTGCAGACATGGTAGAAAATTCTGATATAGTTTCCATTTATCTGGTGAAGTCCTCTAATAACCAAAAACGCCATCAAAATCTATAGCTAATTCGTAGAAAACGTGACCACAAAAAGTGAGGCGGTTGAAACGCTCTTATAATGACCCATATATTATATCTTTACTCTATAAACAAACTTAATCTCCATTAAAAAGTAATTAAACTCTAATAACAACAAAGTCAGCCTGAGAATAATAAAAGAAAAACAATAATGAATATTATATTTGTACATACTTACGTGATCGAATCAGCTATTATTTTTTTGCTGAAAACTAATACAAATTAATTGCTTGACCAAGCAAGAAACTATACTAGTTCTGTGCCGTGCAGAATGCATCGGTTTTTTAAATCAGTTTTCGTGGAATCTTCTCACTAGAGAGCACAATCAATGTACTATAGTAATTGATTGCAAGTAGTTGCGGTAAATATGTAATTATGTTGTTAACTGTGTATGTTTATTTATTGCTTTAATTTGCAATTGTTCGCGGTTTTTAATCATTTCAATTGGATGATGAATATAAGTTATTACAAATGGCATAATTAAATCCAGTGCTCTTCGATTTCTTGACGCTGGCGTGCCTTTAGTGTCTCTCCATTTAATTGTCACGGTCCTTTCGTAATCTCGTTTAGTTATTGTATCTACGCATTTGATTCGCTAATTATAGGTCGCGTTTTTACCTTAGTAAGGTTTAAAACCGCTAAAGCGTCATATTAGGCAATATTTGGTGCTTTAGTGATTTTACCTTTCCACTGTCGAATATAATAGTTTGTTGCTACAGGATGTAGCGGCAAGAGGTTTGGATGTGCCTCGCGTCGACTTGGTAGTACAATACTGTGCTCCGGCCTCAGTCACCGATTACGTACACAGGTATGTATTTTATTCGTTTGCTACGTTACTAGACTGAATAAAAACCAAAATTTTATGAAAGTAGGTATAACTTTGATTGATATTATGTTTTAAATTGGCGTGGCGGCACAAACGGTACTTTCCAATTATGAAATAACTGGTTCTGGAAATTAACAAAGTAATACCGACGTACAAACACAATAAATCACATTCAGAAGAAAGTCCTATACAGAATGTATTCTTCTTCACTATTACATGCTGGAGGGTCCTTTCTTAAGTTTTCACCCGTCTGTCGAAGGAGGGTTGTGTTTTTCGAGCGTATGTATTTATGCACGTATAGTATGTATCATTCTTTGGCTCGCCCTGCAAGCCTAAACGGCTCAATGGATTTTGAAGTTTGAATTGTCATTAGATTCGTCTCAGTTCCGAGAGTGACATAGGGTATTTATATTTTCCCGGAATTCCCACGGAAACGGGAATTATACAGGCGGGTTTTTTGCATCTAAAGTACGATTTTTAATTTCGTGGAATTCTGACAAATGCCAGATTTTGACGTTTCAGAGGCAACAAACCTTGTTTCATTTTAAATCTATTTATTATTTTAGAAACATAATAAAATAGGCACTTTACTAATTATAAATATAGTGAAGGAGAGCTTTTACTATAAGAAGCTATCAGTTTTTTTTTTGTTATTAACTTTTCTACTTGATATCCCGCGAGGGAGAATCCAAATAACCGATCACTGTTTATTAGTCTATATTTATTTCATAGGCTTTTAAGTGATTCGTGTATTCATGGTTCGTGTGAGACAGTTCATAATGATATTAGTCCTCTTTAAAAACATAGCACATAGCAAAAAACAAAAACTTTTCATGGAAATAATAATATCCATCAACGAAAACGACAAAAATAATACGGAAACAGGAGAGCGAGCACATTCGAACATTCAAGACAGAAGCCGAATGACTTTAATATTGTTTTGACAGAAGAATGATATTTGAAGGTTTTTATTATTTAAGTATGTACCTTGTCTATGAAATTTTAAATTACAAACCACTTGAGACGACGATTGAAACTTAATACGTAACTATTAATTATAATTTAAGTCCGAAAGTTTGCGATATATGTCAATCATCGCAATGATACCAGAGACAATTTATTTTGTACTCATAAAAGGGTTAAATATTTTATTATGTCTGAACAGTTAGATCAAAAAATATTCTAACTAGGTACGTATTTATTACATTATGTCCAATTTTAATGTGTGTACTAAGAAATTTGTGCTCTGTATTTCTTAGTTTTTGTTTTATCTCGTTTAAATTTTCGGGAAATATTTTTTGCCTAGTAACACTAAGAAATGTCAGAATTCCACGAAATTAAAAATCGTAGTTTAGTATTGAAATTAAAGTTATTACAAAATTTAATTCCACCGACAAATATTTCATCTTTCATGTTCGTCTAGATTCGTCTATAAGCGACATGATTTAGCTATTTCAATGAATATTGATGCGTATAATTGTTGGTCAGAATTCACTAACTGGTTGAATAGGGCCCTTAAAATTGTACATAGATATAGTCGACCAAGTAAGTGCTTTACCATTTTTGATGACATTTCCTACATCAGAATAAAAACAATAATGTTGATTGTTACATTGACTTATAAGTGAAAATAGCTTTTGAAGTTTCAAGCCGTACAACTGACATTGAACCTTACCACCCGTAAACAAATTTTACTTTTTTTTAATTTTGTTATCCCAATACGAGTACAATCATCCAGGTAGCTTTATATTACGGGGCTACCGAACTAGATCTGAAAGGGTGGATTATTCCAGAGCCGCAATGTATAGCTACTCGGATGACTTTACTCGTAAACCCCGCATTAATAAGTCTGACAACAGGGTGGGGCGCACGGGGCGCGCCTCCAACGTCGGCGAGGCAGTGTTGTTCCTGCTTCCCAGCGAGGCAGAGTTTATGCGCCATCTTGAGCAGAAACGCATCAGGTGAGTGGTAGATAAACTAAATACGGGAATAGCTAATTGGACCCCAATGCGTCCTAGAACTGCGGCCAATAATACCGGAGGACAGGCAGCAGCGTCCACGATGTTTACAGTGACCTATCGCGGTCGCCAAGCCGCCTGCCAAGCGTGGCTATTATGGCAACAACCCCTTATGGTTATGTTAAGCTAAAAGCGCCCCCTAGGCCCTGTTATTCAGGGTTATGGTAACGGTCTAGGTAACGGTGGAGCAGGGGGTGTGACGAATCCCCGGAAGCGATCTGGCTACCACTACCGAGGACCTGCCTCCTATATCACAAAAGTTACTAATGCTACCATTCTAGATAATTGTCACTTTTTTGTACGAGAAACTTAAGGGCCTACCGAGTTTTTCGCGCTAATCGATTTTGGGTGGGCGATTTCGGGCGTGGGGCCGCGTGGGGGAGGCACGATGGCTCAGGATAGGTTAGTTGGACCGCGCGTGTTTTTGGGTATTTTCAGCTTATTACTAAAACAAATACATATTTTAAAAATGAAGCATAACTACGCCCTAGATAACATCTTGTTTTATTAACATTCAAAAAGTCATGACCTTCCGTGCAGTATTAGCGTCGTACTACGAGTTTATTTTATTTTTTAGAGACGACTTTGGTTTTTTTTTCTATTGAGCGAACTACAAGTAATCGTGTTTCGATAAATACTTGTCACTAGAGTGAATCCTCAAATATCTTACATATGAATTTCAGGACTATAGCATTGCTAGTAATGATACAGCACGAGTTTATAATGAATGCAATAAATGCACCAAAAAAACGGTAGGGCCTTAACAATCATGTAGAATTGTAGCGTTTGTAATTTTTGTGGTTTTTGTGGTGGTGGTGGAGGTATAGCCTGGGGCCTGTTGCATAACAAAGTACAACTAATATTACAAGCGGAACTCTCGCTTCAGTTATATTAACTAGAAAGGGAGTTCCGCTTGTAATATAAGTTGTACTTTGTTATGCAACAGGCCCCTGGTTAGGTTAAGGTTGCGGGAACGCGTTGGATGCGGATGGCGCAGGATCGGTCTGTTTGTCGAACCTTAGGAGAGGCCTATGTTCAGCAGATGATGATGATGATATTGATGATATATAGCAAATTTGTGACTTTTCGTATACAATATCAAGGTGAATATACATGCGTTTTGACCGCCAATTAAACTTCATTCCAAGATTATTACAACAATGGAAGGACAAGTCGCAAGAACTTAGATCAATTTAGATTTGGCATTGGCAATGTCTTTACTTAAAGTTTTTATAAAAGGTTAACCATACGGTAATGAAGAAAAAAACGCTGAATAATATAGGACGTTTTTAAACGTTATTTTCTTCTTTAGCAGGAAAAATTGCGACGTCGTAAGCATTGATGACAATGGTTGTTTTACCGTTTGACACTTTGCCTCACACTCTCACTGTTTCAACGATTTGTTTTTCCTGTCCCTAGTTAGGTACTGCAAGAATGAGCAATTACTCTTAGAATCGATTTGTTCGTTGTAAAGTACTTAGACTCATGACGATATATGCTAATCACAATACGCAACAGATGCAAGTGTTACGTTTTTATTACTCTTAACTCCCATGATTATCTTCACGTTGTTTTTACGGGTGGCTCGGTCGGCAGGCTGGTGCAACGCAACGAGAAGCGCAGTCTAGAACCGCTGCTGAGCATAGTGCCCGGAGCGGCGTCGGCCAATCGGGCAGCGGTGGCGGTGCAAGCCCGCTTAGAGCAGACTGCGCATACAGACAAGACCTGGCTCGGGCGCGCCAGTCGAGGTAAGTTAGTAGGCATTTTAAGATTAACCCTTTTTTTTACAAAATATTACTACGTATCTGTCTGTATCAAACTTCCAGTCAATTCGACCGGTTCCATATTGGGTTGCATAATTTTTTTACGCAAAAATTAATCATATCGTATAACGCTTTTTTTCTCAGAATAAATTAATTATTCAGAATTGTTATAAATAAAGTAAATATGTAATAACCTAACCTAACCTATAGAGTCCTACAGGATAACCATTTCAAAATTCCTGCATAATTAATGGTTTCTGAGAAAAAAGAGTTATGCGACATGTTTAATTAAGCCAAATGGTGAATTAGGCGTAAAAATGTTATGCCACCAGACTAGACCCAATCCGACCACTAGATCTTTTTGAGCATCTAGACAACTCCGATGTTTATGACGGCGACTGTAGATCTTTATATTTAGTTTTAATTGGTGCTTATGTGGACTTTTAAATTTCTAATAGGTACATCAGAATGTTGGTATTTTATGTGAATTAAGTATATTTATTAACAAAACAAACTATTTTCCTTCAGCCTATACGACCTGGGTGAGATTCTACTCAGGCTATCCCCGGGACGTTCGCGAGTTCCTTGACGCTAAGCAAATCCACTTGGGCCATGCGGCTAAGGCGTTTGCCTTGCGCGACACGCCGGCTGCGCTCGCTCGCCGCGCCAAGTCTGACCCCAACCTTAACAGGGAACGGCTGACTAACAAACTGACGGTGCACGATGAGGAGGAGAAGAAGCGACCTGGGTGAGGATTATATATGTTTGTTGCATGCATAGTTTCATCTTTCGGATCATGTGCCTGCGTTTCGTTTAGGTACAATATACATAGAAAATTACGCCCCACGCTTGCATTTGGCCGCTCTTCGAAACACGATCACTTAAAACTGGACTAACAATGTTTTTTTTGGTCTGATCCTTTTCTGCCTGAGCGTTTTTCCTACTTAAGTTGGTTACATAGAACGTAAATCGTTTGACATGACGTGTTTGAAAATCTATTCATACTTGTTTTGTTTGCTTGTTCTTATTCAAATTGTGTTTGACTTGGATACCGGCTATAATAAGAACAAAAATTTTATACGAAACTCCGTTTACAGGTTCCCGAAAGCAAAGTTTGGTATTATGGCAGGAAGAATGTTCAACAAACAGAGTTCTATGCATACCGCCAGCGAGTTCGACAGCGGCCTACCGCCCCTCGAACAGGCGAGGAAAAAGCAAAGGAAGAACAAATGACACCGGCAAGCCTCGACCTCTGAGGACGACGAACCAGATGCTACCACGAACTACCAACTTTCGGTAAAAATATTTCGACTGCACTAAGTCTTAATTGTTAACACTAAGTTATACGAACACGTTGCCTACATTGTAACTTTGTAACCAATAATATTTAATGTAAAGCAAAATAAAATATATACTCCATCATCAAGTCATTCATTCGGCCGACCAATCAGCCCAACATTTTAGGTTTATTTTGAAGGACTAATGAAAGATGGACTCAGTCCAAAATTCTAATCACAAGAGTCGAGTTAATGGAAGCGGCCGTCGGCTACCGTTTTCATATTTCTGACTCACGAGTGACTCGAATGAAAAATGATTTTAAACCATTACTGTGCCCCGTCCGGCCTTTTGATATTTAAATTTTTTTCAAGCGGCTATCATTATGGCGGGATGATTTGCGAATTTCGCCCCAGCCCGTAGTTTTTGTCAGAGTCTGAACGAGTTTTTTGTCGCTCTCATTTAGGATGTTTTTATTGCTTCATAATGACAAATTAAAAGAGTATTGTGAGGCGCTTTCATGCTGTAATCTCCGGCCTTTTTGAGGTAGAAGGGCGTTCTATTGCGGAGACATACTCGAGTGACTTAATCACGGAGCACCAGGATGGGATTACTGCGAAGAAAATCATTGTGATACATCAATTATAGCCGAGAGGCTTGCGTAAGACACAGTCTAGTATCGTAAGAAAGTCTTAATAGAGCAAAAAGTGTAAGTAAGGCATGCATAATGTCATAATCATAATAACTGGCGGTTAGAGCAGCCAGAACGATTGTTTATTGTCTGTCGGAGCACTCGGCGGGAAACAGTAAACTATCGATAATGGAGCGTTTTGAAGCCGCTACAGTTGTGTGGCGCGACTTCGCGCGTCATTAGCTCGCACATTTGCATGCGGCCGCCGCCAAACCTCGTGAAAATGCCTTTTCATTAGCATCAGCTTCTGAAAAATCGATTACAATGTTTCTTGATTCTTTGTTCAGAATTAATGCGCTATTTTCCTGTTGTAAGTACCAATTTTACAGCTTGCAACAACATAGCCAAGATAGTTTCAATAGGTCGGTCCGAACGTACCTAATCTATGAAGGTGATTTGATTGACATACATAAATAAACGGTACAAAAAGTATTCAATAGTCACTTAATCTAGTAGCGGTGTGCAGCACAATGGGCGTTAAGATTAATTTTCGCTCATAATTTGCTATCGGGCCGTACTACGTGAGCTCTTTGATTGATGTGCGAGGAAATGTATCATATTAAATAAATTTATACCGATATAGTAGCTGCTTTCACGGCGTAGAATTCCTTTGAAAGAGTCGGCGAGTCAATTCGGTAGTACAATGAGCGCTCGCCGCGCTTGGTGGCCTTTACTAAGAGAATTATACTCCGGCTCTCGGTACAACCGCTCGACAAGAAGTTGCGTTTTTACCTTCATCTGGTCTTACTCTATGAGGAAATCCCTAGTGACTTCAAGTTTATTATTATTTTATGTATGATCTCTTAGATCAGCCATGCTATCCTTTTTTTTTGCGCGGGTCACAAATGTATCATAGCAATGGTGCAATGGGCCGCATCAATGATTGTCAATAGCATTAAAATAATTGAAAATCAATATAGTAATTTTGAAGCTAAATATATTGACCGTTTAGAATTTTTCGTCGTGCATGGTCTTGTTGCCACCGGTACGAATAATAATAATCGTGCATAAGTCAATCTAATTAAATTACGCTGGAGCGATAAATATCCTTTGAAATACAAATCAAAAATTGTTCTTACTAATCAGACAGATTTTGTTTTATATATCAGACTACGGCGGTTATGAGGCTAATAAGCAACAGTAACGGCGTAGCAGTTCTGCGCGAGAGCAGTTGGTCTGTGTGCGGCGGCGGCTCAAACGCGCCGCGTCACGACGCACCGAATTATCACCACAAAGCGCCCTTGATACCGAATATTCCATATAAATATTGAGCTAATCGCCCTTTCAATGAAGCGGCCCGCTTTTTATTAATAATTGATCGCAGAGCGGCGAGTCATGCGCCGTATACCTACATATTGTGTAGACGAACACGTTTTTTGCTGTAACACAACTCATTAATGAGTGCCCGGCACATGACGCCGGGGCGTGCTGGCCCCGCTCGCGTCTAACTGCCACGAATGTTCCGCCACATATTTGATGCTAGTGTTGCACTACCGCCGAGCTTAGGGCGATACAGAAGGACTGCATTCCAACTGCAACGTAAATGCCAAATACCGCTTGTCCATACATTTTTCAAGGCAGTACCATAGCAGTCGGCACAACTGCACGCTAGCTGCGATTAAAATGTATGGGCAGTCGGCAGTTGCAGTTACGTTGCAGTTAGAATGCCGTCTCCGTCTGTATGTATCGGCCCTTACAACTACCGCTTTTGAAAGAATGAATACATTTATTTACATCAACACATTATTTATTACAAATAAGTAGATAACAAAAGGATAAAGATAGCACACTCATTTTTCTCGCTTCATTCTACACTAGCATTTCCCCCTAAACCCTTAGACCCTTAGATCTGTCCCCTGTACCACAAAAATTACAAGTGCTGCAAATCGACATAATTGTTAATCTTTCTCATACATACAAAAAATGACAATTATGTGGAGTTGTAACGTTTGTTGGAGGGCTCTGGCATTCGAATTTAAATTGCGGATTTTTACTAAAATCCCTCGAGAATTTTCAGAGTATAGCGATCTTCATTTACGTCTTGATCATCCCAGCCTATATAAGTCCCACTGCAGGGCACAGGCCTCCTCTCAGAATGAGAGGACTTGGGCAGTAGTTCCCACGCGGGCCCAGTGCGGATTGGGAACTTCTTCTTGTTGGGTACGTCTTGATACGTTTACAGAACTGATAATAACCTCTTATTACTCCTCTTACTAGAAACTATATCGTGTGTATTTTCTTTATAATCGATATCGATATATTAAAAAGAAAGTTCTGAATGATTGGCTCACTCACTGATTCACGGACTCCAAGTCTGACTGACACTCGGCCTCAACTCTTGGCCGTAGAATACTGAAATTTGCATTACATGTGAAGGTCCGCAATGGACCCGCTTGGGAACTACCTACGATCCATGCCCCCTCATTCTAAAAGGCTTGTGTCTTGCAGTGGGACTTATATAGGCCGGGATGATGATGATGATGATGAAAGATGAATGTTTACCTACATGAATGCGGTCGCTCACAGGTTGGCGCGTCTTTTGCTTGCATAAGTGCTAACTCGGTTACGTGGCGGTAATAGAAGCGGGAGTCATCGATCATTCGATTTCCACAGACAAAGCGCCCGTATAAATTATATTTACAGGCTAATCGAGTCGGAAACCTTCATTTACATAATCTTCCTGCTTCGGCATCTCATTACTTACTATTTCACAACGCGGTGTTCGTGCGTATCGTTACTTTCATTGGAAATATGTATACAGTTCCGTTTATTCCACTTATTTAATTAAACATTCTCACACGTTTCATAAATACGACAATAACTTTTAATTTTTAAGTATTATGAGTGCTCCGCTTAATGCCTGTTAGGTTAACAGTAACAGCCCCGTGAGAAGTCGGCTAAAAGTTAGCGTCAACAATGATTCAGTGCGCTCTATGGACATTCCTCGTGTTCACATTTATACCAGACAACGGCAAAGCCAAAAGGAACCCATTTTATCAGTGTAGGTGTATGTAAGTATGTATGTACGTACATTTGTATTTACGTATGTTCCATCCAGAGATGTGCAAAATACTTTATGAAATGTATTTAAATACAAAATGCAAATACTTCTTGATTTTTCTATTTCAAATGCAAAATACAAAATACTTTTTAGTTATGTATTTTAAATACTAAATACAAAATACGTATTTCCAAAATACTTTTCCCAAATGAAATACTTTTAGATTTTAACTGCCTGTTCATTCAGGTTTAAATACCTAAGTTTTTTTTAACAAAGTTGTAAGTTTCGTTACATTTTAATTTTGTAACCAAACCGTAGATCGTATTAGCTGACATGTCAATAAAATTCAAAACACAGGCGCTGTCCTCCGCATTTATTGTTTATTTTCAAATAAAAAAGAAAAAACTGACTATCTCACTGGCTGACTCATCGATGCCAATCCTTTAACCCTTGGATCTAGAAACCTGATTTTATTAATGTAGATTGTAGACAGTAATATAATAAAACGATTTCATCGAAATTTTCAAGGGACAAGGAGTTTAACAATGAAAGCGAAACTGCTTGCACAAGCTAGTAAGTAAGTAAACACTTAGAATGTTGTACAGTAAACTTATCAGTTCAGTGTTGCCATATTGAGGGAAATAACTCATAATTGTTTATTAAATTTATTGATTTTGTGGGCTGAACTTAACAAAAAGTATTTTGCATTTTGCAAATACAAAATATGTTGCAAAAGGTATTTCAAATAAAATACAAAATACTTTTCCTAGAAAAGTATTTAAATACAAAATAGAAATAGGTATTTTGCATTTTGTATTTTGCATTTTAAGTACTAGTATTTCAAATAAGTCACATCTCTGGTTCCATCGTAGCGCATGTCACTATTTACTTGCCCGATTTTTAATAAATTAGTTGGCAATCGATTCGTCTTTGCAGTCCTGGTGACATGGAGCCCTTCCCAATCGGGCTTAACATCCCAAATATCGATCGATACATGGATGTCTGGAAAACGGCTCTAACAATTTTAATGAAATTCACAGGAAATAGAAAGTTTGACACAGTAATTCGATTAAGTTAGCTCTCGTATTCAATAAAAAAAATCTCAAAGACCACTCTACTTTTTTCACACCAAAATTAATTATTCCGTGGTAACTAAATATGAATTTGGACATTTTGGGAGACTATGTTAAAATTAGGCTCAATTTTATTCACCCTACCTGCAAAACTTTTCGTTTTTTTTTTTTCAGTGTATTCTAGTATCAGTAAGTATAATTTTTAACGGGAAAACCGTAAGAAAATACAAAAATCGGTAAGTAAAATTCCCGAGTCTGATTACGTATAATGACATCATCGGGACTCGAGAGGCAAAAGTTCTCGCGGGTCGCAAAGCGCAGGCACCGCAGTAAAAGCAGTGTCATTGTTCTCGAAGATGTTGCCATCTGATTATCATTATTGTTCCAGCGGGAAACTGCTAACATTCACTCCACTTAATATAATTGAACGAATGAGAAAGGTTATCAATTATAGTGTAACGCTGCGAATATTCTTATTTTAGTGTGTTATCTCTGAATAGAATTGTTAATGCGCGCGTTGTATTCAGTGTTTATTTTTCATAGCTTTTATGTGAACATGGAAGTAATTTGAAATAAGTTTTAACTTCTGGTGGGTTTTGTTTTATATTTGTACGAGTTACGACTCTTGAAAATAGTTTGACGTTTGGCGAAAGCGTGCCTCGTACAATTTTTGCATTTATAATTTGTTAATATTCACACCTGTTGTGTTATTGCGTTGCTAACGAGTCCTGAACTCTGAATGTAAAATTTTAACGTGCATGTGGTTTGAATAAAATATTTATCTTGGGGCATATTGATTTCTATATTGAATTACCTGGCAAATCAATTAATCAATGCTTATACCAGTGGTTCGTCTCATGTTCGTCTCTATTCGATAGCGTTCCCCCAATCTTTGGCTTTGGATCTTTGGCAGTAGTCACTCGAAATTGTACCTACTCTGTGACTGCTACTAACACCATTGGCGATGAGCCGGCTAGTAGGTAAATATAGCGGCTGTCAAATGTGAATATCGAAAAAATTGTGTCGTGGTAAGTACCTACCTATTATATAACTCTCGCTTATTCTTTTAACTGCACAATTTAGTAAAAGGTACATATTTTGACTAGTAGCCACCAATTCCGTCTTACCATTTTCGTTTCACTGTATTTCGATAGTGTTACAGTTTAATATTAAAAGCTTTTTACTAACTTGTAATGTATGTATAAGTATGTACCTGTATAGGTACGGGTCAAATCTTGGAAGTTGAATTTGACCCACTTCCAGTGGTCGGATTTACTTGGAATTTGGTATAAGTACTTATGTAGGTTGGATGACAATGCATCTACAGTCAACAAAAAGTACAGTCAGCGAAAAAGCTTGCACTGAAAATGAAATTTTTAACAAAAAATTATCTGTAAATACGTACTTTCATTATCCTCACGGTGTTGCATCAATTCAGACGTACCTACCCATTTTATTTTTTATATTTTACGAGTTTCAAGCGAAAAAACAAGGCAAGCGTAAAAGCTTGTATTAAAGAAATAAGTAAAAAGCGTAGTAATAATTGTATTCGTTACGTGAGCCCAGCCAGAGTAATGACGTGGAAACCGATTCGTATTGTATTGAAGTAAGTATTTAATGAACAAGTTACAAATGCTATTTTGCAAAACGATCGAGTAACAGCAAGAAATAACCGTTTTACAAGAACTAATCATAGCGTCGGTGCAAAAACGAGAGCTATTAATGCTTCGCGAGTGCCCCGCTCCTAACTATTCATGAGAGAATTAACGGCAGCGCTGACTTTTATAGCTGGTAACAAACGTTGAGCGATTTAGGGCCTGATTCGCCAGACTTTGATACGATCCGCGTCTTTTTTTCGTAACAGAAATCTGCGATGCTGTCTCTGTATTCGTCATCATCATCATCATTTCAGCCGAAAGACGTCCACTGCAGAACATAGGCCTCCCCCAAGGCTCGCCAAACAGATCGGTCCTGCGTCATTCGTATTCAACGCGTTCCCGCAACCTTAATTAGGTCGTCGCTCCTTCTTGTTACATTCGCAACAAAATAAAAGGAGACGGAATTACAGATATCTTCATATACCTAAAATAATATTATTATCTGCAGCTATATCTGTTGCATAGAAGCTTATCAGAGTGTTGAAAGACCCCCTTAGACTTAGGTTTGAATATAGTCAAAGGCAATGAAAGCCAGTGTCGTTTCGTTGTAAGTACTTAATCTGACGAATGTTCCATTTATCTGTTTAATTTTTACATCTTATTTTATTTTTATATGTGTGAAATAAGGTTGATGTTCTAGCTTAGGTTTACTAACTTTTGTGACATTTTGTAGATAATAGTAAGCTTTAACAAGTTCTATTCCCTTTTACTCGTAAAAAAAGTACAACTTTTATAAGAACAGTTATGTTTTGCGCGCATCAGGCGAAGCAAATGTCATGAAATGTGTATGGTAGGTATTTATGATGATTTCCCAATGTTCAAATTCCAATTTATTTACATTAAAATTTGCCTATTTCGTTTGTTTACTACGTTAAGCTAACTGATCAAGTGAACTTACGAATATATTGTCGTATTTATCTTCAAATTAAAATAACTTGTTATTAAAAAAAAACATACAAGCTTCTTTGCTGGCTGTACTTTTTGTAGTCTGTACCGGCATTGTCATCCAACCTACATAATCCATGGCAGAGTTCAAGTCAATACAATCACTAGATATTGGTGAAATTCGATTTGTAGGATTTGATTACCTAGAGATACCTACAGACACCTGTGGCCTTATTGTCTAACGCACCAATCACAATCGATTTCACTACCTTTTTCTGTTAAACGGTTTAGAATGAGGGTAGCAAGAGATGCTGGATGCGATCACGAACTCACGCGGAATAGGCAATACGTCTTATCATCATCATCATTTCAGCCGAAAGACGTTTATTGCTGAACATAGGCCTCCCCCAAGGCTCGCCAAACAGATCGGTCCCGCGCCATCCGCATCCAACGCGATCCCGCAGGTCCAGGTCCAGGTCGTCGCTCCATCTTGTTGGAGGCCTACCTACACTGCGTCTTCCGGTCCGTGGACGCCACTCGAACACCTTTTTGCCCCATCGGCCATCAGTTCTACGAGCGATGTGCCCTGCCCACTGCCACTTGAGTCTGGCGATTCTTCGCTCCGCAATATCTTGTCATCCAATAAATAAAAGTCTTTGACCAGTGTGTGTTGCCAGTGATGACTAATGGCACTGATACGGCCTCTGGCCAAACGTAAATAAATAAAAACTTGTAATTATTGGATGAAATTTACATTTAACATGCACTAGCATGCGAATACCTGGATGTTGCATGTCTCGTCTCAGACATGAATGCTAACCGACACTACTTAGTATTCATTATATAGCTTAATTCCATTTTGTTCGCAATGAGTAATTAATTTGCCGTGTAAATAGCGCGTAGAACGATGTAATTTACTCCAATAACATTCGATCATTAATGGTCCATTTACGCTTCCTAGTATTTAAAACCTTATTTACCGACCCTGACTAACGGTGGACGTGTTGTATGTTAGGTAATCGCATGCTCATTATTATGGCTCCGTAGTTCAAAAGCAAAAACGTAATCTTTACAGGATCACTTCGTTGTTTGTCTTTTTGTCAGTTATCAGTTACCTAGATATTTCCTGGCACGAACGACGTGTGGTTAGTGAATGACATAATAATAACATCGATTCAGTTTGGTATTATTGTTCTATATTTTCAAACGTGTTTCAGTGATATAATGCCACTTATAAGATATCGATAAACTAAGTATTAGAAGGAAAAGTATTCGTTCGTGCCAGGAAAATCTTAAGGTATAAGTATAAGTAGTTATCAGTATTTTCTCAGGTACCTATAGTGAGTTATACTTAGTTGGTTAAAATTAATATCGAATAAGCTCAGACAGAAATACAAGCGGATGAGCAGTGTGGTGTCCAAAATGAACACTCACTTATTACGAGTACTTTGGTAGTAAAGTCGCGTGTAGATCGTTTCGAGCACCACAACCGCACTTCTGCTGCTGACTGTACTTATTAGAGCTAGGTATGGATTACTTCTAAAGCCACGCGATCAACAAATACAATCTTTTGGAAGCGAATTTTCATACAATCAAAAACCTAGATTGAGTAGGTAACTACTTTCGTTGACATAAAATGTCTGTCAAGAAGTTAAGACCTCACCACTTCATAGGGAACAATGTGAAAGTAACTGATCTAATTAGAAAAACAAATCTTTTACGACAAGCGCGAAAAATAAATTTCGTTTTCAAAGAATTACTATGAAATATAATTTGTTTGTTGTTATTGCTTGATTTCAAAGTGAGAAAGCCTGGATATTCGAGTCCGACTTGCATTTGGCTGGTCAAAATGGCGAGTTCCATTCCAGCCGAGGGCATAAATATCTATGTATAAGTACAGCCAACGTGTCAAATATATTATGGAAACACCAACCTTATGATTAGTGGTATAGAGGTGTACTTACATTTATTTTTGAAGTCTTGGTAACGTAGATATACCTACATATCTACGTGTAGGTACATTATTGGATAGGTGTTCGAAAATGAATAAGCGATTCAATGAAGCGAACAAAAGTAGGTAACTTTATGACCTTGATTGTACAGTCAGCATTAAAAGTAGCTGGTCACTTTTGTAACTCGTCGATCTAAAGTTAGGTGCAAAACGTCATACTTGATTGACGATTGTGTTATTAGTGTTATTACAACAAAGTACAAAAGTGACCAGCTACTCTTGATGCTGACCGTACTTAACCCCCAAGTCGTAGTGGAAGATTTCTGTACCATTTCTACAGATTTCTGTACCATTTCTAGCCCATGAACAGTTTTATTTAAAGCCTGACTGATCAATGAGCGGGTCATACTCGTAATTATCTCTCGGATCCTCGATCTAATTATATCTCACATTGATTGATTGTTTTTAGATTGAAGAAGGTCCTCCTCCGACAGAATATAATTATGGTCTGTAGTTTTCGCGATATCCGTTACCGCGTTATCCGTTCTCGTTCGGGATTTCACTCGACACCCGATCGCTTGCATAGACTGAACAGAGGCTGCGGTCCTACGATACGAAGCAAAGATTAAGTAGGTACTGCGTTAGTGTTAGCACTCACTGTCGTATTCGGTAGCGCCCTTACCTATTGGACGGGTGGCGCTCAATCAGCATAAAAGCTTTTGGGATATGTACTGGGATATGTAAGTACTTCTGATTCTGAAAGTAATGATAAACGCACCTATTACATAAAAATGTAATTCATAATTGATATTTATTGAACAGTTAATAATTATAATAACATTCGTCATAATGTTCTTAAGTTACAATGTTACGTGGGTGGATCAACTATTTCTTGTTGTTATTCTGTATGCTTAGTATAAGTTTTACTTCACCAAATACTTCTCGATCGCCATTGACCTATAATAACAACAAGACACCCAATCGCTTAACAAAAGTTCCTCAAAAAACGTCCGAGCGGCGTTGTGTGTACGTATACATCAAATTATGTTGATAAAATTAACAGCATTCATTCAAATTAACACCTTTTTTCGTAGCAGTAATGTTTAATGTCAATTGTATACGAGCGTTAGAAGTAGTTTCATGACGTCACGCGCTGGAAACCGCCTAAAGAAAGAGTAAAGAATGCAGTGGAGTCGTCATGCGAAAAAAATAAACAAATTGATTAAATAAAAAAAATATATATAATCTTTATTTTTTAATATTCTAATTTAAAAGTTAATTTATTGAAGAGGTGCCGTTTACTTTGTATTTTAATTTTTTCTGTGTCTTTTTTGGCGATAATAATATAATGAAAACGTATGTTTATGTAGTTGAACGTTGAACTTATTGTTTTCATTAAAATAGTTCTATGATTTGGAAAATCTAGTGAATGTTGAATAAGACTTTCTATACAACTGCTTATGCCTCAACACAAAACTGATGCTTTTCGTGGCAGTTTCAGGTATACAGCCACGAAATGTTGGAACAACATTCCGCCCCCGATCAGAGACCTAAAATGTACACAAAATTTTAAATTAAAGATGAAAAAAATGATGTTTGAGCACCAAAGGGCTCAAGAATTGCTGAGCCATGATACGAGCGTAATTTGAGTGTTTCTTTGTTTGTCAAAATTCATGTCTCAAATAGATATACATACCTTGAGTTTTTGTCCCATATGCATCGGAGCGGATGTAGTGGATATAACTGCTTTTCCACTTTTTCCACTGTAGTTTAACTTTTTCTTAATTTGTGTTTTTCATAATTTAAACTATGTTTCTTTGTTTGTGATAATTTTAGTTTTAGTTTGTGATCTGTTTCTCAGTTCAGTCAGAGGAAAAATGAAAAACTGGTTTGAATTGGATTAATTGGGTTAAGAGCGGGTTGTTATTGTTGGTTTTATTATATTTTATTTTCTTTTTTTTGTTTGTTTAGTTAGTGTTCTGATAGAAAAAAAAGGCAAAGGTCTCAGAACCATGCAGCCTAGTTTATTTTAGGGCCACCGCAGACCGAAGCGTTTCCGTTGCCGTCACGCGCGCGCCCTGCGCTTCGGTCTGTGGAAGCCCTGAATGTACAAACATGTTTAGTTTTTAGTATTATGTTGTTTTGTGTGTGGCCTTCCGTGAGTTTACTGCACTGTGGCCCGGCGGAAGACTAGCGCTGGTTTTAACTAGCGACATGCTGAGTCGGGTCCCTTTTGTGACAGCATTAATGTGTACATAGCTCTATCTATCTATCTGTCTATGTCTATTGTATTCTTATTTTTGCCTGTGTACGTGTTATTGTTGTTATAAATAAATGTTTTTCTTTCTTTTCTTTCTTTTAAAATGCTGGTATTTACAAATGATTTTAGTACTGCACAAACAATTTTAGCCGCATTCAACTTTGATGTGTAATGTTGATGTCTTATGGTCTCTTCTGTTTTTTTGCTTAAAATAAACAAATCCTTGGACAAATAAAACAAGCCTCCCATGTTTTTAATGTCAATCAAATTGTGGAATGACGTTTTTTCTCAAAAAAACATTTTTTTTTCAAAAAAACTGGTTGTCTGTAAAGTTGGTTTATGGACGATAGTTTAACGTGACAACGTCATAACAAAACATTCAAAAAAACAAAAATCAAACCAGATGGTCACCCATTCAAATACTGACCGCGCCCGATCAGTGATCGGATGAGAACCGGTGTTTTGTCAAATATCTTGAAAACGGTGCATCCTACGGCAAAATCAATGAAATTTTCACCCCCCTTTAATACCCCCCCCCTCAACCCCCCCCCACCCCGCACCCCCACATTCAAAAACCGGTGTATTGTCAAATATCTTGAAAACGGTGCATCCTACGGCAAAATCAATGAAATTTTCATCCCCCTTTTGAAACCCCCGCACCCCCCGAACCCCCTCCCCCGCGCATTGTGCATCCTGGCGTTCGCTGCTCTCTTGTACATATTGGCCTTCGCTGCTCTGTAGGTACATGTATGGGACATGTCCCGTACATGTACATTACATGTCCCGTACATGTACGTTACATTGAGTCATCCTTTGTCACGTCAAAAAAACCATTTATTTCATTTTTTTGCTATAATACAACATGTTTCATATTCGTTTATGTTAAACTTACATAGTGTCAATGTTTTCTACCTTAGCAGGCATACACATAAAATGAATATAGTATCCTTACTCAATAATAATTTAATAACACAGCAATTATAAAATTAAATTAATACAAAAACAAAGTTAAATTAAGTTATTAATAATTACGTTCAAAATTAAAATAAAAAAATAGACTATTCAACTCCACAGCTTTCTCTACTCCGCGGAAGCTAGACTGTCTGTCTCTTTTGCTCTCGTGAGTTTGATTACGGTGCGAAAGAGATATACGAATACGGGGCGACAATATTTTGTTTTAGCAATTGAAATGTAAATTTTTAGCAAAATACTAAAAAACATCAAGATAGTTATGCAATTTTGTAAGTTTAAAGTAACACTTACCAGAAATACGACACTCCTTCCTTTTTAAGAGTGGATCTGCTGTCATTTGTACAGTTTTTCACCGAAAACTTTGTCATTGCGTGACGTTGTAATCAACGCGCGGTCGAAACACAACTGAACCAAAAGCCTGCGCAATAGACGCGTGGGCAGGCTTTTGCTTCCGACAATTTTTGAGCGTGATTGGGAGTCTAGTTGTTATTGTAGGTCAATGTCGATCGCGTTTACGTAAAAAAATCAATTCTATGGAAACATGGACAGCGTCTCCGCGCGCGCGCGTCCATGTTTCCATAGAATTGAATTTTTTACGTAAACGCGATCGAGAAGTATTTGGTGAAGTAAAACTTATACTAAGCATACTGTTGTCCCGTCAGCGAGGGGACAAAAGTAGTACAGTTTGATTAGAAGAAATGTTGTGTCACATTAACTAACATACTTATTAGATGACCAATTGTAGAAGGGGTTTAAAACTACCACTAAAATGCATGTTTGGCAAATTTTAATCATATAAACTTACGGTTTAAAGAGTCACTCAGGAGACCGTCACTATAGCAACGAGTGACAAAGAAAAGTTGATCGACCCACTTGGTATAGTATAAACAATAGGCTCGGTTAGGTTTAAAACAAACTGCTATACATATAGCTGCTAAATTAACATATAAATTAGGTATATTCTATAAGAAGTGAACATTTGTTTAATTTGGACCTTAACTGTGATTATTTCGTTTTTATGCTAGATAATTATTTCTGCAGGTCAAAATTATGAATTTCGTAATTTAAGTAAAAGGATAATTTGAAAACCGTTGTTATACAAAACATTACACTCTCGTTTTGACAATGCTAGTCGATCTAAAGCCCAGAGAGGTAGGGATCATGATCACTCCATATTATGTTTTATGGAAAATCGTAGCTTACACCAGTAGGTAGAGGTAACGCCACCAGAGTTGAGGCCACGCACACAACTACATCTCATGTAATGACAGCGGGATTTTGACGTTGTGTTGTCGTTAAACGTCAACACAACGTCAAAATCCCGCTGTCATTACATGAGATGTGGTTGTGTGCATGGCCTCAACTCTGGTGGCGTTACCTATAGGTGTGCGTACTACTTATACTCTTAAAAGGTTACTAAAAGTCTCTACCTGAGTGCACGATTTAAATTGAGTGTACTATCCGCAAACATTTTTGCTTCATTTGTCATGTTACTTACCTATGTGGTTAAGTGTCATTTCTCTTCATCACGAGGCATCGGAGTTAGAACCCATACAAATTAACGAGTATACCTAATAGTTAATTATTACTAGTTACATACATATGATACATTGTTTCACTTTTGTTTTACTTACAAATGTTAATGTGTGTCGTGGTTGGTAGTGTGAGTGCTGAGGTAGCCGCGTATCGTCTCCACTTACATGTCATCTATACATTAACCAATAGCTTAACTTGATCATATCGATTTACAATGCCCAGTTGAAGTAGCTTGACTCGGTAAACGGTTTATTTGTTAAGGTGAAGTTTCTAGAACGCTGCGCGCTGCGTTAAAGTTTGTAGCTCTGTCGTAGGTAAAGTAAAATGTTAGTAAGAAGCCGATGCAATTTAACGTTATATGAAATAAAGAATTAGTGAATTCGTTTGCAACCGACTTTTGAAATAAAAGCGATAAACATTTATAATTGACCCTAAATAAATTAATTAAGCAGGCAAAATCGAACTTGCTACAACTTTGGGCCGTTCGGTCGCTCAAACCACACAGCATACCGGGCAGATTGCTGTTTAGTCGAGAATTACCGTCCGTTTACAATGCGACCACAACCGCGGAGTGCACCCACTGGACACACGTGCATTGCGTTGACACTTACAACACACCTATGCCTATAGATATATTAAATCACCATGTATGTAGATATTGGTTAGAGTAAAACAATAAGGAATAGAAAATGGATGAAAGGAGAGCTAGATGTTTAAATTTTTACTCATTATTGTACGTACTTAAGTAATGAGTCGAGAATCTAAAATGTTAGATAATTGAGAAAGATCGGCAAAAATACAAAATGACAATTTATACAAACTGTAAATTTATTTTTGAATCATTGACACCGTTGACTAACCAAATTCATATTTTCCTAAGACAATATACATCTTATATGTACTATTTTGAGTTCGTTTTGTAAATGTCTATTTGCCGGTTTTTGTCCAGCTAGATCATTGTTAATCCGATAGGTACGGTCAAGTGCCAAAATATTATGTAGAGCTGGAATCCTCTTTTAATTTGTACCGATAGGTACCTTTATTTGACGACATAGAGCTATCAGACATTAATGAGCAAGTTATATGCACCCATATTTTTACACTTAACTACAAAAAAAATCAAAAAGCAATTGCCTGACATCCATGAAGGCTGGATTGGAAACACTTATTGATGTATTTGTATAGTGTTTAAAAGCCTGTGAGAACATGATATCCAGTGAACAATGTAGGAGCCAATCGAGCTTTCGACCCATTGGCTCGGCGCAAACCGCCGGCTTATCGCGAGGTGTCGATGTCTGCAAATAACTGCATTTGTTAGGGATAACCTTTTTGTTGCGACTTTGCAAAAAGAAATTTGTCTATGGCTAATTTCAAATGAAGTGTTTTTGTTTTTGCTTTTCTGACAATGTCTTTTGTAAAAATATACACTAATAATATTCGTTGCTGTGAAAGTACAATGTTTTTATTTTAATCACTTGATAAAGACAATTTCCGTCTTTACATTGGTTATGGGCATTTGCTAAAAGTGATTAATATATTTAAATAAATATAATTATAATATATTTTATAAAATAATAGTGACGACATTATTTTCGGATAAAATATTTTTTTTATCAAAATGATGCAGAATGATATTCCGAGTAGCTCGATGAACAACATTGTTGTAAGTACTGGATCGAATATGGTTATTGAGAAGCTGGAAGGAGTTTCAAATTATGGCACATGGAAATTTCAGATGAAATTATTGCTAATTGACCATGGACTATGGGATTTCGCAAACGGGTTAGTAAATGCATCTACCGATTCTGTTAAAGATCAGAAAGCATATGCAAAGATTTGTTTGAATATAAAACCAATTTGCTATCCTCATGTCAAAAATGCAAAAACAGCTGAAGATGCCTGGAAACAATTGAAGGCCGCTTATGAAAATGCAGGCATAAGTCGTAGACTTTCTTTGAAAAGAAAATTAGCACAAATTAAGTATGCCGAATATGATTGTATGGATCACTATTTGGATAATATTATTTCCGTTACGCAAGAACTAGCTGACATTGGCTGTGTCATCGATGATGAAGAATTAGCCGAATTGATGCTGATTGGTTTGCCAGCTGAGTTTGATCCATTAATTATGGCAATGGAAGCCTCAAGTGCTCAGTTGACGTCAGAATTCGTCAAATGCCAGTTAATTCAAAGTGAATTTAAAAAGGAGATAGGCAAATCAAATTTGGAACCATCTGACAAGATTCTTATTGCAAAGAATAAATTTATTCCAATATGCCACAACTGCCATGAAAAAGGACACATTAAACCAAAATGTCCAAAGTTGAAGAAGAATCTTAAGAAGTTTTCAAATAATTGTTCAACCCTTGATGCGTCATCTTCAAAGAAGGGAAGTACAAACTCATCTTTATTTTCTACAGAGACTGCTTTAGTTAGTAGTGTTTGTAATAGGGATAACTGGATTTTGGATTCAGGATGCTCTAGTCATATGACTAATAGGAAGGACTGGATGATTAATTACTCTCCTAGTATTAAATCAGAAATAACTACTGCCAATAATGATAAAATATATAGCGAAGGCGTAGGTAATGTCAATGTGGTATTTGACAATGATGTTGAAAAAGTGATTACTGATGCTCTGTATGTACCAAAAGTAGCAGCTAATCTTTTGTCTGTTAGCAAAGTCGCAGCAAAAGGATATGTTTTAATATTTGATATTAATAAATGTAATGTTTACAGGAAGGATAATGTATGCGTGACTGGTTCCTGTGATTTGACAGCTACTAATGTGGACGGTATTTACAAAATTGATCAGAAAGGGCAATGCCATTCTGCATTTAACCAAGAGCCTAGAATTAGCACTGAAGGTAAAGCTTTGATGTCTAAAAGTAATTCGTTAGAGCTATGGCATCGTCGACTTGGACATTTAAGTTTGAAAGGTATGTTAATCCTTCGTGATTCATTGGCACGCGGTTTAGAATTTTCAAATGGAGATTTGACTCCTTGTTCCCCTTGCATTGAAGGAAAACAAAAGAGCAAATCATTTCCTCGTGGTCAGGCACATAGAAGCGCGACTAAATTAGATTTAATCCACACGGATATATGTGGACCTATGTCGGTAAATAGTTGGAGTGGTTGTCGATACTTCATTACCTTTACTGATGATTTTACGCGAAAATCTTTCATTTATTTTTTGGATCGCAAGGATCAAACAACAGTTTTGAATACGTTTATTGAATTCAAAACATTAGTTGAAAATCAAACCGATCTGAAGATTAAGCGTGTTAGGAGTGATAATGGTACGGAATATTGTAATAAAAGTTTTCAAAGTTATTTTAAGCAATGCGGTATAGTTCATGAAACTACTGTGCCATACACACCACAGCAAAATGGTGTTGCTGAACGTCTTAACAGAACTTTAATGGAAAAAGCTAGAGCCATGTTACAAGATGCTGAATTGGAGAAAAAATATTGGGCAGAAGCGGTAAATACTGCTTGTTATTTGAAAAATCGTAGTCCGACTGCTGCTTTGACTAAAGCTACTCCTGAAGAATTGTGGACTGGATCCAAAGTGAACCTCAGTCATCTTAGAGTCTTTGGTTGTACAGCATATGCTCTCACTCCACTACCTCAGCGTAATAAGCTTGATCCCAAATCAAAACCTTACATTATGTTAGGATACTGTAATCATACCAAAGGATACAGACTTGGAGATCCAGCTGACGGCACAAAAATGATTAAAGCACGTTCTGTTGAATTCCTTGAAAATGTAAAAGGAAGCAAATTTAAAAATGGAAAATATTATGATAGTTTCAAAGAATTACCGAATAATATAGAAGTTTCAATATATAATTCGAATACTTCTGATGAAAATGTTAATGAACCCGACAATGATGAGTATGCTACACCTGATGCTTTATCTACCAATTCTGATATAATCTCTAATGTTGGAGATTTTAATGTTCAAGAAATTACATCTGATGAACAGGGAGAAGGTGAATCGTTGACCAATATTCAACAAGAATCTCATATCATAGAGCAAAATGCATCTGATACAGAAATTAATGAGCATTCTAGACCTGTTCGTGCCCGGAACCCTCCTATAAGGTTCAAGGATTATGAAATGAATTATTTCACCGAACTAGCCTTAACGGGACGAGATGAACCTAGAACATATAACCAAGCTATAAAATGTGAAAAAGCTGGTGATTGGTTGAAAGCTATGCAAGAGGAATACAATTCACTCATGTTACATCGTGTCTGGGAACTTGTTGATCGACCAAAAGATGGAAATATAATTAAATCCAAATGGATTTTCAAAGAAAAAGTAGATCCAAGTGGTAACTTAGAAAAATTTAAAGCTCGTTTAGTTGCTAAAGGTTACACTCAACAATATGGAGTTGATTATGAAGAAACTTTTGCACCTGTTGTGAGACACTGTACTTTACGTTTACTTTTTGCAATTGGAATTGAAAATGACATGGATATCGAACATGTTGACGTGAACACGGCATTCCTTAATGGAGACCTCCATGAACGTATTTACATGGAACAACCTACTGGATTTGCAATTGAGGGGCAGAACAAAGTTTGTTTACTGAAAAAGAGTTTATATGGACTCAAACAAGCCAGTAGAGCTTGGAACGAAAAAGTTCACAATGTTTTAATAGGCGATGGATATACGCAATTAAAAACCGAAAAATGTGTCTACTTCAAAGACCACGTGATAATAGCGTTATACGTTGATGATTTCTTCGTGTTCAGTTCCAATGAATGTCAAAAGAAAATGCTTTATAAATTGCTCAGTTCCAACTTTATAATAAAAATACTTGGACCAGTCAAACAAGCGTTGGGTATGAAAGTTGAAAGGGACAGAGAGCAAGGAACTTTAAAATTGACTCAGGCTCAATATGTGAAAAATCTTTTAATTAAATTTGGTATGGAAGATTGTCACAAGATAGCAACTCCCATGGAGATAAATTTCAATCTGCCGAAAGCAGAATCAATCGACCAAAGGTTTCCATACCAGGAGCTCATTGGAAGCTTAATGTATCTTGCTGTATGCACACGTCCGGATATAGCTTTTGCGTGTAGTAAGCTTAGTCAATATAACACGTGTTATAATGAATCGCATTGGCTCGCCGCTAAACGCGTACTGCGATATTTATCTGGGACAACTGGCTACGGACTCAATTTTAAGAGGGGTAGTAATAAGGTTGAAATTTCATCCGACGCAGATTGGGCGGGGGATACAACCGATAGAAAATCTTATTCAGGTTTCGTGAGTAGGTTTGGTAATTGCGTTGTAAATTGGCATAGCCACAAACAACAAAATGTAGCTTGCTCTAGTACAGAAGCTGAATACTATGCTCTTGGAAATGCTGTTAAAGAGGCAAAATTTATAAGAAACTTTCTACGAGAGTTGAATTACAGGAATAAATCACATGATCTTGTTACTATTTACAATGATAATCATAGTACACTCAAGATGGTGGAGAACGAATGTTTTCGTAGAACAAAACATATAGATGTTCATCATCATTTTATACAGGAATGTGTTGAACGCAAAGTAATCTGTTTAGCTTACAAGCCCTCAGCTGAATTAGAGGCAGATCTTTTTACAAAAGCCTTACCTAAGGTAAAACATGATTTCTTTGTGAAATGCTTAGATTTAGTTTAAACTTCTTTTGTACTTTGTACTCTCGCACATAGTTTATACTTCATTTCTGTTTTAAATTTGTAAAACATATGATTGCCTTGAGTAAGGGGCAGTGTTAGGGATAACCTTTTTGTTGCGACTTTGCAAAAAGAAATTTGTCTATGGCTAATTTCAAATGAAGTGTTTTTGTTTTTGCTTTTCTGACAATGTCTTTTGTAAAAATATACACTAATAATATTCGTTGCTGTGAAAGTACAATGTTTTTATTTTAATCACTTGATAAAGACAATTTCCGTCTTTACAGCATTGCATGCCAAGAAAAGTAAGTACTACCAGTTTATCGCTTTAGGTAAGCTAGAAATTAGATAAGTATTACCAAGGACGTTCCTGTTCATTTTTATCCAGTATCGTAATTTTAAGAGGTTGCAATTCAGTCCTCTAGTGAGATTAACTACTACCTTACTATAGGTACATTTTTATGAGTAAATTTTTCTATTGGATACATAAAGTAGATAAATGTGTTTTGTATAATACATTTCTTCAGAGGGTATCAGTCAACCGAATACTTTATATTTTTTAGATTAAATGTATACTAGGACACAATATTAAAGTTGTTGACACAAAGGCATCGCTATATCCAGAGCTATATCCGGCAACTCGCTCAGTTCCGCGTCTAGGTCGCCTCGTTATTTATTTATTTATTCAATTTATATTAATAGGTCTCATCTCTGACGCGACAGTGAATTGAGCGGTACCACCATGTTACTGTGTGTGCTTCGTTCGATTCCATTTAAGCTTAGCGATCACTTTTCCAACATCAATAATTCGAGTTTGGATACGATAAATCCTTTTAAACAACTAATACGCTGCGCTCTATAGTCATAGGTTGTTTTCTAACCTTGATTTGGTGTAAAACAAGTGTCTGTGTTAATTTCTAAAAGACTTTCGGGCTTTGTGGCAATACCTATTTGATAATTCTACTTACACTTTAAGATATACTACATATTTCATTTTTCAACTTCATATCCGTTTATCGACAAGAGCTGAATCACTTCGTAAGATGTCACTGTCACAATATTATGTGCCTATATCATTGGTGCTGACTCTACCCCACAACTTTTTATTAGTAACTACATATTGATTGTTTAACTACCTCGTGGCCGTCCGTAATTGACGCAAATGCGAGAGGACAAGAAGTTACTCTGCGGTCGAAGGCCGGTCCAGTATTAATGCGTCCAGATCGGTAGTCTTGTATTTTGATTTGGTAAAAAAGTTTGGTCATTCAATACGAGTAACTGAATAAAGTAGCTTATTATCATATCACAAAAACACAGTCGATCGATCACGTTAACACTCGGAATGTTCTGGTTTTAAGACGGTGCCTGCTTTTAGTAATCGATGATTAAGTTTTATCGGAACGGATTGTTTTGAGGGGATTCGTTTGAGAGGTTGAATTATGATCACAGCGTCGGTTTGTGAAAACTTATATCTTTATAAGGTTTATGGATGTATGCAAAATTTTATCAGGGATAAGTACCTACTTGATACAAGTGCGTAGAGGCAAAGTTAGTTTTATTCGCACTAAGTAGGTAGGTATCGACTTGATTCAACATTATGTATTTGCAAGAAGTGACGTAACGTCAGGTGGCTTAGATCCAATAAATCTATATCCCGTTTAAACGAGATTTACAATTACAGATTATTTTACGGCTTTTACGTAGTAATCCCTGATTGATGAATGATTGGGCAAGCAGTGGATTAAGTTATACCTAGGCCGCATTCGATGGATACCAGTCTTATACTGAAGGCTTATGCGTAATTAAAATATGCCATAGCGTCGGGATAATGCAAATCCGATTAACTGGCATTGGATAATTCCGCGTATCTGACAAATTTAGACAAAAAATAAATAAATTCAAAAACATTTATTTGTAAGAATACAGTAGGTAAAAAGATCTTAAAATAAGTTTAGCACATGTATTCAGCATTTTTAATTTTTACTTTGAATTCGTTAAAATAAAACAAATAAAGTTAAAACCCTGTAAAACTACATGTAATGCAGCTACGCGGTATTTACTGGTATAGATAAGCGGATCTGCACTATCCTCGGAGATAGGTTTCATTATTTTTATATGCAGAGTTAATAACAATTGAAGCTGGATATTATAAGATAAACGGATCGATGTGGTCGGTACATATGTCCACGGGGCGTAACGCGCGTTTCTCGCGCCACTGCGCGTCGACAAGTTTAAACGAACGAAAAATGTGACATTTGGTAACCGACACCCATTTGCTTATCTAATAGTATTTATTTCATTAGTCACATGAAACTAGCCTTGTCGATGTCTTAGCTCGATTTTCTTGCTTTTTAAACCTTTATTTCAATCGTAGAAAGAAAGATCATCAAAGCCGTTGGTTAGCAAATTTTACTAAGTATAATAAGGTTGTCTAATAGTTATTCATCACTGTTAACGGACCCTGTACAAAGATTTTTCTGTTAGACAAGTAAAATGGAGCATAAAATTGATACACTACCAAAGAAGGTAGTGTGTTTATCTAATCTAATCTATCTATCTAATCTAATACCTTTAAACGAGCAATTCTTAAATTAAATTTAATATATATATAATCAGAATCTCAGAAACGGCTCCAACGATTTCGTTTAAATTTGGTATGTGGGGGTTTTCGGGGATGAAAAATTGATTTAGCTTGGACTTATCTCTGGAAAATTTAAATTATGTTCTATCTTATTTAGATTAGATAACCTAAAATTATTTGTGTGTGTGTGTGTGTGTGTATTCAGCAATTTGTTGCATTAGTCGTATAATAGATCACATTTTAAATGCTATCGGCTAATAAACTACAGGCAATATATTCGGGGTTATCATCATCAATAATTAAAACACCTTAATTAACACAAAGTCACTTGATATTTACAGCTATAGTTTCTTGTGAATAGAAATGTATAGATAACAGAACAAAAATATTATAGTTATAGTGTTTATAAAGAGGTCCATTTGACGAGAACGTTTAGTGTTTCATTTAGGTATATCGCGTAACAGAACCAAACATTCCGATTAAACCTTACACTTTCGCTGGACGTGTTTTCTCACACCGCAATTGCTATTCTCGATTAAGGATGGTTGGCATAGCTGTGTGCTGTGTGCGGGTAACACTATCCTCTGAGAGCGGCCGTCGCCTGCGCACCGGAGCGGACGACACCCGTCTTCCTACTTCTCAATTTACTTTACGTAAACGGAGATCGATTAAATCGTAATCAATGCCCAGAGCATTCAAAATTACGAGTCGAATTATAACTCCGGGTGTCATCGCTGTTTACTCGGCTACAGCCAATAAAATGAGCGCGTTCATTTACAAGATTTGTAAACATAAAAGGGTGAATTTACATTTTGATATTCGCGAGTGCTTCAGGGACTAAAGTGGCGTTCGCTCCCTAAAATTTTAAAACATCTATTTGCATATGCTTTGAGTACATAAACGACACTTTCTGGAGCACTTTTAGCGGGGGCGGGCTCGCGGGGCAGGGGCTGTTAGCACCCGTACTTACTGCGGAATGTTGTACATAATAGGGTTAATTAATTTCCAATTACACCTATGTGAAGCAGTTAGAGAAAGCATGAAGCTGGACTTTGATGTATATATACATGTTAGCTTCAAGTACGTAGGTAATAATGTCACTCGATTAAAATAGTACTATTTAACTATAAAACATTGTAATGTTTATTTAGGTACCTATTGTAGAACAACATTGGATAGGACATATCACTAAAACATAAACCAATTTTAGTGTATCGAGAAAAGAAAAACATAAAACAAGTTATAAATAAATGAACAGTAAACCACCTCCCCACAAATCATACGTGCGGTGAATTAAAAAAAATCAGTCGTCGACACTCGCAGCTAAATTCTAAAACGCCAATTTGCATACGTTTGTGCTAATAAACGCCACTTTCTGGAGTACTTTCGAGTGGGGAATTCGGGGTGAGATGGAGACAGGGCGAGAGGGGAGGGGGGCGAGTAATCAGCGTAATGCCAATCATGCAAATGCCGAGATCCGACTGAAAGCCTCAACCGGCTTGTTTCAGGAGTTAAAATGGAGATCCACTTAGCTGGCTACGCAGCTCACATACGGAAGCGATGGCGGCCGCAAAGATTAACCGCGATTGATAACTGGCTCGTAGGCACAATATATCTTGTGATACCTACATAGATAGAGATAACTTTACTCAGATTTTTTTACATAATACAACATAGGTAAAGCTACAATGTTTGACTGCTAGTATCTAATTAAATATACATATGATATATAATAAATGGTGTGATCCTCCCTAAAGCTCACTAGACTGTTGATTGATAAATAAACAAATATATATTAAGTACCTACCTTACATTACATTACGAGTAAATATTTTGTCCAGTGCTTCGATAAGAAGTAATCAATAAACGACGCTCTGTCGTATTCTCTGGTTTTTATTTTTCATCACATATGTTCAAACATTAAGTACCTATTTGACTTTACTAAAACCAACGTCCATATATGTAAGACACAAAAAAGTTATCCTATGTTCGTTTTAGACTTTGAAATCATCCAGCTGAGGTGTCCCAAACCGGTTTCATTTCAAAGGCGAAGATGGTTTTAGACCACTGAAATAATGCATAAGGCACATTTGGTCCATTTATAAGTCGATTAAAATGTACTAAACCAAGTACATAGCCATAAATGCCAGGACATCAGAACTTTAAAATAGGTTATAGGGTATATTTAAAAAAAAAAAAAAAACTGTGGCTGTTTTCGTGGACCTATCTGCGGCTTACGACACCGTGTGGCGGAATAGTCTGATCTACAAGTTGATGAAAGTGGTGCCTTGCCGTGGGATCACGAGCCTTATAGACAACATGTTGAGCAACCGTCAGTTCGTTGTTCACCTGGGAGACAAGCAAAGCCGTGTTAGAACATTACAAAATGGCCTTCCACAGGGATCGACGCTGGCACCACTGCTATTTAATCTCTACACCCACGACCTACCGGATACTGCAGCCAGAAAATTTGTGTATGCGGACGACATTGCCTTTGCTCACCAGCACAGAACATTCACGGTTTCAGAGATCCAACTTACTAAAGATCTACAGAAGCTGAATGTCTACTTGAAAAATTGGAGGCTAGTTCCAAATGCCAGCAAGACTGTAGTATCGACCTTTCACCTACATAATCAACTAGCCTCTTATGCCCCAAAAATCAGTTTTGATGGTAGACCTCTTGAATATAATCCACAACCTAAATACCTTGGTGTTACTCTTGACCGCTCACTGTCGTACTGCTCTCACCTGACCAACCTGGGTAAGAAGTTGGGAACTCGCAATAACATCTTGCACAAACTGACTGCTACATCCTGGGGAGCGCGAGCGGACGTGCTACGCACAACCGGTCTCAGTCTGGTTTACTCCGCGGGAGAATACTGCGCCCCCGTCTGGCTCAACAGTGCGCATACAGAGAAGGTCGACGTCCAGTTGCGCAGAACTATGCGCTGCATATCTGGCACCATTCAATCCACCCCTATTCAATGGCTGCCCTCGTTGAGTCACATACCTCCGCCACACCTTAGAAGACAACAGGCCCTACTAAATGAGGCAAAGAAAATAGCAAAGAATTCAGATCTGCCAGCTCATCAGGAGTTCATGTATCCCCCTTGTCATCGTCTGAAGTCACGGAGTCCACCCTACCAGTCGGCTCGGGGCCTGTTTGATGAACCGTTCGACATTAAAATGAGATGGAAGGACGAATGGCGGTCTAACCCTCCTAAAGCCGCCCTATTAGATCACGACCCCACCCAAAAACCTTTGGGATTCTCTGGTCCAAGGCGAGAATGGTGCCAGTTAAATAGGCTCCGCACTGAGCATGGGCTCTGCGGGGAGTACATGTTCAAGTGTGGTTGGCGAGGCTCTCCGGCTTGCGATTGTGGTGCACCTGTACAGTCCATCCACCACATCATTCATGACTGCCCAAAGAGGAGATATGCTGGAAACACCCTGAACCTGTTCTCTCCTGATGCGAACGCAGCCCTATGGGCAAAGAACTTAGATATTCGTTTGTAGTATAGCTTTTTTTAGTAGTATTAAGTGATTGTTGATAAGCGACTCTGTATATCATAAATTGCTTGCCATACGATTAAATAAATAGGGTATATTGCCGTATAATTTCGAAACTAGTTACTTATTAATATTATTACGACCAGGGGCCTGTTGCATAACAAAATACAACTTATATTACAAGCGGAACTCCCTTTCTAGTTAATATAACTGAAGCGAGAGTTCCGCTTGTAATATTTGAAAAAAAAACGAATGTTTGTTCTCGGTTCTTGGGTGTTTAATATCTATTTAAGTATGTATCTATCTATAAAGTATGTTTTTCCGTTGAATAGTACCCATAACACAAGCTTTACTTACTTTGGAACTAGGTCAATTGGTGTGAATTGTCCCCTGATATTTATTTATTTTATTATGTACTGCCGTGTCTTTACGTTATATTCTTTGCAAGGACTGAACGAATACAACACGCCCCGCTCCTAACGAATTTAAATGCCGGCATAAACTGAGCTGTATGTTCACTAATTGAGGATTTGTAACACGAACTCTTGCTTTGCTTTGAAGAAAGATGTTTGTGTGCCGCTAAAAAAATATGCAACGCTGATTCCTTTGATACGCGGAGTCATGAAAAAGAAATGAGAATACGTGGTAAAGAATTTGATCGCACTTGGAAACTTTGTGAAAAAATAATAATCTTTCTTTAAACCGCAAGACAAAGTAGAACCTGAAAAAATTTAAATAGTGTATGAAAACCATGGTGCTGGAAGCAATTTGTTTGCGGCCTTTGACGTTCTTGGTTTAGTTATCCGTTAGCTTGCACTAGATTTTAAGAAAAGCAGAATCACATTAAAAACTTACTTCCTTTCAAAAGCTAATACTGCTTGCTCATTTGCACGAAGCGCCCAGGCAACTCAATTCTTTAATCGACTCTCTTTTAATACAAAGCACTCTACGTTTCATTATTATTAAAAATCCATCTTAACGTTTTAACATTCAGATTTCATCACAGGCGCTCCTTAATATCAATTCGCTTCATTTGCATATTAATCAGGGCGTTTTATTTTATTCTCAAATACTCCATTAAAGGGTGCTAAGAGCAATATGGCGGGCGTTTTGTGAGCTTCCTGGAAAATTTCGTATTCAGAACACGGTAAGTGCGCGAGCGGCGGTTTAATGCTGTCATTCTTAAATCAATATCAACTGTAGCTGCTTTCCTTGTCTGGAAATGATCTGGAATGTGCGATAGGTACTGTCACGTGTCTACTTTATATACCTACTCGTGCTATGTCCTACACACATCCGCGTTTGCCAACTTTATTAGTAGGTTGAGGCTACTGAATAAAAACACGATGTTGGTAGGGCTCTTATACCAGATTTTTAATAGAACCCGCGTCGTCTCTCGTGGACTCCACTATATTTACGTTAGCAATGCGCTCTTATTATTACGCACGTTTTTATCACATGTATACAGATTTCGTTCTATATATTTGAAAATGTAAGAAAAAATTTGTGACTTTCCCACTAACGTCGATAAGCCACAGGCTACCAGAAACACAGGGAAACTTAAATTTTCCCATCTTGTAAAACTAGGTAAAACCAAAAAGTCGTTTCTGGGACATGGAATACGATTTATAATAAAATTCCAAAAACTATAACTGACCAAAACCAAGAACTAAAGTCACGGACATAGCTCGAAGAATCGCTAGACGTGGGCAGGGCACATCGCCCGTAGAACTGACGGCCGATGGGGCCGAAAGGTTCTCGAGTGGCGTCCGCGGACCGGAAGACGCAGTGTAGGTAGGCCTCCAACACGATGGAGCGACGACCTGGTGAAGGTAGCGGGAACGCATTGGATGCGGATGGCGCAGGGCCGATCTGTTTGGCGAGCCTTGGGGGAGGCCTATGTTCATCAGTGGACATCTTTCGGCTGAAATGATGATAACTGACCAAACGGATTTTTTTTAGGGTTTTTTTCAAACCGGTGATAGATTTTTGACTTTCATAAGCTATTATTTAAAATAGCACGTCCTAGTCCAGTCATTACAATGAAGTCAAAGCGAAACAGAATAAAGTAAAGTAATTAGAAAAGGTTACAATGAAAGAAAACACAAAATAATATTTGACTTGTGTTGTTTACGAGTAAGATCATTCGACATGTTGATAAGCCGTAAACATACTAAATATACCTACTTAAATATACAAACGACATGTCGCAAATGTGGAAAGCAATGAAAATGTAAGAATTACTAGAATTAACATATCAAACGTTGGCACCCTCGGCGAGGGGTCGTTTATCTCTACTTTATACCTACCTATCGGCGATGGAAAATAAAATGGAACAGTTAAAACATGTTCAGTTGTGTACTTATATTATTTACAACAAGAAGTAAAGCGAGTATTGATAGAAAAATATCATTACCTATAATCCTTCCACAAAAGTACCCGTAAGCATTTTGGAAATGGATGTAGGTACCTTTAAGCTTTGCTATTTTTTTGAAAATAATGTTTAAAAAACTATTTACATATATAGTGGCAGTTAAGTAAGAGATATGAACCAAATTTCTATGTATCTATATTTTTTCGGCGGTGAATCAAAGTATTAAAAATTATGAGTCCTTATTCTAGTTCCTAGAAAATATTGCATAACATAGTATAGCCACTAGTGTTCTATAAGATGCCGTTTTAATAAATCCTGAGATGTTAACGGTTTCAGAAAAACTTTTGGATATTATACTTAATCCATTCGATATATTCATCTTTGATATTTAGAACCGTCCTCGTTAACTTGTACGCTTAACGCTTATATTTTATACTAGCTGAAGCCCGCGGCTTCACCCCCGTTGTATTTTTCCAAATTTTCATAAGAACCTTCTCCTGACAATAACAAACGCAACAAAAAAAGAATTATCCAATTTGGTGCAGTCGATCGGAAGTTATGCGCGTACAAACATTTCGGTGATTCATTTTTATTTATTACTACATACTTATTACTTATGAAACCAAAATAACCATAATAATGATGTCCATGCTAATTGTTACATATTTGCTGTGATTTATTTTTCAAAAGTGTTTTTTAAGAAAAAGTCACGTCAAGATCGCTTACCTTCTTTCTAATGGTAAAAAAAATATGTAAAGTCCGTGTTATCCTAGTCAAGTAAAAACGGTATTTATTATTATAATATTTTTTTAATTATAATTCTTGTATGCAACTAAGCATGAATTCTTTCTTTAAAAAAAAAAACTTAGATATATATTTTTTTACCCGGCTGAAGGGCTCTGCAACCATGACCACAAAAAAATAAACTAACAAATTAAGAAGTTATGTGACGGATAAAAATGCTAAATGCCCGAACAGTATACATTAAACGACGATAACTTTTTTCATTCTGACCCAATTTTAATAAAACAAAGCCTTTATGTTGCTCCAATTTAAGCTTCATCTATCTGTGAAAACCGCAAGAAAATCCGTTCAGTAGTTTCGGAGATTAGCGATTACATACAGAATGACAGAGCTCTACTTTTACTGTTTTATTATAGTATATAGATATAGATATAGATATAGATATAGATATAGATATAGATATAGATATAGATATAGATATAGCTATAGATATAGATATATGAGTACTTAGGTAAGTTCTGTATAATTTTCATAGTACCTAGGTAGTTCAATGGTAGGCACGAGGTAAAATTGTCAAAGTTAAAATTGCAAATCCTTTTAATTCGTAATCGTTTTTTTTACTTTTTTTGTGTTCAATCAAACCCAACGCAATGCTTTGAAAGATATACTATGAAAAGTTAGCCATTATACGTATTTTTGATTGTCCGCGTCAGTAAGGTATTGGTAGTTTGAAATAAAACACAACATAGAAAAAAATTGTAATTTTTAAATTGGAAACGAAAGAGCATCACATTTCGCTACCAAGAGCGGTTGCAACTAGGGTTGCGAACCTCAGTGCATAGATTAGCGGTACATTTGTGATCAAATTGCGGGACTTGTCTATAAAATGCAGGATTCCTTCACCCGGCCTAACTTGGTTAGGTACTTTGTATTTTCATACTAAAAACATGGGATGACCGTAAAAGTAAAAAATTTGGAGTTGTAAAATAAAAATACAAAAAGACTCCAAAAAAACAATCTTGGTTACTTTGGTTAGGAACATTGGCCGTCAACGTATTAAAATGCGTGAAAAATTAAACCATATCAACTTTCTTTGATTAACATATAACTTTTATGGCGCAAACATTAAAAATCTAGTTTAATATAGATCGGAGGTGGGACAGGATCGTGCCGAGCGAGCGAATGAGCACACGGTGTTCGCGCGCGTTTAACGCGGTATATTCAAATTAAAGTTAATTTCGGTGCTTATAATTTAATCTAGCCTGACAACGGGACAAGTGGCGTACCTCGCGGAACTTATGCGGGACGGATACTGTACAGGGTTCTAGAAACGGGACGTCCCACGTATAGCGGGCCGGTGGGCAACCCTAGTTGCAACAGACACCTGAATAATTCACCATTTTTGTTTAACACTGCTTTAGAGCAGTCACGTTTCATGTCGCATACGGGGGTGGCTACCTCTGCTCAAATAAACCTTCAGTACTGACTTTATAGTTGAAAATCTTTCGAATACAATGCTATTTCAGCGATTATACTCAGTCGAACCAGGCAGGTATTTCGTGCGGTGCAGAAATAGCTTCATTTTCTGCACGGATTTTATTTTGCTGTTTACTCTTATTCGAAGAGGAAAGCTGATTAAGTGGAGATGCATAATTCTAGTGATGCAGCAGAACGCTAAAAGTGTATATTGGCCGAACGGATACGGTAGTAATTATTGAGTTTGGGAGAGATGGCATGAAAGGACAGGTATTGAAAGGGACAATTCACATTTAGGAAGCTTCCTATATAGGAAGCGTTAATTATTTTAAACTATTGAAATGAAAGACAGTAGTTGTCAATAATCAATTCTTATCTGTTTATTTTCGCATCTTTAAAAAAAATTGTATTTTCCCTTTCATAAATTTACTTTTATTTTGAATTGTCCCTTTCAATATGCGTCCCTGTTATGCCACCTCTACCCTACAGATTTTAGTGTTAGTGTCTAAATATTTAAAAATGCAGTTGGCAATCGATGAAAATTTTAAATGTGCTTGAATTTTTTTATACCGGTAGGAATAACGTTCCTTATTAACAGGAAAAATTACAGATTTTTTGGTTGCGTCATATAATTATAAAAAATAAAAACAATTTATTAAATCTGGGACAGCTTAATACGGGCACGAACCGTAGTCCGTCGCATATTGAAAAAAAAAACCAGATGTGACATTGACAGCGTGTCGTAAACAAACGTACATAACCTTAGCTTAATAGGAAAAAACTTCTTCTCAGGGTTTTTAATATTGTTATTGGTGCATGTTGGTAAATAACACATTTTAGGCTCCCTCCATCGTTGATGTTCGTTATTATCCATTGTAAAACAATTGAATAAAACGGAAATTCAGTCCAGAGTACAGAGTTCGAGTTAATCAGTATATCCGTTCCAAGTGGTAGCAGCTATCAAGGTCAGGTCCAGGGTACAAAGCAAGAGTTATCGTCGTAGCAGGCAATATCAAAGATCCGGTGTGGGTAAGCAGTCGAAAAATTAAAAGATATCCAGGGAAAATACTGAAAACTTGGAGAAAGACGCGGGCGCAAAATCGCAAGCTAAGGTTATGTACGTTTGTTTATGACAAGCTGTCAATGTCACATCTGGTTTTTTTTTCAATATGCGACGGACTAAGGTTCGTGCCCGTATTAAGCTGTCCCAGATTTAATAAATTGTTTTTATTTTTTATAATTATATGACGCAACCCAAAAATCTGTAATTTTTTCCTGTTAATAAGGAACGTTATTCCTACCGGTATAAAAATATTCAAGCACATTTAAAATTTTCATCGATTGCCAATTCTATCTTAACCCGTGGAGCGTCTGGCTCTGAAAATCCTAACCACTGTTGTGCGCACACCCGTGCGCACAGGACGCTTGACGGGTTAAATTTGCTATACTTACTTATATGTGCAAAATACGTAATGTTGAAATGTAAACCTAAATTTGAATTGTAGTTAATGGGGTACCCACGCAAAAGTACCCACTTTCATCAATTTGTGATCCGTTAGTCGTGACCGTAGCAGCCTAGTGGTTTGACCTATGGTCTCTAAAGCAGAGGGTCGTGGGATCGAGCCCGGGCTGGCATCTCTGAGTTTTTCGGAATTTAAGTGCGAAATTACATCTAAGATGAGCTTTAAGGAAAACATCCTGAGGAAACCTGCACACATCTCAGAAGAAACTCAATGGTGTGTGTGAAGTTCCTAATCCAGACTGGGCCCGCGTGGGAATCACGGCTCAAACCCTCTCATTTTGAGAGGAGGCCTGTGCCCTGTGACGTATACAGGCTAGGCTGGGATGATGATGATCCGTTCGAAAACAAAGGTTCTATTTTTCAACCATTGGATATCTACGGATACGGAAATGGACAACAACATCAACACCATCACTGGTAACTCCTAATTGAGTAGTTTTGGAACTAAAGATGAGTTGACACGTTGATGATGTATCGAAATTGTTGAGTCGGGCGAATGGACTGTACGGGTATTGGATAGTTTAGGAGTGGTGGTTGGATAGGGTGATTTTACAATATGGAACAGTGGACGTGCTGGGATGTGGATGAGGTTGATGTTAATATTTTGAAGAATATAGTTGACCCATGCTGCTAGCTACATCGGAAATAGAAGTTTAAAAACCACTACAAATAACCTAGCCTAAAAACATTTTTATTTCATTATTTTGTTAAGCTTGAATTGTATCCAACCTTCATATAACAAATTTCAAGTCGATCTGTCTACTAGAAGTGGCTCAAATTTGACTTGCCAGATTTGATCACAGACAGACACACAGACACCGAGTCCGGTGAAACTAAACTTGAAAATACATCTATCTTCGTACACGCAAAATTTCAACAACAACTATATTTCTAAAATTATCATAATACATAAAATAAAAATATAGCCTAGAATATTCCCTTGTGGGTGTGTCCTCACCCACCTCAAGGCTTTCGTTAAACGGTCGCTAAACGTTTGGGCGGCCCGCCCTACGCGCTTCACCGAGAACCAGTAACTCTTGCATATACTACTGAACCAAACTGAATTGTACCCCTCTAACAATAAAGTGGCAGTTGCCTTGATGGCATGGAGCCGGTGGAACCGTGTCATCGTGAAAGGTTAATGTATCTACGTATAGTTTAAACGGTTCGCTCTGCCTATTATTAATGTAGGGCGTTACTGCTTTCCTTACGAATGTACCTACCTTGGTAGCAGTTAAATTGTTTGAAGTATTCAGATGCTTAAAGCTTAACTCAACTAAAGGTAATTATGGTATGTGTATACTAACTAACTGTTAGATGAGGTCGGTACTGAAGTACCTGAGACGACCAAAAAAAGTTTTGTTCCTCTCACTTACGAGTGTCACTAGGTCCTTACAAGCTTATAGCCTGCAAGAAAAATAGTCTTGCTTTTCTAGTTTGCTTTAACACACGTGTATAATACCGCTCTTTTCCTTCCTTAATCTAAATCAAAGTAGTCAACTAATGATCAGCAATACACCTTGAGATTGTTTTAAGTTGAATTAGTTAAAAAAAATTATATTTTATTAAGACTTGTAATGAGTTTCAGAAACAATAATTCCATATTATATTAGTGACGTGGAATCGTACTGATCTAGTGTTGTTTGTTTTTGCAGCATACAAATATTTTGAAATACAATTTGAAATTAAGATAACTTGAGAATTGAATAGATTAAAAAAAATATCTTGTCATAATATTAGCACACCTTACAACTTTTGCAATCACGGCATAATTTAACTTATAAAGCTATATAACTTTAAAACAAAAACGTCAAAACTTGTTCATTACAATTTGATGTTTCCAAAATTACTAAGTAGGTACCTATACCAGACATGACTCTACCGTCCATAAAATGGCAAACAAATGACTTAATTACTTGGACAGCAGTTGGTTCAGTGACTTTAAAATTAGCATTATGCATATGTCTACAGACTTTTTCTCCCGACTGTACAAGCGAAGGCACCGCGCAACGGCGTCGATTTTTTGCACGTCTAGTTAATAAGCGTCTACTGGCTCGTGAAATATTACAAATTGCGTCGCCCCCCTCGCCCCCTCACTTTTTACATCGCCAATTTCATGCCACTCCATCAGGGAAAGTCGATTACAAATGTGCTAAATGAGCATATCTGTTTACACGAGTGTTTAATATGAGGAAAATTTGTTCCCAGTTCTGTATTTTGACCGGGAAGTATTGCAGAAGCCTAATTCGCAGATTTTAGTTCTTACACTCAATGTGACGACGAAACCAAAAGGTTTTGGGTTCCAATCCTGATAGGGACATGACACTTGTATTTTGAATGTGAAAGTGTTTTATTTGGAAAGAAGATGTATGTGGTAGTACAACTTCATAAATAAGTGATCACATTTGTACCTTGTCACTATAACGTCATGTTTGAAAAGCCATACGAAATTATGTACAAGTAAAAAAGTAATAACAGATCAAATTTTCAAAAATTTTCGCAATCAGGACACGTTTTTATCTCATTAATTAATATAGGTACCCGCACAATTTTATTAACGGGAAATTAGTGCTGTAAAATTGCTGTAGAATATGAACCGTGCAGCGAGGTGATCGGGCGCTTCTAAGAAACAATAATAACGCTGTTAGAAGTAAATTGTAACAGGGTTAATTTCACTCGTTACTTATTTACGCTTCCTCGAACTGCGCGGGTAATTCGTACTTAATTGAATTCAATCATTACAAAATCAGTTGCGTAGCTATGGAGCCAATCAATTTCCTTAAAGGATAACTTTATAAAGGCGGCCGGGACCTTAGGAACTGGGAAAGTGAATTAAGCGCCCCACAAACTGGTTATATCAATCATAAACTTATTCGATTAATTACGTTTTGCGGAGTTAATAGCGACATCTAATATCGGGAGAAGTGAGGGCTAGTTGATGGGGATCGAGTTGTCGATAAAATGCAAGTATCGACAGTCAAGTTGGCATTTTGAAATTTGGTAAGTAAAATAATTAAATCTGTTACTGGGTACGTAACGTTTGGCAACAGTCAACAATAGTGAGACTATAGGGAAGCAATAATGATTAATATTATGTAAAGTTCCTGCCTATTAGGTATGTTGTGAAGATTCTTAACTTTTGTAAACTCGTAGATATGTCCGCTGTATCTATTAATTGTATGTTGAACAGACTTACATTTGACGTTTGATAAATGATGTAGCTTCATAATTGTGCAATTCTTTATATTTGGTTTAAGCACATATATGTATACTTGTTTAATTTTCCTTATTTGGCGGAAATGCGTTTAAAACAAAATACGATATTAGTAGTTATCATGTAGGTACGTATACTCTACTTGAGCAAGTACGTACCTAAACATGATTGTGCGTCAATATGTTTAATGATTTGTTGGCACGATGAATAAAAGTGGCTTGTATATTTTAAACTAGCTGACCCTGCAAACGTTGTTTTGCCTTATATCACCTAGGGGTATAAAAAATAGCCTACGACCTATTCTCAGACCTACCGAATACAGAGAAAAAGTTTCATAAAGATCGGTCAAGCCATTTCGGAGGAGTTCGGTAACAAACACCGTGACACGAGATTTTTATATATTAGATTTACTTGAACAATCAGATTAGAATTATTTAGAGTTATGTACAGTGTTTCACCCATAAATTATTCTACCTATTAGTTCAAACTATGGAAGAAAGGTACTTATTTACTCAGATTTGTTCTACATTACTCTTAATTGTTGTATGTTGAGTGAAGATCTATAAGAAGATCTATAAAATCGATTTCTTATTTATCTTAAAACTTTTGTCATACATAACTCAAAATAACAGTTTAGGTAGAGACTACTATATATAACGCTAGCTATTCTCTGTAGTGGTGTAATTTAATTTTGATTCAAGATCTATAAGAAATAGTTCAACACCTTATTTATCTTAAAACTTTTGTCATAACTCATAATAAGAGTATAGGTTTAACGACCGCTTTAGTCTAGTTGGTAGTGACCCTGCCTACGAAGCAAGAGGTCCTGGGTTCGAATCCCGGTAAGGGCATTTATTTGTGTGATGAGCACGAATATTTGTTCCTGAGTTATGGATGTTTTTTTTGTATTTAAGTATTTATTTATCTATATAAGTATGTTTATCGTCGTCTAGTACCCATAGTACAAGCTTTGCTTAGTTTGGGACTAGGACGATTTGTGTGAGATTGTCCCCTAATATTATTATTATTATATTATATGTAAGGTAGATACTATTATATAACGTTACATATTGTCCGTGACTTCGTTTGCGAAGTACTCATTTATTCCGCGGGAACTAAGTATAAATTTTTCGTATAAAAACTATCCTACGTCCTTTCCAGGGTCTTTAAATACCTCCACATCAAATGCCATGTTTTGCGATTTATGCTTGAAAAGGTAACAGAAAGACATATATTTTCGCATTTACATATTGATATGAATTGAAACATTTGTACTGAATTTCAATCAAACTCAAGACAACTAAAAAATAGAGCCCGCTCATTCAACCACCAAATGTATCGATAGTGTAAATCGACAGCCCTTCACCGCGCGCATTTCGGCGGTGTCATTAGGCGGTGCGTTAATGATTAATGCGGGGCTCACACGTCCCCCGGCTCGCAAATAAAACTCGAGCCGACATTTAATCGAGCCTTGATGGAACGTTGTTCGCGGCTCTAGTAAGTAAGTATGGAAATTACGCTAACCCATCTTAAGTGGGTGGAAGGATTTTTACTTCAACAATTTTCATCGGTGTTGAAACCACATCCTTTAGTGGATTTGGGGGTTGTGGATTACTAAGGCAAACGTAGGCTAGTTTTGATATTATAAATACTTTATGGTTTGTATATTCTCTGTAGCATTGGTGGATTGGAACTGACATTTGTTCCATATATTTATGTAATGATTTCGTCACCAATCAATTGACGTATTTTATATAAGCTACCGAAACACGAATCACCCATTGATTTTGCAGGGCAATTGCAAGTTATGATGTCATTTCATCATCGACTATAGTATAAAACTTCCCAGGTGAATTTTTCGCTCCGAGCCATTACATTAAATTTGAACCTTAATACTATGACGATACCGTTTGTTTTGAAAGATAAGGGCTCGAAGCGAAAAGTTCACCGGGAAGATTTATACTATAACTATTTATTTGTTTTAAAGAATTTTCTTTTCAGGGCTTAAATTAAGTGTTAATTACAATTAAGTAGAGTTGCGCCTTGGAATTAGGTATAGTTTTATGGTGTCTTATTACTACGATTGATATTTTTATTGAACTAATAAGTAGGTAATATTGCGTTCTAACAATTATTATTTAAAACACTTCTGTCAAATACACTCATCGCCTCACATGTGTAGGTATTGACGCTATTAATTAAAAGTTGCGTGTACCTACCTACCTACAGCCAAAAACACAAAGGCGCACTAAAATTGTTATGTCGTTTAAAATATAACTATTAATAGTTAAAATATCATCCGTACACTTGACCGCAACCATCCTGGTCCTGATCTGAGGCAGCTGGATCATGCATGTCCATACGGCTTGGGCTTTAAACCCGCGGCGTCGCCCGCTTTAGAAATAAGTTGTTTGGAAGGAACCCCTTAATCCCCTTTGCGTGTGCGTGCAGCTTGGGACGTCCACCAAAGAGATGGACGGACGATTTGGTAAAGGCCGCAGGTTCAGGGCGGATGCAAGTTGCTTCCAGCCGTAATGATTGGGTATCAATGAGGGCGGCCTATGTCCAGCACTGGACGTCCTATACTATACGGCTGAAATGAGTTAAGTACGAGTCAATTCGCACATGAAGGGTTCCGTATTTCGCGTCCGCACAAAGTTTCAGTAAAAAATTATAGATCAAGTTAAAAGCATTAAAGAGGTATTGTTTAACTCTGTTTTATTTTTAGTATTTCTTATAGCGGCCACAGTAATATATAATCGGTGAAAATTTCAAGTGTCAGATAGCGGAGTCACAGTAATAGGGTTCCATTGGAACCTTCTGGGTACGGAACCCTAAAACGGAGCCAGTTTTTGCTACGTCCCAATGCAATCAGTTTTGTAATGCAGTTCACCCCGTACAGTACGAACATGGAGAGAAGCTCCCCGTGGTACACCGAACACGTATTAGTCGGGTTGTTCGTATTTTGCCGCGTGTGGGTCGACAGACAACGAATAATATAAAAGGAGTGAAGCAAGGTAGCGAGCAATTAGTCTCAGCCCATGATGGATGACCATCGCCGTCGATATCTTGTGTGACAGACAAAACGAACACCGTGATTATAATATTATACGGCGATGATAACGCAGGCTGTAAACTTGTTGTAATTACCGCTGATTACCCAAAGGATTGGTTCGGCTATTGCGCTCGGCTGTTATTGTAGATGGCAATGATCGTCTGTAATGCGTTTTATGTAGGATTCCGTGTACAATTTTAAGCTTAATTGAAAATATGTTATTCTGAGATGTAATGAACGTTGTACGTGGCGCGGATGAACTGCGCTGAGATGCATGCAATTTTCATTCCACCGTGTTAACAAAGTATGTAGGTATAAGCATTATTTGAAGTTAACTGGTAAAGTTGCTATCAAATATGCATATTCTATTTGTATTGGTATGTTCTGTACAGTAGATACAAAGATTTTGTTTTAAGTTAAGTAGCTAAAATGTACCTATCCTTTGATAAGTTCAGGAATTCAGTATATTCCCGATTTGGCTCTTTCTGGGCAATAAACGTTCTAATGCTGGGCACAAGCCTCCTCTCAGAATAATCTAAGAGCATTTGAGCCTCATACACACCATTAAACTACTTCGCAGGTGTTGTAGGTTTCCTCACGATGTTATTATTCACAAAAAGTTTTTTTTTGGTGGCATATATTTTTAATACTGTAAGACTTAATTTAAGGAATATAATATCATGTAAGTATATATTGCTGTGCCCTTAGTAAAAAAATTTAAATAAAAAGTATACATTATTATCACCCAAAAAAACTATGAAATCAAAATTGAGCCGACCACAATAAGCATGAAAATATCTTTCTACTAATCTGTTTGAAGTCGAGCCAGCAGGAGTGGACCTAGTAATCTAACTTACCTACATACCTACTATCTATAGGGCTCCTACACTCCTGCTGGCTCGTGCTGAGGCACCGACTTCAAACAGATTAGTAGAAAGATATTTTCATGCTTTTTATGGTCGGCTCAATTTTAATTCATAGTTTTTTTGGGTCTTTTTAGGGTTCCGTAGTCAACTAGGAACCCTTATAGTTTTGCCATGTCTGTCTGTCTGTCTGTCCGTCCGCGGCTAAGCTCAGAGATCGTTAGTACTAGAAAGCTGTAATTTGGCATGAATATACATATCAGTCACGCCAACAAAGTGGTAAAATAAAAAATAATTTTTTTAGGGTACCTCCCATAGACGTAAAGGGTGAGTGATTTTTTTTTCTTGACTAACCCTTTAGTGTGGGGTTTCGTTGGATATGTCTTTTAAAACCATTGCGGAGTTGCTAACATGATTTTTCTATTCAGTGATCTGATTGCGAAATATTCAACTTTAAAGTGAAAATTTTCATTATTAAAATCGACAGTCCCCCCCTCTAAAATCTGTTGGGTGGAAAAATTTGAAAAAATCCAGAATGGTAGTAAATGTATCAAATTTACTAGGAAAATTATAGCAACTCAATTAGAAACCGGGAAGTGAATCAAATTCAACTTGCAAGATTTGACCCATTAAGGAGTTCCAGTGTAGTGTTCGCAGTGTAGGTAGGCCTCAAACAAGATGGAGCGACGACCTGGTGGTCCAGTTTACCAAATGATACTTTCTGAATGCAAATGCTCGACTTCTCACCGAAAATACTAAAATCGCTATACATTTTCTTGAATTTTTGAGGAGTTCTTTTAATTCCTCATGGATCCCATCATCAGAACTGGACTCTGGTAACAACGGGATCAACCTTGAAATGCTTTCAAACGATGAAAAACTTTTCCAAATCGGTTCATAAATGACGGAGTTCTGAGGTAACACACATTAAAAAAAAAGAAGATACAACCGAATTGAGAACCTCCTCCTTTTTTTGAAGTCGGTTAAAAAGAGTCGTTTCCAACCAATTTGTACACAATTAAGGGATTTAAATAAAACAAAACCCATATATATACTTAGTTTGTATGACTACATTAAATAACGCAAAGGACACGATTATGATTTTGTTTCCATTAAGCCCTTAATTATTTTTTTTGAAAACGACCTAAAAAATGAAGCTGTTGTACCTACATACTTTTTAAGATCTTTAGATTATTCTTTTTTAGGTTTTTTACATTTAATTCAATAAAGAGTTTGAGTTTGACTTGGAAGTGTAAATAGCCTTTAGTGTTTTAAGCTATAAGTACAATTGACATTGAACCTTAGGATGGTAAAGGAATTTCCTGGTCGACTATACGTACTTACGGTACGTAACGCAACATTAAGTTAACGCTCGCCAATCCTTAACATCATTAACATTAAGATAACTTAACCCCAATGTACATTAACGTACGATAAATACATAAAGGCGAGAACATACGTATGCGGCGGTATTAGCGTAAGACAGTGTTTGCCCCATTACAGGCCATTAGAGGGAGGCAGGTGCACCCGCGTTAGATACGCTACTGTGACAGAGCGCGGCGGTTACTTTACTACGTTCGGTTGTCGTTTTGTGTTTACTGTGAATTGGTTAGGGTTAGGGTGCTTTTCTACCAGCGATGTATGTTACTATGCAGCTATGATGCGAAACTATGTGGCAGTTTCCACTTAATGCTAAGGAATGGAGTCGTTCGAGGAAGATATTCTATGAAGATGTGCAGCCGTGAGCAGAGGTACAGCTAAACCATTTGACTGAGTCCTCGCCTGCGCAGTACAGGGGCTGGGGGGTATGACGACAAAGGGGGCCGGAAGACACCTCTCCCGGTGACTTTTTCGTCATACCCCTAGCCCCTGTACCGCACGGGCGAGAACTCACTTAAATGGTTTAGCTATAGCAACATAGCATAGCACATCTCTGATGGAAAGCAACCTTTAGACTGTACGTTAAATCCAGTGAGGAATTTACACATTTGCTTGCTGTCAGGCTATTAATAATTTTTATTGCCTTTACTAACCTCTGCAATGATAACCTAAAACTAAATTGTAATTTTGAAACTCTATTGTAATATTTAAAAAAATCATGTCCATATTATAGACGTTGGCGTATTCGGTATAAGTAAGTACTAAAATATTGTAATTTTTGGTAAATCCTAGTGACTTCTTTCCCCCCCTAAAAATTGCCGTCTTTGGCTCCAGCCTACTCAGCCTGCTGGTAAATCCGCCACTGGTTGAATCCTTCCTCGAAAGTTAAGAAGTTTTATAAGGAAGCAAACGGGAAACCCGACAAATGAAGTTCTCGAAATTAGTGAAAGAATTGATGGACTAGGCGTTAGGGCGTCGTATTAAATTATTTCTTAGTAGAGTTTCAAAGTCGTGGTAGTCTAGTGGTTTGGCCTAAAGCCTCTCAAGCAGCGGGTCGTGGGTTCGAGCCCGGGCTCGCACCTCTGGGTTTTCCGGTGTTACGGTGAAGGAGAACATTGTGAGCAACTTGCACTTACCTCAGACGAAATTCAATGGTGTATGGTGAAGTTCCTAATCCACAATGAGCCCGCGTGGGAACTGAGCTCCCGTGGAAACTACAGCCCAAGCCCTCTCATTCTGAGAGGAACCCTCTGTCCCGCAGTGTAACGCATAGGCTGGGATGATGATGATGATGATTGGGTTGTGGATTAAATATGACTTTTTGAAATGAAAAAGCGTGACTCTATCACATCACATGCGTAAATTCTACAATTTCAGAGCGTAATAAATATTACAGCGAACAGAGGTAATAGCGGGATTAGTTTCGACTATTATAGTGCGTAACAGGTAATAAGTGTGCTACCGCGGTAGCCGGTAGATAGACGTGGCACGTTAACATTTCTTACGTGAAAATGACGCGTGGCCAACCGATGCGATTCGAGGTGGCTACGTAATTTGAAGGATACTAGAGGTAGACACGTAAGCTTTTCCGACCATATACGGTGTAATATAATCGTAGAAAATAAGTCCGTAAAAAATAAGTAAAATAAGAAAATGAATTAAAGAAGTCCATGAATTTTAAAATAAGTATAATTTACCAGTTGAAAACAAATTTGTCGTAGTATTATTTTATGAGATACCAGCTGCTGCCCGCGACTCCGTCTGCGAAGTATTCGTTTATCGCTATCCCGCGGGAACTATGCAATTTTGCGAGATAAAAAGTATCCTAATGTTAATTCGGATTATAAAATATCTGTGTGCCAAATTTCATCAGAATCCGTCAAACCGTTTTAGCGTGAAAGAGTAACAAACATCCATCCACAAACTTCCACATACTTACAAACTTTCGCGTTTATAATATTAGTAAGATTTACCTAATGCTAGAAGATAGAAGACATTACAAGTATTTTTCAAGAGCTCAGATCTAATGTTAAAAGACTCCCGTATCTAGTCGTTACCATGTTCTATTGGAACCGGTTAAGCGCTTAAATAAAACCCTTGCGTAGGCAGGAAGCGAAGTAAATATGTGGCGGCTAAACTCAAAAAGATGATACATGACTGTTCAGAGCGTTAAAATTATGTGCTAGTCAATCGTTAACTTACATACTTGCCCACTTGAACTTTAGCTCAACTGCCTTTTCTGCCTTTTTTATATCTATTGTCTGTTTGTAACTATCACGAATAAATCTTTTCTTTCTTTTTTCCTTTACTGTTTGACCAAGAATCATAGCATAATTTCAGAAAATGGAGTGTTTCTCATGCTTTTAGAAGATTACAAATCGAATTACGAATATTATCAAATAATTGTCACTAAGCGTTTTTGTGATATGTATGATACAGACGGCAGCTCTATAAGGGTAGCTTGCGGGGACTACTTTGCTAAAAAAATAAATCGTTGATCCTGTGTTATAAATGACAGTTCCATTCATTACATTTTGCTACTATTTAATCCTGGGTAAGCACTTAACTTGGAGTAAAGTGCTTACCCTAAAAGTGTAGATACGACTTTGCAGCGCACCGCGCGCACCTCGTCGCGCGCTGCAGTGCGCCTGCGGCGTGTAGCGCATCGCGTCACTCACGCGCAAATTTAGGAAACGCGCTCATTGTTGCGTATCAATTAATTTTCCGTATGACGACGCTGTTCCGTTTTCTCTTCGAAGATTTCGTAATCAAAGTTTGGGAGTGTATAATTTAAGTTTTTTTACGAGGTTAGTTGACGGACGGGCGTGGCATTGTGGCGCGGTAATGCGGCCCAGCACGCACGCCGTAATAAAACTTGTGACATGCGAATTACGAATGTTCACCATTTTGATTTGGGCTCATTATTCGCGGCAGATATTAGGCCCAAGATGGCGGTCATTTGTCATGAGCATAAGAATATTAGCGTCACACGTCTTTCACCCAATTTGTTGGTGGTTTTGAACGCGACAATTTGATTGCTCCGTCGCGACGCTCGAATTACGGTAAGTCTTTTATTTACAGTTATTTGTGTAGTCCCGAATAAACCATGATTCATGCGATACAAAAATTTGTTTTATTATTTTCACACCCAAAATTCACAACCATAAACTGGCAAATTAGTTTAAAGCGGAGTTCTTTTTTTAAATTCTCAAACACTAGGAGGCATGAACAATTATAACATTAATAACTAATCGATTTCATAGTATGTTAGTCACTAATCTTAATTTAATGTGCTATCGTTTGAATTTAATTCACTACATAAGCCTTAGGTGGTCTTGAAATGTTCTCTACCATAACATCAGCTTCAAACGTACCTAAATCAGTTATTACTTATATTTAATCGCATCGAACGCCTCGCCGGCACCTAAATTGATAAAGGAGAGAGACTGGGTACATTTAACATAACTCACGCGGTATCTGGCCGACGCCTGGGCCGGCCCTCGGCCCACGGGATAGGCGCACGTATGGGTATTCGCAGCGAGGGCAGATTGTGTTCTGCGGTAAAGCGATAATTCAGCTCAATCTATGTCGTGAGCGCTCTCGCTTTGTTTTATCCGCTGGCTTCTGTGCGCCTTTATTTAGAAAATTGATGAGAAATGGTTTCCATTACGACCTGCCGCCTCACAAGAGATATTGCTCCGCCGGATTCAGCGCCTTACGTTTGTTCCGATGGAGAGGAAATGAACGCAAATTTGTTTTCATGATTGCTTCGGATCGTAGGTATATCGAATTGATATTGGCCCCATTTTCTTGCGCAATCATATTTTCTTATTAGGCATTTTGGTGTGACCTCGTGAGAACCTATGCGAGTGCTTTATCACGATCGCTTCTAGGTACACAACGTAATAGGAGCGAGCTCCTGAGAAATTCAATATAACTTTGGTTTGGCCTCAGGTCAACTTTTGTTGATCTTCTTTGAAGCTTGTTGGAAAAATCAATTGTCTTATAAGATCTCCATTGCCATGCAGTTATTGTCAGCTTATTTTCAATTAATTTGATATCGATTATTCGAGAATCGACATACTCGCTTGAAAGAACTCTATTTTATTTATAAGTATTGGCCAACCTCGCACATTGGATGGAGATGAAAAATGTGAATTCCAGGGCTCTATCAAAGACACCATTCGAAAATGGAAAAAATCGTACTGAATTTAAATTACCAATAGGAATAGTTAGACGAAAATTTCATTTCATCTGTAGTTTTTTAGCATTTTCAAACGATGTTTATATTCTTCGATTAAGTCTACAACACTCCCAGATCATTAGCGTATTAACTCCAAATAATACGCCGTTTTAATTTAGACCTTATAGAAATAGAATTAAGTTGGTTTAAATTAAAATGACAATTTTTTAAGTAGATATGTTTTGTTGATCTGGAGTGTGTAAATTTTTTTTCTCAAACATGCTATGAAATATTGACGTTATGTTCCTTATAATACGCCACGAAGGGTCACGTTGCAGGTGCAGGTGCAGCCGGTGGTGGGGGACCGCCTAGACGAGAGGTCAACAATGGAATTTCATACAACATTGCTGGCCAAGGCCAGCAAAGTGATCGTCTATTGTTTCATACCATGACGTTTATAGGTCTATGGCATCATAGCATTTAGCCATTAAAAAAAAAACTATAAGCAATATTTGCGTTTTGGTTCATTAAGACATTCTGCCACTACGCTTATTTAAGGTAAGATGATGATGATGATGATGATGATGATGGTGTGATGATGGTGGTGATGATGATGATGATGATGATGATGGTGATGATGATGATGATGATGATGGCGATGATGATGATGATGATGATGGTGATGATGAGATGATGATGATGATGGTGGTGATGATGAGATGTTGATGATGATGTTGATGATGATGATGATGGTGATGATGAGATGATGATGATGATGTTGATAATGATGATGATGATGATGACGATAGTGATGATGATTATGATGATGATGGTGATGGTGATGACGATGATGTTGATGATGATGTTGATGATGATCATGATGGTGATGATGATGATGATGGTGATGGTGATGCATGTTTGAGAAAAACTCTATACAAGCCTTGGCCACGAACAGGGATTGCCGGCCTCGTATCTCTAGATGGCCTCGTTAACACTCGGCCATCTATAACTACTCGGCCGGCAATCCCCTATTTCGCGGCCGCTGCAGTAATGTACTATTAAGTGCTTGTCATTTTTTGACTAAGTTTATTGACTATTGTGAAGGCCAAAAGCTTCAGTTGCCCTTTAAGTTTGCCTATAAGCGATCGCAGCCTTAAAGAGCTGCGTGGAGCAACGCGCGTCCAATTTGCGTTTACCGGGGCCTCATCACGCACAATCGCTCGCAAATTGCTCGCCACTGATTGCGCACGCCTAACGCTGGACGTTTATCAATTTTCGACCTACACGCCAAACTGAATTCAAGCTTCATCACCAGATCAAAGTGGGTACATTGTAGTGTTTTGATCTACTTACATCAGGTGAAAATTAACAAACAGCGGTATAAATTTGGAATCGGCTCATATGACGCAGGGAGGCTGTGTACCATGGATGTAAGTACCTAGTACTCAGAGTTTTCGCTTACCAGTTTGACTGATGGTTTCGTTCGATAATTAAAATAAAATTGGGTAAGTGTGAGTCGGAAGTGTAAATCATAAATCATTTATTTGCATGTTTTATGCAAATAAATGATTTATGATTTATGGACGTATCATTTTTCCTTTTAAAGGCACGAAACCCTTAAAAAATTGTAAAATTAGATAAATTGGACACAATGTTAAGAAAAATTGGTCGATAGGAAATAACAAAAAGTTTTATCTAATTATAATTTGTTGAGGTCATAACTGTCTGTACAGCCAGCGCATGAAATATAATAATTTGTGTGTATGGCTTTGTAGGTATATGAGCTTGACTTGATACCAACTGTAAACCTTGCATAGTTGCATTACATTGTGCAACCGTGGAGCTGGCGAGATATCAGTAAACAAATTATTTAGATGTCGCAATGTATCACGTGATTTTCTGCTCCAATCCGTAAGAAAAGGTTTTTCAAACAACAAAAATTCAAAATGTTATTATTATGCACTTTTATCCTTACGCAATAAGATGAAAAACATGTCGGTACACACACCAGTGGCCGACGGAACCCTGCGGTGTGAGTGCGCAAAATGATTTTGATTAGACGCAGTTACGTGTCGCCGGAGTTATTAGACAATAATTAAAGTAATCATATCGGCACAAAGAGCTCGCGATCATTAATTAAGTCGGTCTGTTTTAAAAACGACATTCACCAACAACCATGACCTGCTATAATCAATAATTACAAAATAATATCCAGAGGCGGAACTAACGCCTAGCTGGAGAGTAATGGCCCGCGAGAGCACAATGCCGGGGTCATCCGCCACAATACCGTGACGTTTATCGACGTGTCGAAAACTCGCATTCAAAGTCGACACCGAAAAAAATATCGATTTCCGTAAATAAGTGAGTGTGGCACATTTATAATAATGATGAATGGAGCCATCGGGTGTTGTTCGCGTCGATATTGCGTGTCGAATCGTGCAACCGCTCGAACACGACGCGACTGCGCTCATCGGGTGCTAATTGAAAAGGAATTACTATAGTGGTCCAGCTATAAATCTAAAGTAAACCAGGGCGTATGTCCTGGCTGTGCGAGCTTCATAGAGATTAACTTCCGAAACCTTCAAATTGTCGTTCGTAAATCATCTTCTATTAAGTAAAGCTTTACAAAGTAGAGAGCATTCAGCATTTGGTTGCAATCTACACATATAAAGTCATTGTATACATATTATTTAGATTTATCCATAAATAATAAATCGTGTAGAAGCACACTACTAAAATGTGTCAGTGAGGCAATGGAAACTTGTCCCCATCTGGCTATCAAATATCAAATACGCTTGTCGAGTATACAGATTTAGTTCCTCGGGCATTGCAAGATTGTTTTCATACAGAATTATCATTCCATGCGTTATTGTAAGTGTAATCGATTAACGAACATTGCATGAGTAATTTGCGCCTGACCGCAGCCCCGCCAAATGTCGACTGTATGAATAACCCTTCAGCGAGAGCGTGACCAATCAGCCCATCGTAACTATTGCGACGGTTCACTCGTTCCCAAACATCGTTGATACCATCCTAATCAAAAAATAATCATCGTCACCACGTAACAAGAATGGGTGCGGTAATCGACATAGCTTTACCCTTTTTAATAAGTTCGGGTCATTTCTAAATTAATTTCCAATCGGTTGATCGAATGAATATTTTAGAACGTTAGTGCGATGGTAGTCCATCAAGCCCCGTCGAGCATAGAGATATTGATGTGACACAGTCATTAACACCTGGCGTTTAATAAAAAACATTATGATAATTTTGTTACTTGGTAATAATACACTCATTGAAGAACCTACCTATTAGTTTTACCTATTACTTTTTACTCATCTACTTTATTTTTTGTTGCATATTTTGCTGAGTTGATTGCCCTATCAAAAATGTAACTCACTATGGTAATGTTTGTTAAGATAATAATAAAACTGCGACTCACTTTGTCAGTCAGTTTTACCTCTTTTTAGCTAGCATAGTAAGAGATCTTAATATGGTATAACTAGGTGCAGATAAGTAAAGTTATTGGTCACTTTTCATTCAATTTTGTACGGAATTCGAATCGTTTTAATTTGTGAGTGTTACGCAGAGTGACTTTTTTAATTCTAGTCTACAGACACGCTTATTTGTTGACGCCTGGTTCATGCTTAAAGTTAAAGTTTCATCCAAATAGTAATTCGCGAAAGTTGCAAAAGGCCACAACAGCTGTCGCAGCGTCGGCGCAGGACAAAAGGGCCAATTCATCGACTCTAATGACGTAATTACGGGGCGCACCGGAATGGCGAAGGCGCATGCGCCGACACATTTGGCCAACTCTCGCTATATTACCGATGTAACTCGATATACCAGAGACTGATTTTTAAAACATATTCGATTAAAAATCCGTGTTTTGCTACGGAAATAACGCTTTAGTTATGTTTTTGAGTAGTTTTGAAAATTAATTGGGATGCTAATTTTTTTCTACGGCACTCCCATTTCAAATTCAACAGCTTTACTCCACTATTGGATTGTAATTTCAAATGACATAATCATTTCGGTGTCGAGACCCTTGGTCCGTGGGGCCCAGGAGCACTAAGCCTCTTCAAAGAGATTTCGAAGAGGCTTATAGATGCTACCGGTGACCGAAGAGCAGGCAGCTACCTCGCTCAAAGAATTAGCCTAGCGATTCAACGAGGAAATGCTGCCAGCATCTTCGGCACAATGCCGCAGGGGCCTTTTTTAGATATAGTTTAGTTTTTAATTTAGTTTGTAATAGTATTATTTTTGTTTGTTTAGATCTAGTTTAGTTTTTAATTTAGTTTATAGTTAAGTTTTATTCTTTGTTATTTTTTCTTAATTGTTTTAATTAATTTATACCAATAAATAACTTAAATTTATCATAACATAATACATTATATGATATCAAAATTTTTATCTCATTCTTACGCGTGGAACTTGTGGTTATGCATTTAAAGGGACAGAGCGTACTTGTAATGGCCCCCAAGATATATAATAAATTACCGAGGGCTTTGCATGACATTGCTAACATGTATGACTTTAAGAAAAAATTAAACATTTTATTGACTGAAAAGGCGTACTACTCCATTAGAGAATTTTTGGAATATACTTAAATAGTTGGAAATATGTATGAATAAAATATAGAATGAATCTCAATAATTAATAATTATAATATCTATCTTAATAATAAAGCATGAAGATAAGACAATTGTTGTATGCCCTGGGGCACCATATAGTGGAACTCAGAATGTAATCTAAGACCAAATTAATATTACCTATGCTGGACAATGAATTATGATTATGATTATTATTTTAGATTTTTCCCCGCAGCGCCAAGAATTTACGCGGGTAAATTTTGGACTGGGCCTCTGTTATAGTAAATATATAGTGTTCCGTACCTTATTTCTAAGGCTCCGCTGTTTATTCGTCCTGTCACAGGTGATAAAACTTTGGAAGCATTTCTCTATAAAGTAAGGTAAGTAAATGTCCCTGTGCTCGACACTAACCCAATACATGGCACCTTCAATCTTATGCCATGATAAGTCAGGAGACCGATGGGTGTCATCTACTGGGCGTTACCTTACCAACTTCCACTTCAGTAAAAGAAAATCACGTTATTTACCTACTAACATAAAAGTTTAATAAGGGGTCCCTTGGTTTCCCATAATCTTATTATTTCGAGTTTCAATAGTTAGAAAGGTTATCCATAAAATGTATCTATGGACAAAAACATCAATAGTCATAATCTGTGACAGATCCTTGACATTATCACTCATTAGTTGAAAAATTATTAATTATTTGTACAATGGAGGTAATATTATATTGTTTAAGTATTATATTGTTTATTATATTGTGTATGGTGTTGCTATATAATTTTTTTTATATATTAAATGATTCTTGAATTCTGCAGAGATAGCTTGGACAGACTCTATAAAAGTGTGTAGCTACTTTTGACCACTCTTTTGACGCTAACTTAACGTACGTTTATCAAAACCAATTGAGCAATTTACTAACGGGCTACAGATTTTCTATTAGAATAATTCATAAAAGCTAATTATTGTTCTTATCTCGAAATCACACGTTGGTTAATTAGCCGACGCACACACGTGCAACGTGTCTGCCTACATATACACACATTGGGGAGATAAGGCCGGCCGGCGGGTGTATTCTGAAGGGTTAGCAGGCAATGTGAGCGCGGAGTTTCGTCTGTAGAAAATGATTATGATGATGAAAGTAGGTATTCTACATTTCGCTTTAGTTAGAGCTTAACTTACTATATTTAGACATCGGTAACTCGTGGCAATTAGGTAGCACTAGTGTTGAGACACGTTTTTCAGTGCCTTTTCAGATAAGATAAAATAATTCTTTAAAATTAAAAGGTCACATTTATTACCGAGACTACATCCAAAAGGTAAACTTGTTTATCAAAAGCTAAAAATAGCATTATCATAAAATCCAGGATATCTTACAATAGTAATTTTTAATAGCTTATTATAAAAATAAAATAAAGAAGTTGAAATCAAAGAGAACACCAACAGATTTACGCAAGAACGCTTTTTACAAGCTTTTATTTAACTTGCAATGTATGTTTGTACTCGTATGTATGTAGGTACGGGTCAAATTTTGGAAGTCGATTTTGACCCACTTCCAGTGATCCGATTGGCTTGAAATTTGGTATACTTATGTAGGTTGGATGACAATGCAAGTACAGTCATCAAAAAAGCTTGCAATAAAAATGAATTTTTTAACAAAAACTTTTTTAACCAACACACACAAATAGGAGATTAAAGTCTATCACGAAAGTCAAATATTAAATGGTTGAAAAGATTTCTTGTAATTGGTTTCTTTGCTCGAGTCGTACAGAGAAACATAGTCACTTCACTAGTCTGTCAGAAACGTCAAATGCTACCTAAATGCCACGAGTTACCGATGTCTACATATTATGTAGGTATGTATTTGCACGCTGCGAATCAAACGTCAGCAAAGTGGAAAATAGATAAATACGTTAGTGGATAAATAGTGTTTTTTGTCGTGCTTTTGATATCACTAATAAACGACGTACTTGTTACGAACTTGTTATAGATATTATCTGCGTCTAAACATTAATAAGCGTTTATGATTATGAATGAGAATGTTTACAGTCCAATCTCTAAAACAGTTTGCCAAAATAAAACAAGTTCAAAACTCTGCTTGTGAGTCATACACACACACACACAAACACACACACACACACACACACACACACACACACACGCACGCACGCACGCACGCACACACACGCACGCACGAACGCACACACACTTTGCAATGGCAGTAGTGAACGATGTCAAAAATCGTAGTTTTTTGTTTTGGATCGTCATAAAATGACTCTACTATTACTTAGGGAGGAGAGATCCATAGGTACTTTAGACGCCACGCCACGACTATAGAGTGAAGTTTTTGTATCAGAATCAGCCTTCGGTGCACTAGTGTGCGTGCGTCCCACACAGGTGGCCGCGTCACCTGACACCAGTCTCGGAACCGGCCACTTCCGCCGGACGTGGCAATTAGTGACACACAGCACACACACAAGGGTGACTTTGTGATCGGTCCACAACTGACCGTCGCCTCGTACATACTTGTCAAATCTGTGATAGGTACTTTGCCAGTTAGCAACCTTTGTAAGTCGAATTTTATTATCCGATTCGCTCCCGTCGTCTGTATTTCCAGATAAATACAAACTAGAGCTCATCAGGGCTAGAGTGGCTTTGGCTTCATCTGCACTTTTAATCAGGTGAGATAGACAATCATGGGTCAGTTTTTATGTAAAAAAAGGTGACGCCGTAACATTTTTCTTGCTTACAATCAGTAATTTAAGAATAGAGACTTCTACTTAAATGTAAAACTGTATTTTACATTTTTTTTTTGATGTAGAACATCGCAAAGTACTTAGGTAAATAAGTAGTTATTTTATTGTATCTCTGCGATTTGTTGGCTATCTCTAAAAATGGTCCCACCAAAAACATAAATTTAAAATATAGGCCAAGTTCTCCTAAAATAGTAATGGTAGGTATCCACACGTACCTAATAGAGGTACCATTTTTGGCACTAATTGTTAGCAATCTAATCGATAATACCAAAAATATTAAGCGTAAATTAATTTTACCTTTTTACGGGTTTGGAGATATCGACAAACAATTTTCCTCCTTACGTAGAAAGACGTAACGGCAGCGATTTTCCTATAGTAGGTCACTTACTCCCTTTTGTGTTAAAGGCTTGTTGTAGTTACCACTTTAATTTGATTTCAATAACGGAACACTTAATTATGCGTGCTCTGACAAGCACTTGGTTGGTTTTTAATTTATATTTAAAACATATTTTCATCTAATGTGAGACATCTAAGCTAAATTAATGTAAGCTAATTATGTCAGGTAAACAACATGTGAATTATGAAAGGTAAACGATTACTGCCAAAACGTATTTCGGTAGATTGATGCTGTCGTACGAATAATGCGGGTGGAGAAGGTTTCTATGAACTTTGGGTTGGGAGCCCTTTTTTAAAATGTAAATTAAGTAATTAGTGATGCAACGAATACGACTACGATTATTCGTATTCGTCGAATATAAAAATAAACTAATTAATTCAAAGATTCAAAGAATTTATTTGCTCAGAATACAGTTGTGCAGATGTTACATTGTTAATTTTGAATATGCCCAGTGTATTCAGCCTGCATGCAGGCGTGCGAACATTTGTCGGAGCGATACAATTAAAAATAATTACAAAATAATAATAATAACATAATCAATAACAGTCAAATATTTGAAAAATTTAAAAATTAAAATGTCAGTCACGATTTAAATAATTCTTGATGGTGTAAAAACAACGGTCTAAGAGCCAGGTAGTCAATTTACATACTTATACTTAAAATTATTGCCTTCGAGTAATTTTATGTCCTCAGGTAAGTTATTGTTTATGTCAATGAACATGTGGAAAATATTTTTCTTATAGATCATTTTATGAGCTCGTGATTTATACAGTAAATTCATAATTTTAAATCTGGTTTCTCTGTGTAATAACTTCACCTCGTCTTTTATATAAAGATCTAACAAATATTCGTATTCGTACAATATCATGACCCCATTCGTTAAGAAAACTTTTTGTTAGAATAAAATGTTGTTTGTTCTTTGCTAGAATAAAATGTGAAGCTAAGACTGTAGGCTCAGAAAAGTTTTTCCTCGACAGCTGGCAACGACTTAACGGAAATAAAATAGGTGGGGCCCAAAAACAAGTCAATGAACACAATACGAAGTGAATTTTTTGCCACGGATTGATCATTCTTTGCTTTTTCGTATTCGTGGAATAATGTAATCGCCATTCGTATTCGTAAAAGTAGTCTTTGTTGAATCACTAAAATTAATCCATATTGAAGGTGTTTCTGGTAATACGGAAATCTGACTTTTTCGAAATTGAGATATGTGCTTATTTGGAATCACGCATCTGAATGAATGAATGAGGTGTACGTACTCGTAGCTCACGAGAATTATAGTCTGTTTATTTACAAGTACATAATATGTATATTGCTGTGTATCATTTATTTATAAGTGTTTTGTGATGTGTAGGTATTTGTATGTTTAGATGTTTTTATATATTGTCTGTTTATATTCCTTATTTCTTTCCATTTTAGAACTTTAAAGCCTGGAAGAGACCGCTTCAAAGCGATAAGACCGCCTTTTGCTTACCTTGGATATTTTTTCATGTACCTGTTTTTCCGTATTGTTTTCTTTGTGGTGTACAATAAAGAGTCAATATCTCTAGCTAACTAGTAACTCAGTATCGAGAAATATGTCAGATGAGTCTTTTTGTCATATGACAGCAGTGTGGTTGGAATAGACATACCTACTTAGGTACGGAACGCCCAGTCGTCGAACTGAGTCCGAATCACGCGGGGCGCCTGGACCACCCAAGATGACTTTTTATCTAAAATCGATAAAGAACTTGTCAATAACATATTATTAAATCTATGTCGAAAAGTAGATAATTAAGTACTATACCTACATGAAAAATCGTAGATCTTTAGGAAAAGAAACGGACTGAACTTGATCTTTTATTTGTATCATTTTGATTGGAAAATTTTTAGTTGAACTTATTGTATTGTCATAAACAGTGATCGTAGTTTTAGTAGCATTTTTGGTGCAGTACTAGGGTTGTCAGTAGTGCCCAATATTAAATTGTTTGAACCAAGGATCAAATAAAATCAAAGGCAGTTAGAACCAAGTAATAACTTAAAAATGAATAATGTAGAGATGGTTAGTAATTAAATAAAAATTAAAAAAAAGATCCAAATCTCGTATTGAAGACCGCCTGTTATCTACCTCTATTTTTATTAAGTTTTCTGTTCTGTATTCTGTATTGTTTGTGTTTTTTGAGGTGTGCAGTAGAAATCGAAAATACAGAAAATATTCTCAGAACATGTAAAGCCCAACCCAATTATGCATAATGAAATGAAGGCTTAATTTACTATATGAGAAAATGTTTTGCAATATACCTACCCTTATCTGAGGTTATAGTTTATAATTATATATGATTAGAAATTGATATACCTACTAACTTTTCTGCTGTATATTTGCATAGACAGTATTGCGTAATAGCAGTCCATAAATATAGAAGTCATTTGGTTTCTTCACTGACGTCCCGTCAAGTGCTAAAAACAATTGCGTTGATTTTGTGTATGAAAATAAGCAATAATTATTAACTTATTGATTGAACACAATGGAGAAACTGTTAAGTAAGCACAGTTTTTTATTAAGGAAAATTCTTTGATATTTATTGTTCTAAAAAAATGACAGGATTGAAACATGTTTTGACGAGAAACATTAAAACATATATAATAAAAACGAAATGTTGTTAATCAAAAGATTAAGTAAAAAAATTAGCGTTTTATTTTCAACGACAACATAATATTACATTATTTTAAACGTCAATCACATTATACACGCCGACAACCCTAGGTCGCTGTCGTGTGTCAGTTGACGTCATCGCACCAAAAATGCTACAAAATCTACGATCACTGGTCATAAAACTCTCTCTACCTTCTAGTCTACTTGTACCAAATTTCCAGAGAGTTCCATTACTGGAAGTTGGTCAATATTCATCTGAATTTCGCTTCGTTTAACTTTGTGTGTCTACTCTTGTATCTCTATTATATTTTATGTCCTAGACAGAGGACGTGTCCCGGAGTCTAAGGACATACCTATATTGTTAGAAGTTAATTGGAAGTTCGCATTTTCTTCTACTTTTAATCTTCTATGTTTTATGAGTAATAAACATTTATACATAGAGCCAAAATAGAAACATAAACATACGATGTGAAGTTAAAAAAAGATTGTGTTTGTTTGTGCGTAGTTTTTTGTTAGTAATTTGGTTTTGGTAGATTTATTCCTACATCTATATTAATATTATAAAGCTGAAGAGTTTGTTTGTTTGTTTGTTTGTTTGGTTGAACGCGCTTATCTCAGGAACTACTGGTTCGAATTGATAAATTATTTTTGTTTCGAATAGTCCACTTATCGAGCAATATAGGCTATGCAACATTACGATACGACACAGTACCTGACCACACACACACATGCATAAACACATGCATAAAGAGTTTAAAGCCGCAGTTCAACTGTAACCAAACATACTGAGGCCCAATGCGCCACAAACAACGTAGACGAGAACAAGAACCGACATACTCATACATACCACTACTTAATCCGATGGCACCGTAATTGTTTTAATTAAATGTTAATGTGTCGTCTCTGCAACCCGCCGTAACCAACATCGTTGTTTTCTATTATTCTACGAAGATTGTAATTATGATCATTTTTTACATACGTTTTTTCGTTATAAAAGCTCACTTAACTGACAAGATGTAACGAAGCTTAAAATCCACCTTCATTACTCATAATTTGGAATTTTGATGCGTTCAGAACTAAAAAAACAGTTACCGTATGATAATTAAGCCGTCCGTAATTTGTGGGGAAGCTATTGTTCTTGCTCGCGAAGCCCGGGCTCCCTCGCTAATAAAGGGTTAAACGTTTATGCGACAGTTAAAACGTCAGGTCTATAGTTTATTTCTAATCGCAGTGACGACACTCGCCAGGTCGATATTGCAGTAAACATAATAAGTATAAAACTTTCCTGCAACTGGATTTGCGCGCAATCTTAACATGGATGTGACATAAGGTCGGACTATGGTGTAAAATAAATGAGCGTTGAGCGTCGGCCCGAGCGACCGGAGGGAGGGGGCTACGGTCCGGTGCGGCAGCGGGCGCGGGGCCGATAGCATCGCGATTACGCGCTACAAAACGGCCGATATCGCGGGCTCATTACGGCCAGCGTACCCGCTTAATGGCCATTTACGGGGGAAAGCCATTTTCAAAAACCAACATCACACAAAACTATAACGTGACGCACGACCCGGCTTGCTGTCGCTCCGCATATAATGCGTATCTAATTCAATGTCAGAACAATAAAATTACAAAATAGTGCAACACAATTCGTGTAAATCTGGGCGCAGCTAACCGCGAAACGTCCATTTCATTTCCATAATTTCACAAAATGGCAGATTAAAATTCAAAAAGCGCTGACAATCGAGTGTCGCGCGAACAATACGCGCCGCGGCGTTTCCCGCGCATTATCCAATTTGCCTGTCAAAAAATTGCGACCGCGATTCGTGCTCGCTGTGCTTATAAACATTTGTAAATGCCACACTGTGTATCCGCTTAGTGAGCCTATTGTCTGAACTGAAAATGATTTTACATTATGAAGGTCGCCGACTTAAAAACAAATTAAAAGAGTATTAAAATTTTGTTACCAACTGTCATATGCATTTGAAGCACAATCGAGTAGCGTGGTCACACTGTTGCAGCACAAAGAAATTGATTAACCACAAAAAGCATTGGAATCGTGCAGGTATCGCGACAGAACGATAAATGAAACGACTAATTACCCCGCGCCGATACCATCTCGTGCATATCGCAGTCCTCGCCAACACACGGTTAGACCGCTTTGTTAATCATTTTGACGTGCAGCCATAAAAAACGACCATTGTCTTCCATTTTGTACAGTTTTAAAATTTGCTGTTTACATTTTTAACTTGTCTCGGTTTAAAGCTTATTCAAATTAAAATTTTAAACACGATTTGTAAATTATCCATGAAACTTATAGCTTTGGCTAACGCTATATTAATGGTTCTCATTTTTTGTTCCTTTTTGAGTTCAGAATAAAGTAACGTGGTTAAATCGTAATCGTGGCTTAAATTCGCAATAATTCATGGCATTGTTCGTAAAGACGGAGATGAGTAAGATGATAAGACTAACATGACTTTAAATTTTTCTATGGTGGAAAACTTAATATAAATTCTTGACGAGTAACGACAAAACTATTGTGGTAATTAAGTGCGATACAATCGTAGTTAATAAAACTGCGGCGCTTTGCTATTCAAATGTGCGCGGTGCAAACGATCTTTACTACAATGCTTATCGTGTAACGGACTATTTTCGCGTTGTTCTGATGTATAATGGGTATTTTCCGGCCGGTGAAATCTATGCCACTTGCCTATTTATTTCGGATATCCAGATTTTGGAAGATATTTTATGATACAAATGATTTATGTGCACGTTTAATTGGACATGCTATGTTTTTGATGGTTCATAATTGCAACAAAATCAGTTCAATCCGATTTGAGATTGTTGCTAGATATATAATATAAAAAAATAAAAGTAATGGTTTTCTGACTAACTGACAAAGAATAAGGAAGGATTATTTGAAAATCCTAAGGGATAGGTGTTTATCCACGGGGGCGTTGCCGAGATTGTAAACGAGTCCTATCTAAGTCTGAATAAAAATAAGTATAGCTATCTACTAGAGTATAGAGTGACTAGAAAAATGGGTTACTTTTCAACTTTTTATGGAAAGTTCACCTTATTTTTGATCGCCAGTGCATTAGATTTTTAAATGGGATGTTATGGATATGAAGTCGGATATGTATGTACAGTCAAGGTTATAAATATAATTATGCCCTTAACTGTACGTATCGGGGACTTAGGGGAATTCCTCTAATAATTATGTTTTAGTAAGTAGTAAAACATAATTATAAGATGTATTTTCTTCATGTACCTACATACTTTAAGTTTTCATTAATTGTTTATAACACAGCTAGGTAGGCTTCACAATTTAACCAGTAATGTTCGATCAGACTTAGTAATATTAAAATTTGCTGTATATTAGTACGGAACCCTACACTGCGTTTGCCCCGAAACGTAGGAACTCGGCCAGTTTCTTATAGCTATAAATTGAAATTGGCATAAAAAAAAATGATTTTCGAAGGTTTTGAACCCGCGTCTCCTATGGTTATCCGCACCAAAAGTGACTTATTCTATGATAGTAGCGACAAATATTAAGAATCTTATCTTTTGCACCCGAAAAACATTCTTCATTATTTAAAAATCTTAGATTTCACTGGCCAAAATTAATAAATAATAATAAATAAATAAATATCACGGGACAATTCACACCAAATGACCTAGTCCCAAAGTAAGCTAAGGAAAGCTAGTTATGGGTACTAGGTAACGGATAAACATACTTATATAGATAGATACATAGTTAAATACATATTAAACACCCAAGACCCGAGAACAAACATACGTATTTTTCATACAAATATCTGCCCCGACGCGGGAATCGAACCCGGGACCTCAAGCTTCGTAGTCAGGTTCTCTAACTACTAGGCCATCTGGTCGTCAAATTAATAATTTAATTTCTATTGATTCTTAAATAACGTTATTCGTGCGCGCATTGGTTCATTATGATTATTATGATACTGCAGTTTCGACCCCCCCAATGCGCCGCAGTTTGAACGATTAAACTATTTTAATTGCACCCATTAGCCACGTTTACGTTGCCGCTCATTAATATGCAAATCAACATTATTTTCCCACTAAAGGGTGACTGCACAATTTTCACACGTTTAAGCAAGTAAGCGGCGTAGTATAAATGATAATCGTTTAGTAGCACATAATAGTTAATTTGAGAATGAATTTGTGAAAAAACTATATATTTATAAGCGGGTGTTTTATCGAAATTTCTTACGTAGGATTTCATGTCACCGAAAACAAATCCACGAATTTCATTAAGGTAATTTGTTTTCTAATCGCTTAATTATCAAGACATTACTTATTATATATAGATACTTAATCGAAAAACTTTTCATTTTCAATCGTTTCGAATTTATCTCAAATCATGGGGAAATATTTTCATTCATCGAATTTAACTATCTTAGAATAATGAGAAACAATTTATTGAAACATGATTCACAGATGGTACCTACGTTCCATATACCTAAGTACCTACTATTTTTGCCACGAACAATGTTTCATTTTCATCGCATTAAGTTTAATCAAACGAGTAAACTATCAAGTGACAGAGTCGACGGAGCTCCTGTTCCACGCAGTTTATTATTATTATATTTTACGTTAAGCATTCCATTTTAAAACAACGTTTAATAGCAGTATCGCAAAGAAACAACGAAAAACGCATTGTTACAATGCACCGAACGGCGCGCCGCAATTGCAGACCGTGTATCACGCCGCGTGCAATATCGAGTTGTGACCGTCGCGTCTGTCTCCCTGTATTTTAATGAACAATTAAGTAGTTGCGTATTAATACAAGTTTCTATTGATTTCACCTGTCCCGGTGTCTGCGTGTCTATTAGAAATCAAATCTTCATCATCACCCGCTTCTAGAGGACGAATTAGCTTGAAATTTGGTATACTTACTTATTATATACATGTAGTTTTATGACCAGTCATCGGAATAGGTAGAGCTAATTTACCTAAAGTTCGTGGAACAGAGACGAAAAGTGGAGACTTCCTTAGAACTATAATTTTATTGGGACAATTTGTCCCGGTTTCGGCGGGACATCGTTTAAATTTATTAAATAAAATAAATAACGTAAAGGTAATAGGATTGTTTTTTATAAATAAATAATGTAATAGATTTCTTGATTTGCTTTCACAATAACGATATGTTTTAAAAATGATATTTGTTTTTTTATTAGCCGATAAAACCCAAAAAGCCCTTTCTTCAGAATTATTAGAATATTGAAAGATAATGATTATGTAGGTAACGTTTCTTGCTGTAACAATAATGAATGATATCTTTGAAAATGGTATTTCTTAAACAGTATAGCCAAAAACAGTAATTTCTACTAAAATTTATCAATTTTGAAAGAAATAACCCCGAATGGAGTAAATTTTTTTTCATGTCAATTAATAACATATATATTTAATTAATTAATATTTAATTTTAAACGACCGCTTTAGCCTAGTTGGTAGTGACCCTGCCTACGAAGCAAGAGGTCCTGGGTTCGAATCCCGGTAAGGGCATTTATTTGTGTGATGAGCACGAATATTTGTTCCTGAGTTATGGATGTTTTTTATGTATTTAAGTATGTATTTATCTATATAAGTATGTTTGTCGGTCTAGTACCCATTGTACAAGCTTTGCTTAGTTTGGGACTAGGTCGATTTGTGCAAGATTGTCCCCTAATATTTATTTATTTATTTATTTATTTAATTATAAAAACTAATCCTAGTACCTTTACGACATGTATTTTAATACATTTAAACGATGTCCCGAAAAAATTATAGGTCTAAAGGAAGTCTCCACTTTTCGTCTCTGTTCCACGATTAGGTAAATTAGCTCTACCTATTCCGATCACGTTTATGACACTGCAAGTAATGCAATGACAGCCAGCAGAAAAGTTAACATTAAAAAGGATTTTTTACAAAAACTTATGTCTAAATTAATACTTTACGAGTAGCTGTTACTGCAACGGTGCGCCGCGACTGCAACACGTTGCACGCTGCGTTGCGATCGTGTTGCGGGCACCGGCTGGCTGCCTCCATTGTAATGAGTAATTACGCGCGGCGCGGACGGAAGCAGATAGCATCTACAACGCGCGCCGCTTGCCCATTGATTTACACCTAAGCGCCCGCTAAACGATCTACTTTCCTACTTACTACGCATTATGCTTAGGTGTCGCTTAAGTATTATCTTATCGGATTAATTTTATGTCGTGTAAAATGTACTTAGAGTAGAGGTAAGGTAAGGGTAAATTTTGAAAGTGTGGCGAAAACTAAAATAAAAATTGAGCAGCTTAAGTATTTCAATATATTGTTTATTTTCTGTAATCACTAATAAGCGCTTAAACAGTTTTTTTTGTGTAATTCTAATATAAAACGCCAATAGACATTGTCATTGTGTGGTTTTCTTACACTTGGAATTTTAACGGTTTTTGAGCGTACCTAGGTACCTTGCCATATGTATTTTCAACTGCCTTCATTATACTCCTAACCACATTTTTGGTGAGATTAGATCACTCATTAAAATTAGCTATCCAAAAACTACAAACATACAAACTAATAGATATGTACGGTACCTACAGGTTTTGGATGCGTAAATAGTAAAAATCTTCAAATTTAAATCAGGTTCGCTCCGAAATCATGCCATTAGCGATCTATAACCTTTTTGCGCTGAAACTATACCTGCGCTGTAGGTCCCTAAGTCACACAAAACAGAACCAATTTAGTTAAATTAGCCAGTATTTGTAGGTTGTTAATATGTGATTTAGTACAAACGACCCAAATCCAAGTAATTATGTATCGCAAAGATCTAAATGGGAATAAAAAACCTTCTAACTATGTAACATCAAGTAAATCCCATATTGCTTACAAACGTACCTACTACTATCGTTTCAGCGAGCCGTCACAAAAAACGTTCGTGCCAGCCGTGATTAAAGAACGTTTAAACGGTATAAATATTCATTTGGCATTTGTATCTGTAGCGTGTTCGGTTAATGTTTTACTTCGGTTGGAATGAACAGGAATGCCTTGCAAATATGCGCATTTTGAAACTAACGCCTTTGTTCTGTGAAAATGCAATGATACCTATTTCTATAAAAAAAAAATAAAAACTAATGTAATTTTCAGAAACGTGACGTTGCATTGCATGGAGCGCGCTGCCGCTGTCGAGCAGTCGGCGGAACACGCAATAGTTGGAGTAGAGGCGATTCTAGAAAACGGTCGTTTTGTGATAAGGATCAGCACAGGCTGGGCAGCGCTGGGGAGGAAGCGCGGGCAAGGGGCGCTGCTAATTGCTCCGTTTTGTGAACACGGCCAGTGGCGTGCACCGCGAGCAATCAGCGACCGCTGACTGATTGCCTTTTAAATAGGTTTTATACCCACTAAAAATGTTTCGAAGGAAATCAAAGAAAAGCTCGAGATGTCGTGAGGTTCGTGTAAAAGCGAGCGAGGACAAGTTGTTTCATAAAACGCGAGCTCACGACCGTGACTTTTCAACGAACATTGTCGCCTTTAGTAGTCGGGGGATGGATTATTCACAACTTTGTTGGCTTTAATCGGTCAGTACTTTTTCGGGCTTGTTTCTCAACTGAAATGTTGGTGAACAATGACGGAGCGTTCAATTAAGTTTTACTTTGTATCAGATCTGTTGTGATTAGGTACGTCTGTTGTAAATAGCGCTTTAAGTATTAAAAGTTATCGTCTGAGTCGTGACGTGTAAACTCTTAATGCTTCACCTCGGCTACTAAAGCTACTGTAGGCCACATGGTAAAATGAAGATAGCGCAGACAATTAAACACGTTCATTACGAGCGGAGCCGGCGCGGTGCGTGACAGCGCGGCGTTACCGCCACCGCGTCGTTAACTGCAACCGACACCGACAATGCATCTTAGTTGTGAACTGCACCTAAGTACATTGACACGGGTTTCCAAGCTTTAACGTAACAAACTAAAAAAAAAACGGTCAAGTGAGAGCCGGACTCGTACATGAGGGGTTCCGCACCTACCTCCGTAATGTTTTAAAAATAGCTCGGAAAAAAATTTATAAAGATCGAGTGAAACGCTGATAAAAACACGTTTTTTGTATGACGACCCCCTTTAATTTTTAATTTAATTTTAGTTTAATATTTGTTGTTATAGCGGCCACAGTAATAAATAAGTACATATTAGTCGGTGAAAATTTTGAAAAGTGTCTATAGTATATCTTCTCAGGTGAATTTTTCGCTTCGAGCCATTATATTAAATTTGAACCTTAATACTATGACGATACCGTTTGTTTTGAAAGATAAGGGCTTGAAGCGAAAAATTCACCTGGGAAGATTTATACTATAGCTATTCATTACGGTTCAAGAGATAGAGCCCTGTGATACCTGTAACACTACGTACCTATATGACAGACGAACAGACGGCGGAGTCTCAGTGATAGATTCCTGTTGGCATTCCTTGGGTACGGAACTCTAAAGAGTAAGTCAATGAAAGTTCATATCATCAAGGGACTGTCTCACGACGACGACAATTAAGTAAAAACTTGGTTATGCAGATAAAATATAATTAGGTACTTTAACGTAATCTATGTAGATAGTTAATTAAAAAAACCTTTCTATTTTGTGAAACCACACTACCTATGTAGCTATTTAATTAGATCTTTTGCAACGAGTGACACTTGGGCGGGGGTAAATTAAAATTCTTTATCTTAATTGACAACATTTTAATTACAAAACACCACAAGATCTATTGGACATAATATGTCACATTTCGGAATGCTTAAGTACATCACCATAGCTAGTACCCGAAAGCATTATTAGGTACTTTTCAACATACATTTAATACTTTACGAGTAGCTGTGTATTTAATACTAACAGTACATACATAATATGAATAATTATATTTATATAGATAATATAATGTACAGTTTCTTTGCACAGTCCGCGAATTGTTTCCAATGTTTGTTTTGGAAAGTTGAATCACTACGCACAACTCTTTACATAACTATTATTTCGATTATTGCGTGTTCCGAAACATTTAGCTTAATAAACTTAAGTTTTCACTATCCATTGCAACAATAGTTAAGAGACTGGATTCGTGAACAAAACAACATTAGATGTTATTGACCTACTCAATCGGTGCTAAACGTAGGTAATAACTGTGTATATAATGTAAAGTAAATATGAGAGATTTGATAGACAGAAAAAATAAATTAGGTAATAAAATCGTTCAGACAGACATCATGTTAACTGCCTGCTACAGAGACAAAACCGGCAGATTGGGTAATACTTTCAGAGTTGTGTCCATGAACCCAGTTCCCGACTAACTCAGTTTGACGCAATACCCACGCTGGCATTACAGGTAGCCTAATTATTGTTAGGATGGCGATACCAAAGTCACACGTCCGCAGAATAGCGCACTGTCTGGATACTTTGTTGGCTTACATACAACGTGTGCACGCTTTGCTCAATTATTTTTCATGCAACGTTGACGTCGAATTATCCAGCGAGCGCCTAGCGTGCGAACGTGCCTTCAGGCAGTTAGCTTACCCACGTGGAACTTACTTATCTAAACGCAGGTCTATTTTGAGCAATTATTTCACAAGTAGCCTTCGAAGATGATAAAACACCTCTAGATCATTTTGACGCAAAACAGACCCGCCATCGAAGGACCGACCGCGCTGAATCATCAGCTCACGCAACGCTCTCTCCTCCATATCCTATCTTACAAAGCATGTGTATTCTATAATACTATTAGTTATATCTACGACATCAATTAATATTGTACACGTTAAGTTCGAGTCCTTATATCAAATCTGGGTTCAAGATATCACATGTTTTGGACTGACGCCGTCCACACTTCACGATCACTCCCCAATAAGGATGGTAAAAAAGCTAATACTTAACAGATTTGTCGACACAACGTCATCAGGTTAAACGAACATAGCAAATAATTTAAATACTACCACAACTGTGATTACGGTAACGGGATAAGAACGACCGAAACACAATGCCGCACGGGAGTCTGTACGATGAATGTCTTGCACTGGGGTCGTCGCGCCGCGGTCACTGAGGTCCGTGTTACACTCGCACTGGGGTATACAATTATACGTGTATGGGTTCGTCGTCGTCGTCTTCGTCGGAGCGGGTGTCGAGGGAGGGCTCGCGGGAGCAGCGCGGCGGCGGCGCGGGGCTGCCGGGGTCGACGTCGGGCGAGGGCGAGCGCCGCGCCTGCGCGTAGTAGCCCAGCGCGCCCAGCGCCGGCGCGCCCAGCGAGCCCAGGTGCGCCGACGGGCCCGGCAGGCCCAGCCCCAGCGGCGGCACCGAGCCCAGCGGCGCTCCGGGGTACAACCTGCGCACAACACCAAACCTTACATTACTTACACGATCAGACAGCCTTGTAGTTAGATAACACGACTGCTAAGCTTGAGGTCCCAGGTTCGATTCCCGGTTGGAGCAGATGTTTGTACTTACGAAAAATACAAATGTTTGTTTAATATGATGTATATTGAAGTACGCATTTATCTATTTAAGTATGTTTATTGGTTGTCTAGCAAGGATAATATAGACTGGATTAGCAATCGCCATAGTACAGTTCGGCCGCGGAAATATAGTCGATTATTAAATCTAGATGGCGCTGACATTTAGCTAGAGGGTTTGAAAGCAAAACAATAAGACTACAGATATTTCATATTACTGCAAATGTATTATTATGCAATATTTTTGAAAAATAATACATTTGTAGTAATATGAAACATCTGAAGTCTTATTGTTTTGCTTTCAAAGCCTCGGGCTATATTTCAGCGCCATCTAGATTTAATAATCGAACTATTTTTCTGCGGACGATCTGTACTATGGCGATTGCTTATCCAGTCTTTATCATCCTTGTTGTCTAGTAACCCATAGTACAATCTTTGCTTAATTTGAGACGATGTAAATTGGTGTTGATCGTGTCGTCGTTATTTTATCTAGTTTAGGTCGCTGCTACAGCCACGCAAACATTAACAATCATAATAAATGATTTGGCAAGAAAAAAGGTTACGGTAACCTTTTTTTACCACACAACGTTCGCTCGGAGCTACCGTCAACGCGGAAGTTAACGCGTCATCTTGAAAGCCGAGGTAAATACATACCTCAAAGTTCTTAGCGCCCTCTACTTTTTTTTAAAGTTAACGCATTATCGGGACATTAAGCACATCTCAATCCAGATTTTTGTCTATCTGTATTAGGTAGGCCAAGATTCATCCAAATTCCAAATTGAATAACAAACATCCTAACATCCAAAAATCTACACAAACTTTTTCATCTATAGGATCATTAACGCAATTTTTTGAATTTCATCTTTCATCAAGGTTAAGAGATGTGCTAAATAAGAACATGTATGGTATTCTCCGATTAGAATCATCTATTTTCATACATTTGCTTACCCGTCTCTACACTTAACCTGCATATTGGTACAGTTATAAAATCAATAATAATTAATACCCGCAGTTAGGTATACGTTTACTTATATTATTTATACGAGTACATATTAGGTACCTATGTTTAGTTGATTAACATTAATTCAACATCAAATACAAATTACGACAAGTTAAATAGAATTCTTCGTGTTTAACGTATGATAGGAAACAGCGTGATTTACTACTGCGATTACGGTTGTACACCTACATTATGTTCACTTAAGGCTGGCGCAAGCCGACGGGCAGGACTGCTGAATATTTGTCTGACAGCACTAGGGCAGCACACACTGATGAGTAGACACCGGACTCTTCTCGCAATTACGTTACAATAGGTTTGTTTGGAGAATAAAAGAAACAGTGAATATAATGAAATGTATTAAAATTACCTTTATCAGTTTATCAGCTATACTTCCAACCTAATTAAGTTAACATGCTTAATGCAGGTCAAGAAATACAAATAAATTCAAGCAACCCGTTATACCTAAATCCTGTTTTGATTAGGTAGGTACTGCAAAACTTGAATATTTTTCAAATTTGCACCAATAACATCTGTCGAATGTCGAAGTGGATAGAAGCTTTTAAATACTTTTTAAAGTGGATATACTTATTCTGCTAGAAGACGTGGCTCAACCGCAAGTCATTTAGAACAACTTTTGATACGGGGAGTCAGTTAACGAAAGATAATTAATTGATCAATCCCCCGATAAAAAAAAAACTCTAAGTAAAAAATAAAAATGTTGTATTGGACATTTGATTTATAAATACCTATTACCTAATTGATATCGTGAATGCCTGATTATTAAATTTTATTCCATTGAACATCAATAGACTAGGTTTCCGTATTAATTATACCCCCCCCCCCCCCCCCCCAATCTACCCTACTCTTCTGTGACTTCATTGCGGCAAGAGTCCGGAGTCTACTGATGAGGAAAATCAATTCTTATGATCAGGGTTCGGATTTTTCGTCGCACGGTAAGATGAAAGAAAACTATGGAGTCAAAATTAAAGTTAAAATTTAACTCATATTCATACTCATACTCACTTATTTTCTTAATCTCGTAATACTTTTATCCCTTTATCAGGCTGACAGATCGAAAATGTCAATCGAAAGTTAATTTTACTTAGGTACTTAATGTAATTCAAATGATTTTTGTAGTACGATGCGAGAAGTCTAGAATATACTACCAGCCAATATAAAACCTCTTTTTTTCTAGAAAATATGAAAAACGTCGCCATGACATTATACTCATTTTACGATTGTAATTTTGAAATGGACAATACACACGCCATACTACCTTATCAAGATTTTGACGCCCATTCCTGTATCTCCATGCCCCATGGATATTACGAAATATAGAAGCATTCTAAATGTTAATTTTTTTATTGTGCGGCAGTTCGATTTTTTATTTAAAATATAATTTAATTGAATTCAAATTGTTTGTTTCATTTAAAATTTACTCTCGGTATTAATTACATGAATGAGTATGAGTATGAATATGAGTTAAATTTTAACTTTAATATCGACTCCATAATTTTCTTTCATCTTACCGTGCGATGAAAAATCCGAACCTTGCTTATGATACCGCAAGCATCCGCTTTGGCGGATTCCAGCACATACCTATCTACCAGCGAATCCTGGCGCTCTCCGAGCATTGAAATTTATACCTAATTGTAATTGCATTAGCACCAAACCAAATATATATTGACAGTGGAAAGGAGAAACCCTGTAAGCGACATTTTGGGTGAAATTGAGTTATACATAGGTATTTATTTAAGTATACTAGCTGACCCGGCAAACGTTGTCCTGCCATATTAGGGGTATAAAAATAGCCTACGACCAGAGTCTCAGACCTACCGAGTATAGAGAAAAAAGTTTCATAATAATCGGTCATGCCGTTTCGGAAGAGTTCGATAACAAACACCGTGACAGGAGATTTTTATAAGTATATTAGATTAGATATCGTTGAAATCAGCTTTATTTCTGCATCGTTTGAGCTATATAACAAAATTTATTCCATAATGTCGCTTAAAGGGTTTCTCCTTTCCACCTTCAATATTGAAAAAATCCTCTGCCATCTCATCCGCCGATTTACGCTGGCCTTGATATCGACTCCAATTCATCGGAATCTAGGCTAACCTGACACAGTGATCCTTAAATAAATTGTCCCAATCGTAAACTAAACGTAGCTTGTACTACGAGAAGGAAAGCTCAAGGCAATGGGTAAATACTTATACATTCAAATAATAATCCCTCCTTAATCATAAATAGTAACAGACCGATCATATCTATAATAGAGTTTTTTTAAGATGATGATGTATAAACTTTGAATAAACTTTGTTTGTAAAAACAAAATATTATGGACATCACTCTATAAGAGGTAACTGCGAGTGGATCATCGGTGGATCATAGTTTTTACATGCAATGTATGTTTGTTCGGGTGGAATCTTTCAATCCTAAAAGAATTGTTATTACCAGAAAAAAAACCGGCCAAGTGCGAGTCAGACTCGCGCACGAAGGGTTCCGTACCATTATCTATAAAAATGGCAAAAAAACACGTTTGTTGTATGGGAGCCCCCTTAAATATTTATTTTATTTTATTTTTTAGTATTTGTTGTTACAGCGGCAACCAAAATATATCATCTGTGAAAATTTCAACTGTCTAGCTATCACGGTTCGTGAGATACAGCCTGGTGACAGACGGACGATATAGGATTTGGGTACGGAACCCTAAAAACCAGATGTAATTATATTGTAGCGAAGGCGACGCAGCGACAGATAAACCGTGCTCGATTTTTGTTCGCTTCCTAGGTGTGTAACTATTGTAAACTTTTTATTGTTTTATGAATAAATTAAAAAAAAACTATTTTATATATATATATATATATATATATATATATATATATATATATATATATATATATATATTTTATATCATATTGGCCCAGGTAATAGATATTGTCAACTGATTGAGCTGAAATTTTGCATGCATGTGTAAATCGGATGACAGTGCAAGAGTTAGAGCTGATCTGAAGATAGGGCTGGAAGGTGGCCGTAGAAAACGACATACTTATGTACTCGTAACTCCATCGAGTTTGATCTCGTTCGATTCGTCTTGACTAATACTTTGGTAACCCGGGGCAAAAAGTACAGTCAGCAAAAGAAGCGTGTATCAAAAATATAATTTTTAGCAAAAATGGTTCCACCCTGGTACGTAATTCAGTTTATTCGATCGTACATGATTATCAGATTTCCAATGAAGTAGGTAAGTACGCCTAAGAAAGTCGTGGTGGCCTATTGGTTTGACCTATGGTCTCTCGAGCAGAGGGTCCTGGGGTCGACCCGAGCTCGCACGTCGTGAGTTTTTCGGAATTTATGTGCGAAATTTACCATGAGCTTTATGGAGAAGGAAAACATCGTGAAGAAACTTACACACACCTGAGAAGAAATTCAATTGTGTACCTATGCGAATTTGCCAATCCGTACTAGGCCCACGTGTGAACTAAGGCCCAAGTCCTCTCACTTTGAGAGGAGCTCTGTGTCCTCCAGTGGGACGTACAGTCGAGGAAACTGAATCGCTTACCAGGGTGCAACCTCTTCACAGTCAATTTCCGATGATTTCTTTGGCAGATGTAGGGAATATCAACATGACATTTGCAACAAAATAATTCCACCCTCGTACTCGATTCAGTTTCCTCGACTGTAAGTACATAGGCTAGGCTGGAATGATGATGATGAAGTACAGTCTCCTACTTACACCAAAATAATGTGTAGGGCGAGCAGTGAGCCTTACCGGTAGGGCAGCGGTTTCTGCAGCGTGTTGGCGGAGGCGGCGGCGGCGGCGCTGGCGGCGGCCTGCCGGTAATACAGGTCGGCGGCGGCGGGCGCGGGCTGCGCCGGGTACGCCGGCACCCCGCCCCAGTATCCACCGTACAGGCGCTGGAACGCCGCGTAGTTACCAGCTTCGGCTAACAGCTCCAGCCCGACCGCCGTCTGCCGCTTCCATTTCGTTCTGCAGACAATCAATGCCATTGTCAATATGGGCCACATAAAAAGCTGAGAGAATTTCACGTGAATGAATTCACAGTCCATTAACATTGCTAAATCGATCAGGGTTCGCCCTGCGAATCCCACAAGAAATTACACAAAAACGATTTATGCCGCATTACGGACTTAAATCGACTCTAAAATTCTGTAAACTGTCGTTTACGAACCCCAAAAACCATAGATCACTAACCCTACTCGGCTTGTGACCCCAATCGTCATCAAATTTGTCACAGGCCACTCGAGAGCACAATGAAGATGCCGCAGCGAAATAACTAATAAAAAGTATAAATAAAATAATAAATTTGACAAAACGTCTTGGGCACTCATGTGCTTGCTGGAGCGTGGTCGAGTACTTTAATTTGATTTATTTGATTTGGTGGAAAGGGTGAGCTGGTATAAATTAACGCGTTATTGCCGCGGGGACAAATGTGTTTTTTTTTTCAGCTTTGTGTGAGCTTTCTACGTAGCAATTCAGCAAAAACTTTCTGAAGATATACTGCCATCGAAAGCGGTGGTTGTTGCTCGCAAATGGAGATCCGAAATGAGCTGTTTATAACATTTTTCAGAGTTAGTGTGATGGATTGTAACTATCTACTAAGTATTTTTTTATAAGTTAGGTACTAATAAATAATAATGCTTAAGTAGGTACATGTGAAAGGACGTCGTGATTTAGTCGAAAGCAAAAATAACTATGCTCGAAGTCCACTTGCATAGATAAATTATAAAAAATGTGATGTGAAATACGTATGAAAAAAATACTGTCTAGTACCTATATGCAATCACACAAATATACATACTTATCAGCTGTTAAACCACATTAAAAAAAAACAACATTCATTAATTTTTATAGCGTGGTTAATTCAGCTTATTAGAAGCTGTAGTGTACATTTTCACATTGCAAAGTCCGCAGACAAAGGCGGCAGACACGAGTGCCAACCCCCATCCCAAACAGTCCAAATTAATTTCGTTCTCTAAACCTCGATTAGTTCCAAAGCGGCCTGTTATTGTCATCAAGTGAGGTTTTTATTAATTCGAAGGGAGTAATTTATTATTGCTATTCGCATTATCATCGGTATTATTATTATGTTCCCATTGTCGGCGCATCGCGAGGGTCGCGGTAGCCATCGCTTCACTGGTTACCTCGTTAATTAATTTCTCTAAATGGATCATTTAATTTCATTAAATGTAAATGAGGGGGAGTTCAGATGTTTCGCTGTTCATCTTTTCATAAAATTATTTTTATCATTTAATTTATTGCTCTGTAATCTATCAACCTTTTGGTTTTGTTAACGGCTCTCGAGTCGGTACAAGTTGGGTAGGTAGATACATTTGGTAGATAGGTAATGGTCGGTCGTCATCATTCTTAATATTATCTCGGATTCGAGTTTTATTACATGTAACACGTAGCTGCGTACAGCGACGTCTCTAATGTAAATATTTAATGTTGTTAATTATCATCAGCTGACCATTAGGACTCGGTAGAAAGCGCGTCCGGGCGCATTAATCATTCTATTATGACATGTTGTTCTCGAGAAGCGCCATTCAAGAGCACTTATTTAATTGTCAAGTGCTGAATAAGAAGCAATCTGCTCGGTGACACTGTTCTCTTTTATTGCCGCGGGCTATGAACAAAAAGCTCTCGAGTTCGGCTGTCATCTCGAGCGCTCCGTCAAACAATGCCTCCTCTCGCTCGCGCCCGCGCGCCGCGCCGCGAGAGCGGGTTTTCTCCGTCTTTGTCCCGCAGCCCCGGTGGAGTCTGACTTCGCTCCGCCCAGCGGTTTAGTGATTTGATGCTGCGTGAACTGATTCAATTGTTGTTCGTAAAGGATCATCCGAAAACGCGCCTTAACTGTTCAAACTAAAGACGAAAATCGTCCGGTAAAACGGTTCCGCTTACGTCCTCTCCGCGGGGGGAGTCGATTCTCTCGATTTGGGTTTAGGGCGACGTGATGCGAATTCAGCTTGTATATCCGGCAGACAAAGAGCACTTCATCGATCGCCGCTCGCGCGCACTTAACGCTTGGGCCGTTTCGCTCCTGGGCCCGCTCCCAATTTGAGCTTACTCCGAACGTTATTTATATGCTGCTTAGAAATTTTTACGGATATTCCTGTACGGAGCTTTGAGAGAACTAATGAGTGTTGTTTGAAGTTTTGAACGTCTTTACCAATAACGTTACATATTGCAGAGCTAGATGTTTTATGTTTCCAAACTCGTAGTTTTTATTAACTAGGTAGTTAGATATCCAATCCACCTCAATAGAGTATTTGACCATACCTAATTCCAATTTAAGTAGGTAAGTACCTAGAACTCTTTGCAACAAATTACTTAATTACCTACTTGTTTCTTAAAAAAAAAATTAAAAGGTTTTTGAAATTGTTGCAGGAATTAATTTAAAAAAAAGACTGTTTTTAATTGAGGACTAGTGACAAATGCAAATAAGGCCCGACATGACCTTTCCGCAACCGCCTCGCGTCCTCAAGCCTTGTATTTACTTAGAACCGCTCACTCATGCACACCATTAACGTTTTAAAATAAAATTCGCATCACGAAATGACGATTCGGACGTGGACGGTCAAATTGCCGGCTACCTACGGAATCCGGCCGCGATCCGTTTATTAAAACCCGAGCTGAGCTCAAATGGCATTTCCAGTATTATGATTAGTGGTTAAATGATAAGCCCGACGACCCGAGCGACCTTGGTTCGATTCCCGTGTCTCTGGAGGTGTAATTTGGAAGGGTTCGCAATAACCGATTAGACTGTTTCTTGGTAGCTGTGTGAGCCCGCGTATTATGTCATTAGAGATGTGTGCACACACGTATCGAGTTTTGTCTCACGTTTAAACTTTTCCAAGGAATTAATAAATGTGAAAATTTTACCATTTACAAATGATACTTGCAAAAAGTTTTTACTGCTATAACGAAAATAAAATTTGTCATACTAAAGTTTGACGTGACAAGACTTAAAAGTAAATTTCTGATAGGTACATAAGTAAAACTTGTTAATAATATTATGTAAATAAAATATAACCTTTTAAAGGATTTTCCTGGTATTAAAAATTCCGCGTTGTATGCACTGTGCGGCAACATCGCGTAGGTGCACCGTTTATCCAAATGATACAAATTTACGCACGACTCTAACGCAATTCTCCAAGTCTCTATCTATTTTTAGCTTAACGCGTGCGTTTAAGTTTGCAGCCACTCGTTATTACCTCGGCTGTTTTCTCCTAAACAAAATTAAATCCATAGAGAAGTTTAGCAGCTTTAAAATATTTGACAACCTTGCTTGTTCCTATTCGATTAACTAGTTAACTAATCTGTGTGGGTGTTTAACACTCAAGCTAAATTTCGAAAGCGTTTTATGACAGCTCAGACTCAGATAAGTTGAGTTGAGGTTGGCATAGTTTCTTGAAACGAGGAGAAACGATTAGATGGTACATACAAGCAATGTAAATTATCATAATTCTATAGGTAAAGTACTAGAGGGTAATACGGCCTGGGGTATAATTAAGCCTACGTGAAAAATAATGGACTTATTAAAAGGAACGCACAAAATGATAATTAAAAGCTGACACCAATTCACAATATAAATTATATCTCAAATATTTATTATTGATTAGTCTTAGGTATTAAAATTGCGGTTAATAAGGCCTATTCTATTGAAAGAAACCAATTTAGCTTAAAATGTTGTTCATACAGTAATAATAATACCTAATGTAAGTAAACAACGATGAGTGATTTTAGTTTAAATACAATAAAATTAGTTAGTAATTTCTAATGGATTGACACTTTTTCGAAAACATAAAAATAGTTAGGGCCTTAATAAACTATCCACGCCTTATTAGGCTGCCTTGTAAGTGATTATTGTTTAAATCGTAATAAAAATTATGACGCATTAACCTTATATATTAGCTTTATGCAGGTTACTTATTTATGGATATACTTAGATGTGTACTGGAGGAATTTAACGTCAAAGGCCGTGTTATCTAACGCGCAGACTTTCGCAATTCATTCACTATCTCTTTCTACCCTTATCTTGTACCATTTGACAGAAAGAAGCGGCAAAAGCGATTATGAGTCAGAGTGCGTTAGACAATAGGGCCTCAGGGCTTGCACGGTACCTATACTTCATTTAATTTAGAATTGAAAACCACAACATCATTATATTGCGGCTCGACAACTATTTCTTACTTAGCAAATAGTATACAGTACAATAGTCTGGGAGCCGCAAAATAAAATTGTTTTAATGTCACTTTATTTGTGTGTCGTCAATTGTTACTCTAGTACAAATTGTAAAGAGATTACAGTTCACGAGCCGCAATATAATGTTGTTGTGGTTTATAATTCTAAATTAAATGGAGTAAGTATATTATATTTGGACACGGCTATTCCTACTCTGAAGTTTCTTGATAAAATTTTGGATTATTTCATACTTTTCGGACCGCGCTTTCGTCTCCACTTTTATTACAAACTTCTTTTTATATTTAATTTTTTTTCTGGGTTTTGTTTACTCTTTGTGTATGTACAACAGACCTTAATAGGTCATTTTATTACGTTTATATTGAAGAATTAAGACACGTCATTGTAATTTAAGCGTGTTTGTATGAAGTCATTTAATAAAAACGTAATGGTCTTCAAATTCATCTGAATTTTACACTGACATTTCTCAACTTACCTATCTTTTTTTATAGCATCACAATGTTTTGGGCATTTTTATTTTTATAAAGGATGTAGAATTTAAAATTTGATTAGAATTAGTAAGTAGATTTATACTTACAATAGGTACCAACCAGATTTTCTGATAGCATCATAATTCCAATAAGCCTCAATAAGGTAGAGTCCTTTTTATTAATTAAGTATTGATAATGGTTGACACCATTGAACAGTAATTCCAATAAGCCACTCTAATAAAAAACGTTTTATGTCTTGAAACCCGGATAAATTTTCAATTACTTATAACTGTAAAAATACATTTTTACTTTCTTTGAAACGAATATGTCACAGCTTACAGTTGCCATACAGAATATGAAAGCGTTTTGACACTTCTTAAAAGTATTATCTAAATAAGTATACTACATATGAAGCTGTGGTGGGCTAGCTGTTTGACCTATAGCCTCTCAAGTAGAGGGTCGTGGGTTCAAATCCTGGCTCGTACCTCTGAGTTTTTCGGAATTTACATTTGAAATTTACTATGAGCTTTACGGTGAAGGAAAACATCGCGAGGAAACCTGTATACACCTGCGAAGAAATTTAATGGTGTGTGTGAAGTTCCCAATCCGCACTGGGCCCGCGTGGGAACTACGGCCATTCTCATTCTGAGAGGAGGCCTGTGTGCAGTGGGACGTATACAAGCTGGCATGATTATTGGTGGGGTCAAATACTCTGATTTTATAAAATTCTCATTTTGTCGGAGCTGGCAACGCTATGCATAGGCGCTCGCGTCGTTGCAGAATGCGTCATTAGGCACCTAATCGTCGCGAATTACACGTCGCCGACTAAACGTCGATAAACTCTGGCTCCCGGCCCATTACGGATGACCGACAGACAGTCACAAGCGCACTATGTATTTAAAAATTTAACGTCTTTGCTAACCCTCTTGGCGGTTAGCAATAAAAATAAGGCGGCGTTTCCATTTAAAAAGGTGAAGATTTTGCGCCAAGTCTGGTTGAATGAAGATGATTTAGGTTTAAATTAATTCAATAAAACACACTAAAATTACTTTTATCTGGAAGTTGAAAGAATTGTTAGCCAAGTTGTTATTTATTTTTGCTCTTCTTCTTTGCTCTTTATGACTTTCACTGCAAAACCAGGACTTCTTCCAGTAGACCACATTTAGCCTGCTTTGTTAACTTAGGTATACTCAAATGGAAAAGCCAATTAAAAACTTGTAAGATTGTAATGAAATTCGTAGAAATAGGTTCAAACTTCCATTGAATTTTAACATTTTTATGTTATTTTTGATTTCTTTTCCCCTTCTAATGGTGGAAATACTTATGTCAAAGTACGTTTAAGTCTACACCGTCCGTCCAAGCGTACTTTGTGACCAAAACAATTAACCGAACGAATCGATGATGTTATAAAATAATAGTGTCAAAAGTGGCGGCGGAAGCTGCTTAATGAGTGGCCCGGCGCCGGCCAGCCCGTGACTTGCGCATCTCTGATCATCTGCCGACGTTCACACGTCCCTCTAATAATAATAATATCTTTGCATTAACGCCAAGAAAAAAGTCAAATTTGAACGGAAACCACAGTTTAAGTACACGCGTTGAACTCTATTGCAGCGCGCCCCGAGTGCTACGAAGCTATAGTATAAATCTTCCCAGGTGAATTTTTCGCTTCGAGCCATTACATTAAATTTGAACCTTAATACTATAACGATACCGTTTGTTTTGAAAGATAAGAGCTCGAAGCGAAAAATTCACCTGGAAAGATTAATACTATAACTGAGAATTTCATGTCAATGTTCGTTCTTTCATCTTTGACATGCGCACGATTGGAGATGCTGGCCAACGTCGTGGCGTCTGCCAAACTTGTCAAAAGAGAAATTTAACTCGAATCTGTCAGACCGTGAAAAAATAAAGGTGTGTAAATCACAGAAATTCTACTTACTAATTTTATAAAATGAATGTAGGTACCTAATTCAAATTAGGTGCAATTAAACTGTTTTGTAGAGAACAAACACCAGTTTACCAGGTGGCCAGTTGCTTTTAATTACTTTCGTAGAAGTTGTTTATTTTATTCAGAATGACCTCAAAGGCAAATGGCGTGTTTTTAATTAAAATGAAAAGTACCTATCTCGGTTTTCCATTTAAGGTGTACAGGTATATAATCGGTTTAGAACTTTTAAAATTCTTATAGGTACCAATGCAACATGTCGGTCGCCAGTGACAAAAAGCGTATTATAATAATTACAAAGCACAAAACGCTTTTAAGCTCCGTCGCTCCCACATTTTTAAATTATTACCTACCATCCTACTTGATCCGTGTCGCCATAAAAACTAAAGAAAGTGACCGCACACAAAAGCCATTAAATCCTTCAATTAAGCCCGATTTCACACCCTTTCACGAACCGAAAAATCGAAGACCAAACATTAGTTTTACCGAAATTATAGAAACCAACAAAAAGTGTGGCAAAAAGTGTTGGTCGTAAGGTGCGGGCAGGGACCGCCGCTGCGGTGCCGGGGGGCGGCGGCGGGCGCCATCTTCTTGCTTTCAATCTACTTCGATGCTCCAAAACGGCAATAAGTAGTCTCTAAGTATAATTTCTTAAACTATGACATTCTTTTGCGTAATGCTAAACGTTGATATTGATGTCCACGCAAAAACTCACTTCACTCGACAGGTCAGTGACGAAACAAGGTCTTTTGCATTCTTGAAAAAGGCACGCTCTGCTTTGTTACAGTAATTGTTCTTTGAGTTAAATGTTAAATCAACTAATTAAAAAGAATTAACACAGAAAATAACCAGGCGTTTTTACCGAATACAAAGAAAAAATATTAAATAATGGTTCTTCATTTGTCCAGTTCTACCTAATCCCAACTGGGTAGGTATAACTGGATAATGGAAATACGCGTAACCACGGTTCGCGTGGCCACGGACATGGACCATTGACTGTTGACTGACTGTGACGCCAAATACATCCCCACCGGGAGTGGTCGTGCGATGTAACCAAATGACCAATAAGACATACCTCTACGTACTTACAGTCGAGGAAACGAATTGCGTACCAGGGTGGTACCTTTTTAAAATCAATTTCCCGATGAATTTTTTGGCACATGTACGCAATGTCAACATGACATTTACAGTAAAAAGGTACACCGGGTACGTGTCTCAGTTTCTTCGACTCTACGTCGGTTTGGATAATCTAGAAAGTAAGTTACTATGCCTACCTTCTAAGAAAAGACGATCTTCATTATTTTCTTTTTATATTGTCGATTAAAAATTATTCACTAAAGAATTAAAATTTCAAACTACAAGGCATTTAACATTCCAATAAGCGGAACGCAAATAAAAATCTATCTATATTTATCTAGCATGTAGTTACAAAACCGATTAATAAAGACTGTATCTATCATCTAACATCAGAGGATAGAAATTGGTATAGAGCAATAGAAAATTAGTGTAGTTTATTTTTAGCTACCGAAGCTTTTGTACGGGAGGCGCTGTCGGCGCCCGCAAAGGCCTAATTATAAACGTTTGTTTTTGAAATGGCCGCCGGGTACAGTCGTCGCCGAAACACTCACGCTCGCTTTATTTGAATTAGGAGGCGTAATTATAGTAGGTAAATATAGATGACCGTTCCAAATCTGTCTAGGATGAAGAATAGTAACTTTTTGTTTTTTTTTTGTTATTAGTATTGCGATATTAAAACTACTATTCAAAGTAGTTGGTTAAGCAGAAAATTACTCCTATTTTTTTTTCTAAATGCTCTTAATGCTTTTTGAAAAGTACCTAATATTTAATGTTTTGTGAGAGAGTTCTCTCAGTGTCAAGAATCGTTGAATTATGAAGTTTACTGCGGAATTGATTAGTTAACACTTCTTTATTTTTTGAATTACCTAATTTTTAAAGTTTACACTAACCACAATTTGGAAAATTCGCGAGCGTCGCAAAGCAAAATGGGATCAAATCACAGTGACACAGTGAACACTTCGCCAGTAGCAGTAGGTAGTAGGTAACGTCACGGTTGTGCTGAGTCAGCCTTACTTTGTGGTGCCGCGGTCCCACGAGCCTCGCCGAACCGAGCCGACTCAACAACAGGCTCGGGACTCATCAGGACAGCCTTCTATTACGGAACTCAAAAAATCAATGTAGAATTAAACAATCTGCAGAACTGACCTTTTAAAAATCAGCGCACATGTTTCATCTTTGTAATTTGGACCCCAGTATGCTAGGAATTCTGATGACGAGGTACCATAACACTTAACTGAACATTCGTGAACTTAATCACAATGTGACAATATGCTTAAGTAAATGGTCGGTTAATTGTGTGATGAATACTCGATCTTATTACAATTAGGACGAGAAGTCAGCGTCCAGATTGCCAGGAAGTGGAAAGATTTACCCCCTGTTTCACTACTTTCTGATAAGTTCCTGTTATTGTATGTATATGTGACATATTGGTGATACTGTCTCTGTTTAAAAAAAAAACAAAGATGGCATCACAGATATATGATATATCACATAAAATAACTACTACTAGGAACTTAACAGAAAGCGGTGAAGCAGGTCTTTAATGTGTCAATATACCGACGTACATACCTACAAATTTGGTAAATCGTAAGTACAACAAAATCAGAAACGAATGAATGACTTAATGCGTGGTTTTTCATTACTGTTTTCGCAGTCAAAATAAATTAATTGCACGTTCTTGTGACTACCCCAGGAGATGACATTTATTGGTTTCATAATTTACATGCGATGCGAGTACATAGAAAGTGAATAACTGACAAAAGAATATAACAAGCGACTGCACAGCGCATTCTTCCGTAAGAATTCACTTTTATGTCTGTTATATTTTTATGATCACACGAACATTACGAGAAATTAAAAAAAAAACAGTAGACGAATAAACTTTCCGGAGAGTTGACTGCCGGGTAGAGCGTCAATATGAAGCTAAGTAGAGACTCTGGGATCCGAATCCTAGGGGCAGACGCTTGAATGATGAGATGAATATTGAATGCTTGTAGTTACCTACCTGAGTCATGAATGTTGTTTTTTTAGGGTTTCCTACCCAAAGGGTAAAAACGGGACCCTATTACTGAGACTTCGCTGTCCGTCCGTCTGTCCGTCCGTCTGTCCGTCCGTCTGTCCCCAGGCTGTATCTTTCGAACCATGATAGCTAGACAGTTGAAATTTTCACAGATGATGTATTTCGGTTGCCGCTACAACAACAAATACTAAAAAACAGAATAAAATAAATATTTAAGGGGGCTCCCATACACAAACGTAATTTTTTTGCTCGTTTTTGCTCGACATTGATAACGGCAACAGGTAGACGCTTGAAATATTCACTTTAATAATAAATAATTAAATTAAAATAAAACCAATATTTAAGGGGGGCTATATATAAATGGTACGAAACCCTTCGTGCGCGAGTCCGACTCGCACTTGGTCGGTTTTTAAGGATGTTATTATCCATATAAGTACGTTTATCCGTTGCCTAGTTGTACTTATAGTAGTTATAAAACTTTATTTAGTCCGGACTTTATTATTAACACGTCGATTATTTATTTATGACATATTATCATTTTTATTTAAGCGTGCGTTTTTAAATGTCTTACGATAACGACCGAGTGCCGTATCACGCAATCGTAGAATTGATTAGTGTTTTCTGGAAAATTAACAACAATTTTATGATCAATTGCGGCCATTAAATTGTAAATAATAGACTCTTTTGTACTTAGACACGATTGTTCATGTGTTTGGCACAGCCTATTTCAATCGCCTTTTTAGGATTCCGCAATCCGCAAAAGGTACACCAATCCTACATGTAACTATCCATTTTAATTCCATTAGCCACTGAGTTAGCTAAGCAACCGAGGTAAGCTTCTTTTCTACGATTGTCGTGTAAACTAAAGCGCTTACCTACTTTTCTTGGCGATAGGTTGTCATTCAATAAGACTTAGTTCATAATCTGTCTAAATGGCGAAATATGTAGTTGTGTAACCTCGTAAGACCCATACATGAATATTTAATTTATAGGTAGTTTTCAAATCGATGCGCAATATGGCAAATTAGTTTTTAACAAATGTTTGTAAGGTAGCTAATGTTGCTTACCGCTGCAGTGGGGTTCGCGTTTAGGCGTCCGGTGTCAGGCTGCCGTGTTTAAAATTGTAAACTCACCGTCGATTCTGATACCAGGTTTTGACCTGGGTGTCGGTCAGTCCGAGTTTGGCGGCCAGTTCCATGCGATCCTGTACGCTGAGGTACTTCTGCCGCTCGAAGGACTTTTCCAACGTCTGCAGCTGGTGGTCGGTGAACGCCGTCCGCGCCTTCCTCTGCTTCTTGGCGAGACTCGACGAGTCCCCGCCACAGCTCTTGCTTGAAATGTCGTCCGAGTCATCTTTCACTCCTGCAACCAATGAAACTTAGTTTAAAAACATTAGTGTGCCTTTCAACTGTGGTTCACATCGGAATGACGACAGAATATGTTCATTTGTGTTGAAAAACCGTTTATCACCTAGCGTTAGGTTATGACTTTTGTTGTTTAAAAGTGTGACGCGCACTACCTAAACCTATCGTTATCAATAAAAACGATTTAAACACTAGGTAAATATACAAATTTCGGCACAAGTTGCTGTAAAAATAAAATAGGTAAGTACCTATACTATTTTATTAATTACTAGAATTTGATTTCAGTTTTTTTGTTTATTTTGCACTTAATTTTTAAAGGCCCTAATTTTTGTCTATGATCAAAAAAAATGGTCTACATCCGGAGCCAGAATTATGTCTTTCGGAACCAGGGAAAAATATAAACCTATGTTGGTATTTGCCACATCAAAATTATTAACTTGAAATAACATTTTTAGTAAAGCTGCGAGTGGTAAGAAACTCGTCCTCCACCGAAGCCCTCGCCTCAGTACGGCTTCATGCGGTTACCGATTCACTTCCTTCACCTCGCTTGGCCTGTGCTGAATTGGAAACTGGAAGTGACATCAACAACTTACTATACTCAAGAACAATGAAAGCGTTTAGGATTATTTATAGTCGTCTAGAATCAGACCATCTTTCGCTATTTACAAGTGTATGTGACATTTCTGTAGATGTGATTTGGTAAGGTTATTTTGTAAAAATCCCCGAAGGATGTTGGCACAGTCGGAGTAAAAAAAGGTTAGTCACCTTAAAGTTGACATTTGCGTGCACCAAGGCAACAATCCTGTCAAAATTTTATTTTAAACAAAACAGAATATCGGATTGACGTTTTCCGTTTTTCAAAAGGTAGGGGAGAGCGAGGACAGTTGACACAGAGGAGAGTAGACACAACGTCGATTTTTTAGAACTTATTAACTGCTAGCGAGCTCGCAATAGCGCGCGTTTGATAGCTCGAGACTTGAACTAAAAAACGCGCGCTATTGCGAGCTCGCTAGCAGTTAATAAGTTCTAAAAAATCGACGTTGTGTCTACTCTCCTCTGTGTCAACTGTCCTCGGTCTAATAACTGACGGAGATTTTCGAACCTCGACTGTACAATAACATTTTCTTTTGATTTTCGTTTCTAAACGACTTTTGAGGTAAAATTAAATTTGATAATTTTATTTTGTAACAGAGCTAATACAACATTGGTACATGTCTTTTTCTAGGAGCTCTCTTAACAAGTGTGTTTGCGGCACTGCTTAACTAGTCTGTTAAGGAGTGCCGCATCAAAATACTACCGCATTTTTGCATTACAATGTAAATTAACTACGGCTCATGCGCGTCTTATAATATCCGTGTTAAAGATTGTTGGTGAGACAACGGATTAAGAGTAATGTGGAGGGCATTAGTGCACCCGAGTGGAGCGGCCGTGGTTGCGGTTTGCCACCCATGTGCGATACCTATCGACTACCCTGAACGGTTAGCATTTCACTCAACATAAACCTTCAAATCTCTCTTTTTAATATAAACTCGATCTCTTGTAAGTGTAGCGTCTTCCAAGCTCGTAAGTTACTCTTATTTCTCTGTAGGTATGATATGTCTTAACCAGGTATCTCTTTCATTTGATCGACAAAACTTCGGCTATGTAGTTCTATGTTAGAACTTCTAACATTGTCTCTTTTTACCATCGTCCTTCGTTCCGCCAGACCCTGCCTACATGGTGTATATTTTACGCTTAGACGACGCTCATAGGACGGACATTAGCTTGCTTCAAACGCGACTCAGTTGACTTTTGTACTTACCAGCTTATTGAGAGTATTCTAATCTATCGCGTTTTGCGAAATGAACGCTATGTGCAAAGGTCCTTATGTTTGTGAAGAATTTGTGATAAAATGTGGCCAACTTCAACTAATGTAAATAAAATTATTTGTTGTTTAAGTACCTATTCAAAATTTTGTTTGCTTGTTATATGCTTTTAGTTCCCAGTGATTAGGCTAAACTACACTCTAGTCTTTAGTGTCGAATCAGTCATTGTTAGCTTAAAAAAAACGTAACAAATGCATGTATCTCAAAGAGTCTACGGCCCAATCGTGTCTCAAGTTACCTGCTTCAATCTTAAAGATCTCAGTGGTCTCTATTCTAATATGCATAATTATGCATAAATAAATCCCTTTATTAGGTATATTAATAACTTTTTATGTAAGCATTTTCCAGTCTCCTTATCTTAAATCAATCCGCAAACTGTCTATTAAAAAAATATTTCTATTCCCGTCTAAGTATCACATAATTTCCCAACTTTTATTAAAATTATTTCTAATCCCGTTCATAGTTTTCCAATGTCGACAAAAACTGAACGAACATGACACATTATTTGAAGCGTTCCCAAAATCACAAAATCAGGAAATTGAGTCCCGTGAAGTGAATGCGTGCCGTAAGTGACCGCCGCTGTATCGATTACACAAAAGCTTGTATGATACGTGTTATGGGTCGAATCTATTGACAAGGTACATTTTGTGAAACCAACATTATAGTTTACCAGCTGTTGTCCGCGACTCCTTCCGCGAAGAAAAGTAGCCTGTTCTAACCTAACCTAACCTATTCTCAGACCTATCGAATATAGCGAAAAAAAAAATAGGTCGAGCCGTTTCGGAGGAGTTCGGTAACAAACACCGTGACACGAGATTTTTATATATTAGATAATAACTAACTTTATACATTTTGTATATTTTCACACATAATCTATGTTAAGCAATAATGGAACCCTCTCACTACATATATCTACTTGTATGTCATGCATCCCTTTTGATTACTTTGGCAGGCGTTGGTCACATCATGTCATAATTATATATACCTACGTACTTATATTGTGAGACGGCGCTTCAGTGCTTTGAACATTGACTTAGGTATATGTATGAACTACACTAATTCTAAAGGTATTTTCATATACAGTGTAAGAAATAAAAGTTGTCTCTCCCGTGGACATAAAATTAGCGACTCTGGGTCAGCAAACTTGAGTTTTTTTTAAACGAGACTAATGATGGCCAGGCATCCCACACGCCGCTGTGGACTTCACTAAAAATATTGGCTATAGACCCTTATTTGCCATTTGCACAGGTGAGAGGCGAACCAAAAAAAAATGTGTTTGCTATAAACTAAAGCCGCACGCACGTAATCTAAACTAAATAAATTAAAACCCTAAACGTGTTTAAAATGGATAGGTACGTACATCCACGGCCGCCAACATTAATAACGGATGAATGTTTTCAAATATTTTACACAGCAAATGTTTTGTATGTAAATAGAAATTGCGTAGGTTTAATGTATTTATAATTGGTGTCGCGGCCTCGTCTGCACGTCTGTCTGTGTTGGCAAAGGACAACTAGAGCAATTTACATAATAAGACATAATCCGCTGATTGAATATAGAGTTCTGTTTCGACTTGATTAATATTGTAATTGTTTTGGGGTTGTAACGTATAAGCACCTAACAGAGGATATAGTACAGGCACAACCAGTGAAGTTTCTTTGCAAAATAAATACCGCCACTTTTCCTACACACGTCTTGTACCAAAACAGAAGCAAATTTGAAACACGCAAACATATTTTCTATGAATAAGGTAGTTTTCAGCAAGGCTAGGACATCGTTAAAAATGTTAACTTCGTTAAATGTCAAATAAGTTTTAACGGTTTAAAAACCAGCCAAATGCGAGACGGACTCGCGCACGAAGGGTTCCGTACCATTACCTATCTATAAAAACGGCAAAAAATCACGTTTGCTGTATGGGAGCCCTCCTTAAATATTTGTTTTATTTTAACTTAAATATTTATTTTTAAAGTGAATATAAAACTAAATATTCTGTTAATATTTTAAGAGTCTACCTGTTGCCGTTATCAATATCGAGCAAAATGAGCAAAAAAAATCACGTTTGTTGTATGGGAGCCCCCTTAAATATTTGTTTTAGGTTTTACTATATGTATATTTTAGTATTTGTTGTTATACTTAGTGGCAGCAGAAATACATCATATGTGAAAATTTCAAAAATGTCTGGTGACAGACGGACAGACGGACGGACGGACAGCAAAGTCTCAGTAACAGGGTCCCGTTTTTACCCTTTGAGTACGGAACCCTAAAAAATGGTATGGACTATGGAAGGATAGGCAGGACATAACAAATATTAGAAGGAAGGGTCGTGTTGGTAAGATTTTGGAAAAGTTACTAATTATTCAGAAATAAATAAAAGAAACTTGCTCGTCAAAACGCGTTTTTGTCTGTTTCGTGTCTTTTTGGCTGATAATAGGTAGGTAGATACTTGATTACCTAATGATTAAATAAGTTATGGCAAGATAATGGAAGTTAAATGCGTCAACATTATTTTAAGTGAATTTAAAAGTTATTCTTTTGTTCGTTAAGTTAACTGCGTTAACTAACGGTCAACGATCTTGTGCCCAGCTTTGTATGTCAGCGATCTTTACTCCTGTCCTAAATAAGAGGTTTAACCCAATATGCCCAGAACTATGTTTTGGATTGATCCCCCCCCCCCTTATTCGAAAACGATCAACGTCGTATACTTGACTGTACCTGTGTGCACATAATCATGTTTTTATTTAGTTTCTTAAATGCGATTTGATTCGAAAACGAATCAAAAATAGAGTTGTCATTGACATCCACTAATTTCTACATTTAATTTCGATCAGGTTTGATGTTGATCGTTTTCAAATCTGGGGACATAATATATGGGTAGGATATAACGTAACGTATAGTCGACCAAAAAATTCCTTCACCACCCAAGGTTCAATGTCAGTTAAAAGTCAAAGGCATAAAAAGTCAAAGGCTATTTTCACTTACAAGTCAATGTGACAATCAGCCTTATTGTTTTTAATCATGGGATCTGTCATAAAAAATGACAAAGCACTTACTTGGTCGACTATACAGTCGCGGAATGAAAAGGTTCGTCACTTTTCGACTCTACGTCAACGAGTTAAGGTCTAAAAGTGACGAACCGCTACTGTATCCGCTACTATACCTAACCATTCAGCAAGCAAGAGGAAAGGATGGAGTAAAGCGATGAAAGTGGTCGTGGTTATATTAGTCACAACCCTGGGTTTACCACTCATCTAAATTTACTTTACACACTGTATGCTATGCTCGTGGTTAATGTTCTAGGTACAATGTTTTCCGTGCCTTATGATTTCGTAACAATGATTATTATTAATTATACATGTAGTAAAAAATGTCAGTAGGTACATAGGAACCAATACGGTCATACGGTTACCGTCATGTATTTTACTATTATTGTTCTTTATGATCTATACGTATGAAGCATTTAATTGCAAGAAATTTAAAGGCAATAAAAAGTAGTGTTTTATGAGCACAGGGGGCTTACCATGATCTCTTAATACGATTCAGATTAGGCTCTAAACTGAACTGCATCGCTATTTCGTACCACGACGTTACTTTTGCAATTCAGTTCAAGTGCGGTTCAGCGATAGCGATGCAGACGTTTTCATTCACTCACTTCAGTGGTTTTCGTACCATGACGCTTAACTTGAGTGGGAATTGAATCGTTTTAGTGTCAAATGGTGTCAAATTTAGCGATTGAGTATAAGTTACTCATTACGCCTGTCAAAGTTTGTTATTACGGGTGCCAAAAAAAAATTACATTTAATATTTAACTATTAATTTCATATTTAATACAATAGAAACGTATTGGCCATGCCACAGTGTTGCGCAGTCCCGTTTTGCTCGGAAAAGGAAGGCGGACATAAGTTTCCGAAAAATAAAAGTGTCTCAAAGCAGTGGTAGTAGCGATTCGCAGGGTCAACTATGTCCCTCCAAAACATTCACGTGTTTGTAAAAAACATTTAAACCTTGACGATTATGCATTAGGTACCTAAAGAATCAAATACAGAAAATCGTAAGTAATGATTTTTCTTATTCCTAAATACCGTGCTTGCATCAGACATTTGATTTACCCCAACCTTGAAACTGAGCAAGTTTTGCATACTTTCATCTTTTGTTAAAAATTTTCAGCTATTCCTACTAAAACCAAAAGCGGTGCCTAGTCGATTTTCCTGGAACCATGAAAGTGAAGAGAGAAAGGAAATTAAAAGAAAACGTACCGAGGAAGCTCTTTAACGTCAAAAGAAACGTGAAACTGCAACACTTGCTTCAAATAAAGAAGAAAATCAATGTGAACAGCAACATTTTGTAAGTAAATGAAAAACTTCCTTCATACACATTTATCACAGCAGCTTTTGTCGTCATAAACTGCGTATCGTATCTTAATAATAATAGTGTTGTTAGGAGTACCTATTTCAATGTAACAAATAAACAATTTTTTTAATTTCCAGTTTTTTGAAGAAACATTTGAAGAAATAAGTATAGAAAATTCAAATAAAGATGTCTCAGTACAATGCTCTTTATGCAAATGTGAAGAGAGCTTAACTAATACTGCTAAATTGTCAGAACATGGAAGTAATAGAAAAAGCACATCAAACATGTTTCGCATTGTAAATCTTAAAGAGAAGCCTGATGTGATGTCATACAATTTTACACTGGTTTTGAGAATTATAACCATTTAATGTTCGTGTTCAACCTTTCTGGTGATGAAGTAAACAATTTAAAGGATCCATCAATGCAGCCAGCTCGAGTAAAACATGCAGTGACATCAACAGATCAGATTTATTTAACACTATTAAAATTGCGAAGAAATATGTGTAACCAAGAGCTATCTTTCCATTTTGAAATAAGCAAAACTTCTGTGAGCAAGTACTTCATAACATGGATTTATTATCTTTACTGTAAGTTCAAGGATCTGAATGTATGGGTACCGAAGGAAACAATTGATCAAAATGTATTGTATCAAAGAAAGATTAATAATAACTGTACAAGTAATAAAATAATAGATTGCACAGAAACAAAAATTGAAAAACCACAAAACCCAGTATCACAACTAGCTACATTATTCTAAATACAAATCAGCGAACACATTAAAAGTATTGGTAAAAATTTCTGGCTCTGTATGTGTGACCTTTGTTTCAGATGCATAATATGGTGGATCTGTCAGTGACAGAGACTTATTCGAAAAGTGTGGCATAATAAATTTACTTCAAAAAGGGGACAAAGGGGACATTATTCTTGGTGATCGTGGCTTTAATATTCATGATCTTGTTTCACATATGGATGTTACAGTAAACATGCCACAGTTTCTGAAAAAAAGGTGTAATCAGTTTGAAGCACACCAACTCAGACAATCAAATCCTATCAATGTTCAGCATGTCATTGGTTTAGGAAAAACATTTAAGATTCTTAGTAATAAGTTATCATCTAATTTAGTACCACTTGGAGGAACAATCATATTTGTATGCTTTATGCTCACTAATTTCAGGAAAAATATAAATGAACTAATACAATTACTTTGCTCCCCCGCGACCTATACCTATGGTCGCGGGTGAGCAAAGTAATTGTTTTAGTTCATTAATATGGACCTCCGCAAAGTAACGCCTGATTCAATAAATTATGGAAAATATAATGTAAATAAGTATTTTGGACAGTTAATTATAGGTACTTAAATAAAAGCAAAAATAAATCATCTAAACTTTTTATTTATCCTTTCAATACATAATCATCCCTATTATCTACTATAATAATTAACTATACTTGAAAGTTTTAGGTAATTAACTAAATGTAAATATGTGTGATAATATAATATGTCTTAAATACTGTAATTCTCCCATTAAACTATATAAACATTTACATTTCTGTATTAAAATACGTCAGTCTAGTTTGTATTACAATGATAGATAAATAAAATGTTTTGAATCCTTGAATGTGCCAAATTTGGAAACTGAAGTTTGTTTACATTTAGTTAACTACCTAAACCTTTCAAGTATAAATAACACATGAAATAGACACATATAACATAGTAGAAGAAGAGTAGGTAGGGTTTCATTGTACTAATTTAAGGTAATTATGGTCATTAGATATTCCATGCAGGGAAGCAACTTCAAACACACCACTTTATGCCCAGCCGTATTTTCTCTAAAGAGCAATGAAAATGAAAAAAATGAAAATGAAAATATTTATTTTCGTTAACAATTGTGCATAAATAGTGACATGCAGGGAAGCAACTTCAAACACACCACTTTATGCCCAGCCGTATTTTCTCTAAAGAGCAATAGTTTATTACATTGTTCCTAATATTATCATACCATTGTAGTGCTGCAAGTGTTATCAGGATGTGGATCAAAAAACATATTATTTCGTTTTGGTTTGGTGACATTATATTTTTGTATTTCAAATGTAAGATTTCCAGCTTTTTTTAGGAGACAAGTTAATTTTCTTTTTTTTCGGCTCATGCCATATCTGTTTGTTTTCTGTGGGTGTTTTCTTAATACGCCATTCAGACTACTTTGCTTTTTGCTTTGCCTTTGGCCTCATACCAGCAGCACACTCACACATGGATTGAACAATTTTTCCATCTTATTCAAAGGCAATGCTCATAAAATATGATAAGTCTGGTGATAAGTACACTTCTCGATGTTACACTGCTGTACGAACTGTTTGAAGGCCACTCAACAGTATGTACGCCAAATCGGTTTTTAGTATTTCATCTCCTATGTTTCCAACAAAATTATTATTCCTATCATAGTCTTGAAGCCTGCAAAAAGAAAAAAACAGCTGTAATCTAGGTAAACAAGCAAAATTTAGACAAAAAAATAGTTTGTTTATAATAGTAAAAAACTAACCTCTGAATTGCTGTTCTTTCAGACCGTTTAATTTTGAACCTCTTTTTCTTAACTCCGCTTTTAAAGCAATCACATTCATTTATCCGTAACTTATGTTTGCCATAATTAATCTAACGTATTACTAAATATCGCAATATTAATATAAATAAAAAACAGTGACATTTGACATTTCGAAGACCTCAAGCTACACTAGCGCCTCCAGCGGCGAATTCATACGCGATAGCCCTCGCGTTCCGAATCTTAGCTGCAGATTGCTTAAAATGTAAAGCAAAGAGAATATAACCACTACATTTTGTACAAAGGTTTCACAACCACTGTGTTAAAAATTATATTTGGTTATAAAAAAAGCCATATTTTATGACAAAGAAACATTATATAAGGAAATGAGTTTTTTTTTAAGTTTTCAGTACTTTAAAAATGAAGAAAAAATCAAACCGTAAGCTAACTTTAGAAGTACTTTGGGTTTCGAACGTCCAAACGTCAGTCGAGACTAAAAGAGATAGATATATTTGGTTTGCATATAGCAGCATCCCTTTCGCGACTTAGCGTTTCAGTTTCGGACCAGAGACAATATCTGTCTTTCATTCACTTGTAAGCGATTGAGACTCAGCTCTGAGACATAGACGTCGTGGTACCAATTTCACGATTCAGTTTAGGTGCCTAAATTGAACTGCTCTGCGTTTGGATCGTTTATTTAAAGATCATGGTAAGCCCCCAGTACTGGAACTATTACCTATTTAATTGACATAAAAAATAAATTATGCATATGAATTTTTGTCCCTTCTCTTCCAGACCACCAAATCGAAATCAGCACTAAGAATGAAAAGTATCATGCAGAGAAAATAAGTAAATAAATAAATTTGAATTTTGTTATTTTAAATATAACTGTGTTTTTTCTGCGTTTATTATTTTATAAATAAAGAGTTCAGTAGAGCCAAAAAATTAACTTGAAAATTTTAAAAAGGTTTTTTAGGTAAAACTTATTTTGTTTCACATGCGGTGCAAACAAAAAAGGTTAGTATTTTTATGATCACAATTTGTACATTTAAAGTGAATGTTAACAAATTAATAATCTTATAAGTTTGCATGCAACGATTAAAATCGCAACGAAAAAAAAACTAAACACCAACAGCATTCATCGATTTAATCTAATTGCAATTAAGCCGACCCGGTAGCAAAGGTAATCGTGTATTGCCGTTTATACAATTGGCTTAATTACTGCAACGCTTGCGAGTGAGAGCGGCGATGCAAGAAATTAATTGATCCATAATGGAGGTACCTACGTGTGAGCGCAGGCGCAGCGAGCTGCCGGCGCTGCGCTCGTCTTTTGTTTACAATGCGATATGCTGCCTCTAGTCCTATTTACCTCTTTAAGAAGTTATATTGGCTAATACGCCAAGAGCGCGAAGCTATAAAAAGAGTAGCTGTATTTTTAATTATTTTTAACTGACTGTAATTTTTAGCAAACTAGGTACCTACGAGTATAGCGTTGATTTTATAACGTTTTCACTAATATTAAAAACTTTATTTAGTACAGTGATCAAAATAGGACCGGATTAATCACAGAACTAAAAATAAAAGAGGAATAAGTTTTATCCTTTGGACATCCTTTCAGAACCTAGCCCTCTCTCTTTGCTAATAATTCGCAAATGTTTTTAATTGTTTTCATAGAATTTGCTAAATTATGGAAAATACAAATGTCTGGACTCCTGGGTGGTTTTCTCCTTGTGTTAGTATTTAAGTATTGTATGTACCTATTTAATCAAGTACCTATGTTTATCCGTTGCCTAACACCGTAACTTTACCTTTAACTCGGTCCAGATTCTGTAATTTAATTAAGTACATTAAAATTATAGGACATGCTACTTGTTTGTTTTAAGCTGGCCACCCACGTTTTAATTAGGGTTTCGTACCTACCCAAACGGTGTCAAAGGGACCCTATTACTAAGACTCCGCTGTCTGTCTGTCTGTCCGCCCGTCTGTCACAGGGCTCTATCTCTTGAACCGTAATAGTCTAAACACTTGAAATTTTCGCCGATTATGTATAGTATAAATCTTCCCAGGTGAGTTTTTCGCTTCGAGCCATTACATTAAATTTGAACCCTAATACTATGACGATACCGTTTGTTTTGAAAGATTGGGCTCGAAGCGAAAAATTCACCTGGGAAGAATAATACTACACTGTAGTCGCAATAACATCAAATAGGTAGGTACTAAAAAAAAATTAAGGTAAAAATTAAAGGAAGTCGTCATACAAGAAACGTGTTTTTTTCAGCGTTTTTAACCTGATCTTTATAATTATTTTAGTGAACTACTTTTAAAACTCGCACTTGACCGGTTTTATGTTTTTATACTTATATAATGGTTTTCACAGGGACCAAAGTTACTTTTCATGGGTTAAAGTGCGTACTCTGCGTACCCTAACTTTGCGGTAGGTTACCCATAACACAAGCTGGACGATTTGCTAACTTTGGGACTAGGTAATGAGGGTTTTCTATGAGAGGCTATTTGGCGCTAGTATCGTCAGGTCCGTTTGACAACTTTGACATTTGTTGTATGGGTGTAACGTCAAATAGACCTTACGTTACTAACGCCATCCAGCGATATTCCACCTGTCAGAAAAAACTCATTGGTGTCAATTGTCACATGATATTTGGGTCGTACACGCTTAAGAAACAAAAGTTTTATCTCCTGTAGACATAAAATTAGCGACTCCGAGTCAGCACACTTAAGATTTATTTAAACGACCTGATAGACTTGACTATAAAATATTGGCTATAGACACCTAACGTGTGCCACGTCATGTGCACAGGAAACACGCAAACAAATAAAATGGGTCATACACACCAAAAGAAAAAAAAGTGGTCTTTCGTGTGGACATAAAATTAGCGACTCCAGTCAGCAAAATTATATTTATTCAAATGGGCCGAAGGTTGGCCAGGCGCCCTGCAGGCTGATAGAATTGATTAAAAAATATTGGCCATAGATTATTGGAGAGGATAGATAGAAATATTGGAGAGACGCGAATAAAATAAAATGTGTATGACCTTTTTTATTAGTGTACAGGCGAAAGGGTCGTAGGAACTGAAATTTTGGTTATTTTGATGCAATAACTACTTATGAAATAGGTACATACATGTTAAGTTTTTTCCTGGTCACCTTGTCTCAATATACCTAACTATCGTGTTGTTTTGGTGAGTAGAGTAGCATAATATTTTATTCACTAGGTATATAGGTTAGTTATCTACTTAGGTACCGACACCAAAAGTGGTGGACCACAAATTGCATCCGTTCAAATCAGCATGACGTCGCTTAGCTAATGATGGCGCACTGCGTCAGACGCACAAGTCAGAGGTTGGCTATGTGACGTTTTATACAACATTCTTACCTAATCTATCTATCTAATCTAATCTAATCTAATCTAATACCTTTAAACGAGCAATTCTTGTATATATAATCAGAATCTCAGAAACGGCTCCAACGATTTCGATGAAATTTGGTATATGGGGGTTTTCGGGGATGAAAAATTGATCTATCTTGGTCTTATCTCTGGGAAAACACTTGGTACCTAGCGAGTTTCAGCCCGAGCGGAGCTAGGGAATAAAACATCACAGGGTTAGTTCCTGACTTGTGCAGTACCTACCTATTGTTAGCTAAGCTACGATGACTCACTAATAAAAATTAGGGCTGATTTTCAGGTTCTGGCCACTTTAAGATTAATTGTCTATGCAGACGTCTGTTTTTTAGTAACCTCAATTTAAAGTTGAAAATAGCCAAAATCGGCCCAGTGGCCAGAACATCTGCCCCACACTAGTGTGTTTAGTATGTTTTGACCAATTTTATATCTCTACCCACGTACTTAAATGCTGCCAGCATCTTCGGCACAATGCCGCAGGGGCCTTTTTTAGATATAGTTTAGTTTTTAATTTAGTTTGTAATAGTATTATTTTTGTTTGTTTAGATCTAGTTTAGTTTTTAATTTAGTTTGTAATATTTAGTTTATAGTTAAGTTTTATTCTTTGTTATTTTTTCTTAATTGTTATAGCTTAATTCATACGCAATAAATGTTCTAATTTGACTCTACCCTACTTCCCTCATAACAAATCATTGATATCGCACTTCTTGACCTTTTTCTACCTTTAAAAATGTAAAGACATGAAATTCTATTTTTAAATTCCATCTTCAAATGCTGGGTTGACTTAAAAAATGTTTAAAAATATAATTTTAAGGGTTTTGTGCTTTTACATGGACCTGTGTTTTTTCCTGCATTTATTATTTCATAAATAAAGTTCAAAAAAGCCAACATAAATCTTACGTGATGAAAAAAATCACGTAAGTTAAACTTAATAAAAACTTTCTAGGAAAATTATTTTTAACTTAATCAGTTGAGCAGTTTTAAGTTTTTGTAAAAAAAAATTTCTAAACTAAGATTGTAATTTAACCGCCATTGCTAGCATTTTTTTTTCTTTAAGTACCTATAAGATCACGCTAACAGTATCTTCTTTCAAATAAAAAATAAAATTGAAATCGGATCATATAATAAAGAATTACATCTGAAAAACCATCAACATACATACTAGTTCTAGTAGACTGCAGATTAGATTAGTTACCCAATTCACCGATAGATGGCGCCGTACCGCCGACGTTGAAATTCTGCACGCGGTGGGATGGGAGTTGGGACCAAAACAACCACATCAATAAAGTATGCAAAGATTTTTTCGTACCTGCTACGGAACCCTATCTTGGGCATGTCCGACACGCTCTTGGCCGGTTTTTTTATTTGATTTATTAATAATAAAATTTCTCTTTACTGTGCACCACAAAGAAAACAATACAGAAAAACAAGTACATGGACAAAAGAAATATACATACATAATAATATAAGGTAAGTAATAGGCGCATTTCTTACCTTAACTATACATTTTTTATGTACTTACTTGGTTTTATGTATAGTATTATTTGTGGTGTACAATAAAGAGTCATTGTATTGTATTTTAGGCGGCCTTCTTCTTTAAGGGGGTTTTGATTTCATGCCATTTTATTATTATTTTACAAAAAACAATTATTTTATTTGTTCTTAAATATACTTATTGTTTTTCTAGTATTTTTACCATATTATATTTTCTCAAACATGCTTTGAAATGTATCCGTTAATGTCACGAAATGAAGCCATGAAGTTTGTTGTTTATGGCTCCCTACATAACTTCTTGGCCTAGGCCATAAAAGTAAGTATGAATAGTACATTACTGCAGCGGCCGCGAAATAGGGGATTGCCGGCCGAGTAGTTATAGATGGCCGAGTGTTAACGAGGCCATCTAGAGATACGAGGCCGGCAATCCCTGTTCGTGGCCAAGGCTTGTATAGAACTTTTCTCAAACATGCATCATCATCGCCACCATCATCATCATCACCATCATCATCATCATCATCAACATCATCGTCATCATCAACATCATCGTCATCATCAACATCATCGTCATCACCATCATCATCATAATCATCATCACTATCATCATCATCAACATCATCGTCATCACCATCACCATCATCATCATCATCACTATCATCATCATCAACATCATCATCATCTCATCATCACCATCATCATCATCATATCATCATCACCATCTCATCATCACCATCATCATCATCATCATCTCATCATCACCATCATCATCATCATCACCATCATCAACATCACCATCATCATCATCACCATCATCATCATCATAACATCATCATCATCATCTTACCTACCTTAAATAAGCGTAGTGGCAGAATGTTTTAATGAACCAAAACGCAAATATTGCTTATAGTTTTTTTTAATGGCTAAATGCTATGATGCCATTGACCTATAAACGTCATGGTATAAAACAATAGACGATCACTTTGCTGGCCTTGGCCAGCAATGTTGTGTGAAATTCCATTATTGACCTCTCGTCTAGGCGCACCTGTACCGGCTGCACCTGCACCTGCAACGTGACCCTTCGTGGCGTATTATAAGGAACATAACGTCAATATTTCATAGCATGTTTGAGAAAAAACCATTATTGTCCGCTGCTGTAACTTTTTAAATTTGCTTACTAACACTAAACCGACAAAGGAAAAATTACATACAGCCAACTTAAGACATTAAAAAAAATCTATCTTCTTTTATTTCTATAAAACCGCCTAAACTACTGGTGATGGAAGGATGGATGTATGGATGTATGGATGGATGTATAGATATATGGATGTATGGATGGATGTATGGATGTATGGATGTACGGATGGATGTATGGATGGATGTATGGATGGATGGATGGATGGATGGATGTATGGATGGATGTATGGATGGATGGATGGATGGATGGATGGATGTATGGATGGATGGATGGATGGATGGATGTATGGATGGATGGATGGATGGATGTATGGATGGATGGATGTATGGATGGATGGATGTATGGATGTATGGATGGATGTATGGATCTACGACTCGGCCGTATACCCCAAATCTCGTCCATCAATCCCTTACTTCACGGCCTCTGCAGTAATGTACTATTTATACTTCTTCGCCGTTTATTTTATCAACAACCCTGATTTATGTAATAGGATCAAGTGGAAGATCCTTCGATCAACAATTACAACAAGATTCAAGGTCCCATACAAAATCAAAGCGAAAAAGTGGCCGTGTTGCTTATACTTATAGATATAATCTATTTTACCTTCTAAATTAGCTTAAAATATACCTTAAGTCTAAGCAACAAAGACCCAAATAATAATAATTGTATATAATACTTACGACGTTTCGTCACAAGACGAGCAAAAGCGTTCGACAAACAAAAGACCTTTCTTCATTTCAAAAATATGTCATTCTATTTTAGGAACAGGGTAATAATGGAGTCGCAACTATATAACACAGACATTTTTTTATTTGACAGAGATATAGCACAAACAAATTTACATATACAAATATTGACATGATGAAATGAAATGTTCTTATAGATAATTAACTAAATTAAATTATTAACTAATTATTTAATGTATAATATATTTTCATACTAAATACAAACTGAAACATGGATACACAGAAAAAATATTGCCTAAGGCCTTAGAACACTCGCCTTTATCGCCGAAATAAACCCTAGTGTGCTAAGGCCTCTGGTCTTGGTCACGATCATGAATATTACAACATTAAACCTTTTTTATTATTTGGTAAGGAAAAACAAACAAATAGTTTTACATAAAGACAACGTAAACGTTTTACCAGATTTGACGTCGTCGATTCTGTTAATACCGCTGCTTGCACTTTCTGTTGTTTGACGTGAATCTGAAATCATCGGCAATATTATAATATTATACGGCTTAAACTTAAAGCTTTACGTCTTCATTAATAATATAATGTTTTTAATGTTTTAATAGTTTGTTTTATAGCTGGACTTAAGTGATAACTCCTCTGCTCCATCTCACCACACTTAATCTTATATTATTTTAAACATGTTATGTAACTATACCTGCAATTTGGGAATCGCCGATTTCTTTAATCTACGCCTTTGGCTATTTCCAGGGACGTCAAATTTGTCAAAATGAATCAAACATATAGTCAAATTTTTGTAAGGCCTATAAAATTCTTCTTCTCTTTCTTTCGCAACAATAGATATCCATTCCGCACAGCAAAAAGGATCACTAGGAAATCTACAAAAAAATAAATATTTTATTATAAAATGAGAACTACTCCATGAATTTCTTGTTCCAGAACCACCGATTATTGGCGAAATGGTTGACCAAACAATAAATTATTGATTTTTAAATGTAAACTGCTAATTTTTACGTACTTTAAGTGAAATACTGACTTGTACTTACATAAAAAACCATATTCCTTCCGAAAACTTAGTGTAAAGCTTCTATTTCTCTGGCCGTTTTCTGAGCTGTCACCTTGAATCTAGTAGGTACGTATTGTTGATCGAAGGGAAGATCTCACATTTTACTGAGTTCAGATGAAGTTCAAAATGATTTTCCATCGGGAAAACTCGGATCTCAATCGGAATACGATTGCACCCAAACTGTCAATCAATGATTGTATTAAATGAGTGACGTTTTCATATCCATTAATATGGAAATTTATTTTTCACCTCACTAGCTCGGAAAGCCCTTTTTGTTTGTTTGACATCTATTGAGAAAATCGCTTTTTATCCACATGTGAAGAAAGAGTTTTGACATTTGAAGGCAGCTTAAGTGATATTTGACAGCTAACAAAACGTAAAACGTTAAAAGTGCTGAATTTTTAACATCACAATTAATGAATTGCATCGAGTAAAAAACACTAAATACAGTCTTACAACTTTATTTTAATTCATAAGTATCAGCATTCAACATTAACCTTCATTCTTGTTGTAAAAACTGATAAAATGTTCTGACAGTCCAAGTAAGTCGATGTGCGAACAAAACGCATCCGAAATAATAAAGAAAAACTTAAGTCAAAACTTTTCAATTAAGCCGTCAACTTTAAATATTTGCTTGTTTTTCTACTTATTTTGTTATTAAAAATTAGTGATTCGAGTGAATAAATAAATAATAATTGATAGTACAAACCCTTTTATTCTTATTTTCCTCGCTGTAGTGAGGTGAAAAGTTTTGTGTTATACACGGGTGAAAAGTTATTTTATGTCTCGTGTGTTGAAACACTCGCTATCGAAAGGATTCTATTTTTGAACCACTCGCTTCGCTCGTGGTCAATCATAGAATCCTTTCGAAAGCTTGTGTTTCAAATGGACACTCGCAGGTAAAATACAACTTTCCCCCCTTGTGTAACAAATAACTAATTTTAATGTCAAATGTCAAAGTGAAAAATGTAAGATGTCTACACGGCTGTAAGATGGGTACCTACTGAAGCTAATTGAGAGAGCACGATAAATACGAACTTTTCCGACAAAGTACGAAGAAAAATCATTTTGCACTACATGTGTATTTATTATCGATTCTTCAACTGGCAAACACCGTCTACAATACACCACGATTTTGCGTTACGTCATGACCCGCGACGGTGATCCCTATGCACGCACGAGATGCATAGTTAATGTAGATGAGACCATAAAACAATAATTCCGCGCAACTCTACACAACTTTTAGCTCTGAAAATTATATTAATTTTTAATTAACAGCAAAATTACTTTTTTAGTCACTTTGTTTATTACCCGTCATTCACTTTTGTGCGCCATTAGGTCTTGCCGTGTTGAATTGAGATTCCAAGATTTCATCAATGACAGTTCCCAAAATATTACATCGTAGTCTTCATGTTGCAAAATTTCTTGTTCTCATCGGTTAAAATTTAGGATTTAACATGCGTATACCTACTTACCCACATCTTGATGCCTTGAAAATGTAGTCTATGAGTTATTTCCGAGATCCAGTTAACTACATACCGAATTTAAACCAAATTACACACGCCCATACATACACAGAAACATACGCAAACTTTAGCATTTTTAATGTTACTACGATGTGCTACATAAAAACTGAAATTAAAAATGAAACCTACAGCAAAATAAACGTACTTACCTAAAAAGTTGATATCCTTGTGAAGCAGTTGTGAAGTAATCGAACGCCACAGTTTCAAAGATCACAGCGTTTCTACTGCCTCATTTGTATGATCACATTTTTTTTTAATATGGCTGTAGATTTTGAAGGGGATTTCGGTTATGTATTAAGAGGTCCTGCACGTCTACCATATAACTTTGAAATATGATAGAAAACTACCATAGAAATTGTATCAGAATTTACTGTAATTTCTTAAAAAATGTAAGGCGATTGAAACGCTTGAATAAACCCTCAGTTCTGTCACGCAATGTATTAAAAGGCAGAAACAATACCAATATTAATAATATTTTACAGCACTTTTATTAGGTATGCACTTTTATTAGGTAGTTTAAGTACTATTTTAAACAAACACGATGAATTATTATCACGCAAACACTGGAAAACAGTGCTTTACGTTTGACGGGTCTAGTGAAATAGTATTGGTTTTACCTATATCTCATACTTTTGTTAAATAATCGTGCTTTATTGTTTTTTAATAAAACGGCAAATGATTGCATTAATTCGTCGAAATTTTTCACAATAAATTGATTATTTGGTTACTATTATTAAGAAAAACGTAATATTGGATTGTTCACAGCTTGTTCTGGTTTGGCTAATTATTATCAGTTTGATGCCTACCCTTTTCTATTTGATTTATAATTTTGTAACCACGATAAAAACTTTACGTATACCTTCCTTAAAATGTCAGTCATATCAAAGGTCATATCAAAAGTTCATATTAACTGAGAGTTGTTGGAAACATTATCACGTATATAAATCTTTATTAATTACAATGGTCTTATAATTACATAATAAGGTGAAGTATAAATTTATTCTTTGTATTTTCCTTTTTTTCTACAGTCTAAAGCTTGTAAAAGTATTAAAAATTATTCTTAAAACAACTTATTTTTAATAATAAGTTAAATATCGCCGCGATCGAAATATAAACAAAAAAATCTAGCTAGGCCAGCTAGATACATTTATATTAAACGTGGCCAATGAAACGAACCAACTCGTCAAAGGGGAGACGGCTCCACACTACATCTGGATAAATCGATGTGAAATCGGATGAAAAATTATATATGAATTTTCCGATACTTGAAAGCGGAAGACAATTTTATTCCAAATATGTTAACTTCTTTTGATTCTGCCACGATTACAAGTGTTACAACGGCAACAATAATTACCAAAAATCATATTTGTCACAAAGGTGTTAATATTTTTAGATAAAATAATATATTTTTAGTACTACTTAACTGTCTCTTACCTTTTCTCAATCGTTGTTAGGTATAGGTTAGTGCCAAACCTGAGTCCGCAGTGTTAATCATAAATAAGCTGCGTCTCTTCCCAATTAGTGTTCAGCTAACGACTTTAAGAAGTAATGGTAATGATTAACTTAATGTTTTCCCATGGAGGAGGATCAAATTATCGGATTATTCGCTTGACAGTTCCAGCATTAGCCTAACTAAACAAACTGTAAATAATCCCCACGGAAAAAAACATCTTGAGACCAACTGTATGCCTACCTACTTATTTTAAATCGGACTCAATTTCACACCTCGCATCTCCTGTCAAATGCGACGTAAAGCCGCAAATAGGAACCGTATTATAAGGGGACCCAAACTGGCCCTATTTATATCAATGATATCTATTTATTGTCACAATAAAAAGTTTTGATGTTATCAACTTAGAACGATGAAAGAATCGTTACCTTCATCTCGCCTTTACGATTATGCTAAAAGTCACAATATCAGGTAGTTAATAATGAATCTCAACCGTGTGCATACGAATCTAAGGTCGGTTTTCTCGGATCGCGCCGCGAGCCAGGTTAAGCTGCTTAGCGAAGCGCTGACGCGCATTTGAGGTTGGCTCTGATATTTCAAGAAACGAGGCGGTGGCCTCGGATAAACTTGTACTAGCGACGCCAAAACTAAGCACCGTTTCATTTTGTATTAATTTTTACAGAACATTTCATAATTAAAGTCTCAATGAAATCGTGCAACTTGTATCTAAATGGGTAACTGTCTCATCTACATAACTCATCCATTGTGAATCCACAGTTAATATATTCGCAGACCTCTAATGTCAAGGCTAGCAGGGTCAAGAATAATATATGTTTTATTCCAAAGTCCCAAACTACATTTGCTGCCCGGTCTGCCGCCGCAGCCGACGGCGGCCGGACCCCAACATTAACCATAGATTAATTAGTTAAATTGTCAGCGGGAGTTGTATAAGCGCTAATTGCTCTAAACGTTGTGTTTTTTTCACATTCTTGGTAAGTGGGTTTTTTAAATTACGACGGCGAGAAGTTTTGTATTTACAGTTGCATGAGACGTTTAATTGCTGCCAGCGGATGTTAAAGTCAGTAATTGGGAGGTAAATTCATGAGATAACGTATATTGTGAAGAAAATAATAGCTGGGGTGTCCTCGCTTAGAGACAACTACTTTGTGCACTTTCGTTGTAAATATCGGTTGGGCAAGCACAAGCGCCCTCGAACCGACGTGGGTAAGCAGGAAGGAGAGCCGGACTTGCGAGCGCGACTGTACCCACTCGCCATCTACGGCGCGGATATTCAGAATTTCGGGGAGCTATTTTAAAATTTAAAAAGCGATCGTAGCTTGACATTTGACAAAAAGCTGATTATGACGTCAGTTTTTTTCCTTTTCCCCGTGTGACGCAGAGAGCCCTTTCAGCCAGGATTAATTTGGTCCGTTTTATAAGGGCTTACTTATCTCGAGAGCGAGTGTTACGAACGGGTTGTATTTATCGCGCCCATTATACGTTTTATTATTTAATTTATTTAACGCCTCGGCTTTATCGGCTTGTCTATTAAATCGTCGACGGGTAATGCGATCGAAACTCAAACATTTGTTAAGCCTTATCTAAATTTGTTAATTCACTTTTACGTCGATCGAAGAGCATCCTCGGAATTTATTATGGCTTCGATTTTGTGAATATTGCGACGCGTGTCTTCTGATATTTTTATCGTTAACTGCCAGTCAATTATTGAAAGTGTGCCTAATGGCATAAACATAGGATTTAATGATTATTGAGGCAGGACATAAACTGCGTTGACGACCAGCGCGCGACACGAGCGGTTTATCATTGAGCAGTCCACCTGTTGTTTCGCCACATGAACATTAGGTATAAAAACTGCATTACAACTTATCTTAAGAACGACTCATTATTTGGTACCTACTGACTAATTAGAACCGAGCTCGGCCGAATTAAAAATTAATGAGGAACTATAACGATGCTCGGATTACACGACTCGGCTTAAATAATAAAAGGAAAGCATAATATCTAATGTGCGACTTAATGGGACGTGTATACGTTTAATACCGCCGGCTTGCCTCACTCTCGTCACTTATCGCCCCGACCTTGCTTCGGCGATTCGGTTATACATTAGGCTAAGCTCTCGAATATTAATTTACTATTACTCCATATCTACAATGTAAAATTAAGCAGATATGCATTTATAACGCGCTCCTTTCTATTTCTCATACGGATTGCTTACGTAGGCCCCCCGGCCACTGAAGCGGAGAGGTTTAGACTGTTCGCTTTAATTATTATAAGGTACATTGAATAGCATACCTACATAATATATTATCGGATTAATTCGAGTGTGTACATAATCATTATTTAATGCAGATTGCTACCAACTGCATTTGAAGGGTACACGGAAAGAACATGTATAGTCAAGTATAGTATACCTAAGAAACTTTTTGAGTCTTAGCGGTTTGAAAGTAAGCATTACGAACAATATTTTTTTTAAGTAAAAAAATACATATTATTTCATATATATCATATTTGATCCAATGGTAAGTTATAGTAATCTGCGAGCTCTACGTTCTGAGATTAAAATCTCGTTTTTCAAAAAAGGTGACTAGATAATTAAGTTATTCCGTGTTACACCTACCTACCCTTCATTACCTATATGGTATCAAAATGCTTCTATACCTACTTATCGTTGCATCTACTTAGTCTGCATCTAATTCTCAAGTTATAATTTTTTATATTCATATATAAAAAAGTATCATTCCTTTCCCTAAGGTTCAATGTCAGTTGTATGACTTAAAACATCAAAGGCTATTTTCACTTATAAGTCATTGTGACAATCGACTTTGTTGTTTCTACTTTGATGTAGGAACTGTCGTAAAAAATGGTATTGCACTTCTTCGGTCGACTTTACGTGAAATTATGAAAATATTAAACGTTAGTTAGTCCCATCGCCTCGCTTGACATAGGTAGTACTTATGCCGTATCAAGTTGTGCTAGGACCTAATTGATTTCGTCGTTAAAAAAAAAATTCCAATACCTATTGACTTTAATTTGGTTCTTGTCATAAAATATTAAACTGTACGATTACACGTCCCAAACGCCGCAAATTTCGTCAAAACACATTCTTTATTTATTCACAAAGGTTGCTCTAATCTCATAAGTTTCGATTTAATAATTTAAGTATAATTTAATACACGTAAACATGAAAATAGAACAAGACAAGGATCGGGCCGCTTTCGAGCGCAGTTGACAAAATCCTTTTCCGTCGAGGTGCGCTCGCGCTGGCTTTAATGCACTTTTTATGTTTTACAACTCGTGTTTAGTAACCTGCGACGGCTTGAATATATTATAAGACAAAGCGTAAATGAAGCGAATGATTTATTATAACCCAACATTTTTTTTATTGCCGATAGATTTTGTAACATTTTTTGTGATCATTGTTCCATAGTAATTTTTTCAAAGAATCGCTTCGTTATGATATGAGCTCTAGATATGTAGGTATCTAATTTAGTTTGTATTTACATATCGATATTATTTTACGTGCTTAGTATGTACATTTAACAAACACCCGAAGTTTCTGGACAACATTTACCTATATAGGATTCAAATATTATGTTTTTTGTGCAATTATCATTTTTGCTAATAGGAATGCGCGACACACCTTTTTAAACAACCTTGTTTGTGAGTAGTCCAATGCTCCTACTTTTTGTAATACTATTAAGGAACTATGTAGACACGGGATCTTTTCTAAAACGATCCAACGATACTTTTGGCAACTAATATTTTTAATGGTAACTTAGATTATGTTTTGTAGGGACCTAATAATTTTGAAAAAATAAATAAAAATGTATTTATTTAAATATAATCTAATCTGACTTCTATGATAAGATAATGACAGTGTCTATTAATAACGCCCGTTTCTTTTATGTCTTACTCTGCTCTACCTCTACAAAATGTTGCGACGGATAAAAAAGAATCAAAAATTAGAATAAAGCAACAATAAAATTAATTAAGGATTATGTTTTCTGAATAAGTTGGTAAGTACCTACCTGTCTGTTCAACGGAAAAGTGACTCTACCAAAATTAAATAACATCTATACCTATACATATTTAAACAGGCTATAAAAAGTAGACAGATATTAAGTATATTGAGGTAGTCCTACTTATATTAAAATAAGAAAAGTAAAGCAAACTCCTTGAATGGCACAATTATCTAAGTATTAATATTCTATGCCAGAAAGTACACAAGAATTGAATTATCAATAAATAAAATTAATTATCATTCATCCCATATGTTAGGTAGTTTAAGTTACAGATACGGAAGGAACATTTCAACAAAGATCCTTGATTAATTAAATCTTAGTAAGTAGCAGTGGTGTAAACCAAGTTAATTTTGAAGTAAGTAATATGTACTTACTTTTCTACCTACCTAAAACAAAAAGAGTCACCTTTCTGGCTACCACAAATGCTACCTATCTCACATACAGATACACTAATGGGGCTGTTTCCCCACCCATTGATTAATTTTAACTGACGGATATATGTGATGCCGTCTCCGTCTGTTCGAACAAAACAAACAGAGAGGGCATCACATTTATCCGTCAAATAAATTTGATCAATGGATGATGAAACAGGGGGTATGTCATTAAACTTATTAAGCTGACGAAACCCAACTTAAACGTTAGTCATCATCATCATCATCACCTTTCCGCAGTTGAAGTGTTCACCGGCTCGACGACTCCACCAAGAGAAACCTAAATGCTGGCAAAGTTAGTCACAATACATTAACACATTCTTGGAATATGGGGACTTAACTAGCAGTTAGTTATATATATGAAACACCGGGCCCGGTAACTAGCTGCTAGTTCCGATTATATCATATTACTTAGATATTTTTTTTAATTTTTTTTTTTTGTTATTTATGAAACGTATTTTAGATAAGTCCCAATACAACAAAAATAAGCACAAATCTCAAAAGAGATTTCATCGAGCCTTCGCATGGCAAGCAGATTACATCAAAAAACAAAAACACACATTTAATTAAAGCCGGATATATTAGCTGAAATAAATAGGATTAGAGTTAAACAAGGTTAATTAATATTTCATACCTCATTACGCCTAAAGTTCATGTACCTTATTTTGTGCTGATTATAATGTATTTTTAGAGCCGATCATTTGTGTTGATTTTGTACTTCAGTATTTTTTTATTATTAACTTTTATTTTCGGGTTCCCGATGAACTCTACCGAACACTACGAAGGTTATAGAATCTTTTTAAAGGGTTAAGTAACAACTAATTTAAATTTGGGTAGTAGAACGTACCTACTCAGTGAGGCAGTGGTAAGTGTAAACTTTTCCTGTTCTTCGTTAAGTGGTTAAAAGAATCGCCGCCATGTTTTGCTACACGCTACGTTTGTAACCGGGAGCAGCGTTTTTCCGCCTTGCAACGAAACCGCCTACTAGTAGAGAAACACTTTGTTGGGCTCTTGAAATAGATATGTGCAAATACGGTGTGTTTCAACGTTAAATTAGCCAGGTTTTCAAAGTACCTACGAGTAAAGTTATCCGTGTAGCTACAGATTGTGAGGCTGCCGAATTAGATATTATGAGATTGATCATTCAAAGTTCGGCAATGCATTCCCAGTCGAGCACTCGAAAACCCGGCTTTGAAGTGTGTGCAACTGACCTGGTGAGTCGGTGGCGGACCTGTCGGAGTCGGAGTCGCGGTGCGCGCTGAGGTCGCGCGGCGCGGCGTCCAGGATGTCGGTGATCATGAACCTTGTGCGCGGCGCGCGCGCCTCGCGCTCGTCGCGCTGCACCGTCATCGCCACGGCGCCGCCGGCACCGGCGGGGCTCGCCTCGCCCGCCGCGCCCCTTACCGCATCCAGCACGCCCCGACCAGCCGCCCGGCTCGCTGACCTGCTCGCCTGCACCCGTCACCGCACCCACATCGCACCCCGGCTCAGTGGTGCAAAGCTCTATCGTTGAGACACTTCCGCGCGCGCATCGCATGCGCTCGCTAAACTATTGGCGCACTTTTCAAAATGTTCGCAATGTTTTATTGGACAAGTTCACACCCGATCGCAGTCTTAAAAGTCCACTGGTCACTCGCAACTAAAGTACACTTGGCGGTTGTACCGGTCGGTGTTGGTCGCGCGACAGCAGTTCGGTGCGAGCGGCGGCGCGGGTATGGCGGGTGGCAGTGGCGCGCGGTCGTCGGGCCGGCACAGACTGCGGCCGGGCCGGCGAGCCGGCGCGGGCGCGGCGCGGGAGGCGGCGCCGGCCAATGGCGCCGCGCCGCGCCCCGCGAGGGGCGTGCCGCTGCCATGTTGCTCCGGGCGTCCTAATACTCTTTTTGCCCGCCGGAGAAAGCTCCGCGCGGATTTAAGCTTTTATACGTGGATAAAACGCTTTTATAGGAAAATAAAGCGTTCTCGCAGCGGGATATCGCACTTTATTGCGGTGTTTTACTGAAAGTTGGCGACACTGTAAACTCGTAATTGGTTCACGCCAGTCGAATTGAGGATACGGTGTCACCGCATAGTTGTGTAGATACTTACTGGAGAGTTTCTAGTGACGAATGTAACTATTTTGAAGAACAGCTCTAGGTATGTTAACAAAAATATTCCAATAAGATCTTCCGCAGGAGAAAAATTCTTATACCATCAACCGTTACAGTGAATAAAAAATAAACGTAGATCTTATCGTTTAAAACTGATCTCTTTCAGACAATTATTTTGCTACATAAAACGAAAACTAAAAAAATTAAAGAAAATAAGAGAAGAAAAAGCACAAGCTATTTTTATTAAAATGTTTCTTAATATACTTATACCTACCTAATAAATAATAATACCTAATCAAGCCTAATTACACTTACTGCTAGGCACGCTCTCCTCTCAGGATAGACCACCTAAGTATATTTTTCGTGTACTTAAATATTTATTTTAACATTAATCAAATTATCGACTACTCTTAGTGTATGTACGTACTTAGGTACTTATGTACCTAATAGGTATCTACACAATAGTAACACACCTGTGAACCTAGTAATAATTTTTATTAGGTACCTAACAAATTTTCGTAGGATCAACTTTATTGCAGTGTAAAAAATCCGAAATGTAATAATATATGTAAGAAATAAAAAAAATAAAAATGAATAGAAAATACCAGATTATATTCATTAACAATGGATTGTTATTTTTTTCTGCACTAATAAAAAGTACCTACCTAATTACACCTACCTAACAAAATGGGTACCTAAGTAGGTATAATGTTGGAGTATTCATGAATTATGATGAATAAGTATGAATAGATACTATGTACTAGTAAATTTCTAGGTACATATTAGGCACTATGTACCTACATACCTACTTATCTATATAATATGAGCACATGCCATTATAATAACTCAATAATAAAAAAAATTATAGCTCTATTAAACAACTACTTACTTACCTAAATTTTATATTTTTATTTAACTGTGGCACAAATAAAAACAAACTCAACTTTTGCAGTATTTAGGTACCTGAGTAAAGGTACATTAACAACAGGCAAGAGAACAAACGTCACTTTTGTAAAAGGGATTCAAAAAATAACAACTTTTTTTTTTCATTTTAGTCCTTTCAGTTTTAGGTATTTCTTTCAATTTCGTCTTTAGCACCTAATATACCTAAGTAATAACGCATTGACCAATCATTTGCGTGTTTAAATGTGTAAATATGGAAATCCGGTAGCACTTTCCTATAGGTAGGTATATACCCAAATCGTTTTTCACCAAGTTTTTACTCGACTCTACCGTCTCTACCAAATACTATACTTACCTACGAGTATATCTAAGGTAGGTAAATAATTACACTGTGCCTGTTATTTTATATATTGAAATGTAATGTAACGGTAAACTACTTAGTACTTAACACCTAGTAGATATGCTTAAGACGCGGATCGGGGTCATACACATTTTTTTTGTTTGCGTCTCTCCTGTGTTGGTAAATGGTAAACGTTAAAGGTCTATAACCAATACTTTATGGTCAAGTCTACATCGGCGGTGGGGCACCTGCATGGTTAACTTTAAATAAATAAATAAATAAAATAAATATCACGGGACAATTCACACCAATTGACCTAGTTCCAAAGTAAGCTAAGCAAAGCTTGTGTTATGGGTACTAGGCAACGGATAAACATACTTATATAGATAGATACATACTTAAATACATATTAAACAGCCAAGACCCGAGAACAAACATTCGTATTTTTCATACAAATATCTGCCCCGACACGGGAATCGAACCCGGGGCCTCAAGCTTCATAGTCAGGTTCTCTAACCACTAGGCCATCTGGTCGTCAAACTTTAGGCCCATTTAAATAAGTAAATCTGAAGCTTGCTGAGTCGGAGTCGCTAATTTTATGTCCACAGGAGCGACCACTTTTGATTCTTTTTTTTCAATTTTTAGGGTTCCGTACCCAAAGGGTAAAAACGGAAACCCTATTACTGAGGCTCCGCTGTCCGTCCGTCCGTCCGTCCGTCTGTCACCAGGCTGTATCTCGGGAACCGTGATAGCTAGAGAGTTGAAATTTTCACAGACGATGTATTTCGCTTGCCGCTATAACAACAAATACTAAAAAATGGAATTAAATAAATATTTAAGGGGGCTCCCATACAAGAAACGTGTTTTTTTGCCGTTTTTATAGCTAATGGTACGGAACCCTTCGTGCGCGAGTCCGACTCGCACTTGGCCGGTTTTTATTTTTAACTTTAAAGTTTCTGAATATTGACAATGTGGCCTACTTATAGGGAACAAGCTACACTTACTATTCTGTCACACGCAACTTGTTTTGTACTTGTACAATAAGCTAAGCTTACTAGTTTTTGCTCGCGACTTCGTCCGCACAAAATCTAAATTTAAAGAAAAAGATAAAGAAAAAGGAGGGTAAAGATTCTTCATCTTTCTCATTGCATAAAGCAAAAATAAAAATCCTAAAATCCATCGTAATCATCGTCGAATATCAGTTAGTTAATATATAAATGCTATTTTCTCTTTATCCCGTGGGAATTTCCAAAAACCCTGTAATTGATTTTGTTGTTATGATCACTTACATTTACATATACCTACCGAATTTTAAAAGTCCAGTAATTATAGTTACGGAGTTATAATCCCGTTAAATTGAATATTTAAAACTCGACTTCTCCTCATCCCGGGAGGATTCCCAAAATTCTTGAAATTAGTTTGTTACTTATAATTTGAAATCTGAAATTTGAATGAATTTGAAATCTCTAATTATTATAGTTTCGAAGATAGGGCTACTTTGAAGGGAAAATATAAATCCCATTTAAGTACTTATTTCATATCCCGTGGGAATTAAAAATCCCTACGACCTATTCTCAGACTTACCGATTACAGGGAAAAAAGTTTCATATAGATCGGTCAAGCCGTCTCGGTAGAGTTCGATAACAAACACCGTGACACGAGATTTCTATATACCTATTAGATATAGCGATTATTTTTCTATGGTTCATATTGTCAATATTCAGAAACTTTATAGTTGTGCCAGTGTCATATGTCGGGATTTACTTCACAGCAGCCGTTGAATGTATGTACAATCAAGGGCAAAGATATGTATACACTTTAGTACCTTGTCTATTTTCCTCATATTTGAACTGCCATATATGAACTGTCACAGTGGTTAAAGTGACAAGGTACTAAAGTGTATACATATTTTTGCCCTTGACTGTACCTACTGTTCGGAGTGACGTAGCACTAATACACTCGTGTATAAGTAGTTAGTTATAGTCCGACAACTCGTGCGCGACCCTCCGCGGAGCCCTGTCGCAGTGAGTATTTGCCGCACTTATTTAAAACAATCTTTTTAAGGACAGCAGAGGCTCCCTGCGACAGGGTTCCGCCGAGCGCCGCGCACGAGCTTGTCAAGGTATAGTAGCCCTATCTTCGTAACTATAATAATTAGAGATTTCAAGTTTGGCATGCAAGTAGGTAATTATAAGAGTAAAAAACTGATTTCAAGAATTTTGGGAATCCTCACGGGTTAAAAAAGGAGAAATCGAGTTTTAAATATTCAATTTAACGAGACCATATCTCCGTAACTTTATAGTTTTGCAATGTGTCAAGCAAGATTTACCTCATACTATAGCACTACTGTTATTGTTGGCACTTAGTGATTCTATTCTTTGGCAGTTGTCTTTAGTAGTTCATTTTGGGGTCAAAACTATTCATTTACTACTTCTGCTTCTGATTGCGTCAAGGTAAACATTTGTAAATTAATGAACATTAACAGCTAAAGATGAAAACTGCTGTGGAATGCAGGCATGAGACATGGCTACATTGTCTAGTCACAAACTGTCAACCCTTTGTATACAGGGTAATTTTTTAATCAGTGCACAAATTTTGATACGTGATTCAGTATCGTTAATAAGTAGATCACAATTATCTGTCCAGCCTGTGTAGTAGATTGTACAACAAGAGCATAAAACGAGCCATTTAACCCAAGTATAGCCACCCGAGCTGAGCGAGAGATAGACACGTCGAGGGGGAAAATGGGTTTAATGCTCGAGTTTTACTCTGTGCTTTTCTTTTCGATTGCAACATTGGAAATAAAAGGAGAATGGGCAAATTGGCCTATCGGCGGCCAGTAATTTAAGTTTTTGGCAAACACCACTTTAAGATACGAAATGCCGTGCAAGGCTTCAAGATTGATCCAATACAAATAAAAAATAATGAAATCGAAAACTATCATACCGATTTCAATAAAAAATTGCAAACAATCAATAGGAGGCTTGAAAATGAATGAAGAAATATCTGAAGCAAGGAATCCCAATAAAAATTAAAATGTACAACCTACTACCAACCAGAATAACCTGTCTACCAATGAAATCCTTCAGGATCAAAATCCAGAAATTTCTGAAGGAGAATCCTTTTTACTCTATTAATGAATACATGGATTACTTAAGAGAAGAGAAAGGATATTTTAAGTATTTAATTGACTAATGCATGGAATACTATATCGCTCAAAGTTGTTAAAATATATGACGTGCTAAATGTGATGTATGTTACATGGCCAATAAATTATTCTATTCTATTCTATTCTATTCTAATGGATGCAAAACGTCCTTAACCTTAAACAATGCAAGATTTTTGTGAGATACAATACTGTACAATACAATGACTCTTTATTATAGGTACACCACAAATAATACAATACAGAAAAACAAGTACCTACATGAAAAAAATATATAAGGTAAGCAATAATACATAATGAGATAAAGAAAAGATTAGTCCCAGGAAAAGGGTGCTCATTTCATACTTAGAGGATACTACCTTAGACAAAACGGAATTTGACTTCAATTTATTAACTTGATAAAATCTCTCTTATCTTGAGAGAACATTAGCAGTCGTAGTAATCAATTTATTTTTAATGCTAGACGCTCTATTATTTTACTTATTTGAAAAACCTAATTAAAGGAGATAATCTTCACGAAACTTGCACCTGGTATCTCTACATTTTCTCCATCACGATAATTTGAAAATACTACACTTATTTTTAAATTAAACTTTAATTTTACATAAACTTTTTTAACTTTCTCTTAATGCGTTTGCACACAGCTTAAGATATATATCACCAGTTCACGTTTTCTAAAATCGCTGTCAATTGAAATTGCGAACAATGTAAATAAACCATTTAAAGAAATATCCAAATTCTAGCACTTGTTTATTGTTTTAGTGGTTTAGGATAGTGTTGTGGCAAGTATTGATTAAATAAAACACGGATTTATCAGTATTTGATGAGACAAAATGGAAATTAAAGACATTTTAAATACAAGGTTTGTTTACATTGTTTGCTATTTCAATTGACTGACAGTTTAGTATAAAACTCTTCAATTTGTGACCTTGGCACAAAGCACCTGACTAAAAGCAGCACAATTACTGAATTAGGTACTGAAGTTAAAAAAATATATGTACAGGTGAATAAAGTTTTACTTTTTCTTTTTTTAGCTTTAATAAAAGTAGGTAAGTTTAGTATAAATTTAATCTAAGACTCTGTTCAGCCATGACGATATTTACTGGACTTCCAGGAAAATTATTAAATTAATGAATGAATGGTGATTCCTTACTTAAATACAACTTGGTACAGAGGGTGGAATATAAATATATATAATAGTATCGAATCGCCAGACTCAGTGGCAGTGGGCAGGGCACATCGCTCGTAGAACTGATGGCCGATGGGGCAATAAGGTTCTCGAGTGGCGTCCATGGACGGGAGGACACAGTCCAACAAGATGTTGTTATACATATTGTTTTGTCTTTTTCTAGTAAACTAAATTACTAAAGCACAGGTAAAAACAAACAAATGTTAAGTGAAGCGTTGCTGAAAAGGCGGTTAGTCTTTGGTTCCATTGTAGGTGCAGTAGGAGAAACTGAATCATGCATGGTAAACCCATTTCATTGCAATCCATACATCTGCCAATGTAATCGTCATGAAATTGGTTGTGAAAAGGTTCACCCTGGTACGTGAATTTGTGAACCTATTTACAAACCATCATCATCATCACTTTAACAGGACTCATTTGGTTACTTTGAGTGGGTTCAATTTAATCAATAAATTTGTGTGTTTAGGGTTCCGTAGTCAACTAGGAACCCTTATAGTTTCGCCATGTCTGTCCGTCTGTCTGTCTGTCCGCGGCTAAGCTCAGAGACTGTTAGTACTAGAAAACTGTAATTTGGCCTGAATATATATATTAGTTAGTTAGATAAAAAAACTAAAAAAATTTTTTTTTCGGGTACCTCCCATAGACGTAAAGTGGGGGTGATTTTTTTTCTCGACTAACCCTATAGTGTGGGGTATCGTTGGATAGGTCTTTTAAAACCATTGGGGAGTTGCTTACATGATTTTTGTATTCAGTGATTTGTTTGCGAAATATTCAACATTAAAGTGAAAATTTTCATTAAAATCGACCGTCCCCCCCCCCCTCTAAAATCTAAACTGTTGGGTGGAATAATTTAAAAAAAATTCAAAATGCTAGTAAATATATTAAATTTACAAGGAAAATTATAGCGGCTAAGATTGCTTGGGAATTATTTGTAGTTTAAGAGTAAATAGTAGCCTAAGGTATTAAACATACCGACACTACTTTGTTAAACTCGTATCTCAAATCAGCATGTAAACAAAACTGAACCTTGATACGCGCGTAATAAAGTTCACTTTGCCAGATTAACGATTTTGAGATACGAGCTTTTTTCAAAGTATTGACGATACCTAACTTGGAAGATTCCGTACACATACGAAATCCTTAGAAAAATATTACTTATTTTTCGTAATGGCTACGGAACCCTATCTTGGGCGTGTCAAACACGCTCTTGGCCGGTTTTTTTTACTTAGTAATATAATTAGAGATGGAGATCTATGCTTCTTTATCTATTTTATGGTTTTTGCTTGTATGTAAGCAGTAGGTAAATTCTGAATCTAGAGAAACGGTTAAAATTAAGTAAGTATATGATTATTTTATAGAAATTTACTGTATCCCTGATTAATACGACTACTTTTTGTCCCTGAAAAGTACTGGGGAGAAAGACATAATTTGCAATAACAGCTAGTTTAATAAGTTACATAAACGCATATTTAAACGCATTTTTAAGCGCGTTAAAAACTTAAGCCCACAGTAATTAATCCTCAATATCGGATTTAAGCTCCCCTCGAATTAATACAAAGAACCCTTGGGCCCCGTCGCCAGTATGAAACCATCTATTTGAACTAACATTTATTTCATTGGTACCTACTAGCTCAATTTTGTTTGTATTATTCTATCTCTCTTGTAGATTTTTTCACTTTTATAAAGAATCTTATTTCTACACTTTCGTTCCATATTGTAGTGCTTCTATCTAATCTCTTCAGCCTTTCACATCGGTTCAAAGTCACAATCGTTACATTAAGTAAACCAATCATTACAATTGCAACGAAAAACTGCATCCCTTCAGATATTAATTCTTGACACTTGACATTTGCGGTCACTTTTTTGAAAATGTAATTTAGAATAGAAGGTGAATTTAAAATACGACCAGAGTACCTAGTAGAAATTATTTTCTCTTGTTAATTTTTACATGTACCCACCCTAGTCGAAAATTAATCTAGAACGATAACGTTTACAGCAATACACAGATTTGCACCGTTTTCGATTGCTAAATTGATATTTTTACAGGTGTGATTTAAAAATATCCCCTTTGTCTCGTTAGGTAATTTCAACTAATTACTTAGGTATATCCATCCAGTGTTTTGTTATCATAGATAGCACTACAAACATTAGCCTCATAGCTCTCATGCAAAAATATGTAACGAGAAGGTTAAGGTAGGTAATTCATAAATGATCAGCACAAAAATTTCACTATTTTTAATGCAATTGTAATTATAACTGAGTTTGTATGTTTGTGCTGCTCGGTTGTTGGAATCTTTAAACCCGGATTAGCCTAATGACGCCTCAGAAAACAATATTAATGTAAGCCTGTTAATTGTTCGCGTCACAAGAAATTAATTGCACCGATTACTTTTTATTTCCAAGAGGTAGCAAAAAGTCCTAAGTCTGTCGGGATATGGAAACATTACGTTGATATAATACCTTAATGTCCATTATTATACACGAGGGAAAAAATGTTTACTTAGGTCAATAGAACCATTATGTTTGATAAATACCTAGTTCAAGGAAAAACGCTTCCCGAGTCGGCCACTCCGCGTGGACTCGAAGTTTCATTACACGCTCGGTTGGCTTTTTAATCGCGGAGTGTAGATATTGCGATGTTTATTCTCAAGTGCTTTATCGAATTATTTTATCACCGGACTCAAAAATGACAGTTTAATTTAATGAGTAGGGATTTATGTAAGTAGTTAAATTTTTAGAAATATATATTTTAATAACTGTCACTAAGGGCTATGAAATTATGTATGTAATGAACGGAAATGTTAGTGTGATTTGGTCACTCTGAAAGAAAAAGAAGTTACTCAACTTGAATCTTTCAAAATATTATGGTATCACTAGCTTTTGCCCGCGACTTCGTCCGCGTAGAATTCCAATTTGTGGTAAAGTTTCTTCATCTCTTTCATTGTATAAAACAAAAATCCGGCACCGGCAACACCCATCATTATTATCATTTCATCATGAGTATCAGTTAGTGAATATTATAAATCCCGTTTATTCCCTATCCCGCGGGAATTTCAACAAATTTGTCCTTATTCTTTGCAAAATTACACTTATTTTTATCCCGCGGGTATTTTGCATTTTCCCCGAGAAAAGTAGCCTATGTCCTTAAAGCTTTCTACCGATAAAAGAACTTTTAATATCAGCCGCGTAGTTAACTTATTTTTTTCCCGTGGGAATTTTGATTTTTCACGGAGAAAATAGTCTATGTAAGTAAGGGTTAGTGTAGCTACTCACTAATAGGTGAAAGAAATTTTCAAATCAGCCCTGAAGTGAAATTCACTTCTTAATATCCCAGGAGAATTTTGCATTTTACCGAATAAATAGTAGGTAGCCTATACCAATAAAGGATAGTGAAGCTTTCTATTGGTGATTTTTTTTTAAACTCAGCCCCGAAGTTAATTTTACTATTTTCTATACCGCGGGAATTTTGCATTTATCCGGAAAAAAGCATCCTATGTTAACCAAGGACAGTGCATCTTTTCTATTGGTGTAAGACATTTTAAAATGAGCTCCGAAGTTGAATTTTCTTTTTTCTATCCCTTGGGAATTTTGCATTTCCCCGGAATAAAGTAGCCTATGTCAATAAAGGATAGTGTAACTTTTTACTGGTAAAAGTTTTTTTTTTTAATCGGCTCGGAAGTTTCAGAGATTATCTATCCCACAGGAATTTCCAAAAATCCTGCAATAAGTTTTTTTGTTGTTATGGTCATTTTCGTTAATACTGTATTTGAAAAGATTAGTAATGGTAGTTACGGAGATATGGTCCAGTTGATTTGAGTACCTACATATATAAATCCTGATTTAACTTTATCCCGTGGAATTTTTCTAAATTCTTTATATTCGCTTTATATTCTAATAGTCTAATTGCATGCCCAATTTGTACAGTTTAGTAATCTTCGTTATGGGCATAGGGTCACTCTTGATGAAATATATAAATCCCGATTATTCCTTATCCCGTGGAAATTCCGGAAAATCCTTTCTTATCGGATGCCTACGTCATACAAAGAACACACCCTCCACGTTTTAGGTCTCTACATACAGCGGTTTAGGCTGTGCGTTAATCCGGCAGTCAGTCATTTAGGACTTCAGGACAAAGCATTTTATATGTATTTGCATTGCACCAAGCTTTTATGCGAGTTCAACAATGATATTTGAATACTCAATTCGATTTTATTCGAAAAAGGTTGAACTCGCATAAAAGCTTCATCATCATCATCATTTCAGCCGTAGGACGTCCACTGCTGGACATAGGCCTCCCTCATTGACGTCCAATCATTACGGTTGGAAGCGACTTGCATCCACCCTGAACCTGCGGCCTTCACCAAAACGTCCGTCCATCTCGTTGGTGGACGTCCCACGCTGCGCTTGTAAAAGCAAAAGCTTGGTGAAATGCAAATACTTAATACATATAATTAGCTATTATCAGAGATCAGATCAAGACGTGGTTGACAAACGTAGACAAAAATGGTTTGCAATATTTGAAGTTTCGTTTCGTTTACAATGTGTCAAAATAAAATGTAATTTAAATCAAAAGCACTAAGGAGTATTGATATCAACTTCGAAGCAAATCACCCCCAAAATAACTTTCTACTACTTTTTGACCCCGTCAAGGGATGAATTTCAATAAAATACGAAACACGTCTTCCATCAATTTTGTTAAAGAATGTTTATGCAAAATTTGAAGTAGATTGGACCAAGGAATCACGATGTCTCATACAAACTTTGCCCCCCTTTTTTACCCCCTTAGAAGTAGAACTACGGAAAATCCTTTCTTATCGGATGCCTACGTCATACAATGAACACACCCTCCAAGTTTCAGGTCTCTACGATCAGCGGTTTAGGCTGTGCGTTGATCCGTCAGTCAGGACAAAGGATTTTATATGTATAGATTAAAAAGTGTTCAAAATCTCTCAGACCAATTGCTACAAAACTTACAGCTCAAATGAAATGTTCGACTACCTACCTACTTTGTTGATAATTTTATACACCATTTTCATATAATACTTATATTTTCACAGATTTGGTTCAAAATTCAGACCCCTACTGCTACCTTCTCAAGTTGGAATGAGCGCGTTACACTTTTATGTAAAGCACTAAAGCGGTGGGCCTCAGCACCGGCCCCGCGCTGCCGCGATAGACGAACAGAAAAACTGTAGTGTTTACGTGTGCGTTGGCAGTAATTTCACGCTGCTCGCCGTCGCTTAGCGCTGAAAAACTCTAATCATGACCACTTTTATGCGAAGCATTCGCAATTTATATTACAAATATGATAATTTTAAATGATAATAAATATATTAGCGACGTATAACTTAGTGAACTAGAGCGTTTATCGAGCGTTTCCGCTCCCGTTATCGCGCGGCTTATTGCTATCGATTTCCAGGGAATTGTTTGTATTAATTTCAAAGCTTCGTTATATATTCCGCTGCCGCTGGTCTTTAATGTTAGGTAATTGTGTGCCAAAAAAACCCAATCATTATAAAGTTGATCAGGAATCGGAAGTCTAGAAAAAAATATTTCAACGTCCGGTCCGATTGTTATTCCTGCTAATATTATAAATAATATCGTGTTTATTATTCATATTTAGTATTCCGTAGCTGAAATGGGTAGAACAGAACCCTTAAAGTTTTGTCATCTCTAATATATAAAAATCTCGTGTCACTATGTTTGTTATCGAACTCCTCCGAAACGGCTTGACCCATTTATGTGAAATTTTTTCTCCATATTTAGTAGGTCTGAGAATAGGTCATAGGCTATTTTTTATACTCCTATTCACCGCAGACGGAGTCGCGGGCAACAGCTTATGATATTTTATTCGGTAAATTTTAATTAAATTTTGAAGGTATGTAGGTATGTGTCTTTTATAAACTGTTGCAAGTTCCTGTAAACTGTTGCATGTTAAACGACCTAAGAAAAATAATGAAAAGGGCACTCCAAAACATGCAACAAATGGAGCATAAAATATATAGGCTTACGACGATCTGCATTATTTGTGATATTTGGTTTACTAATGTTTTTTACGGTTTACGGCAAAAAACTTTTCGCAAAATGATTCATTTGGCAAATGTTTCATTTCCCAAATGTTTATTTTTTCTGAAACTGTAAACTTTTCAGGATTGTTATAAAACAAACCTAACCTAACCTAACCTAACCTACAGGATAGTCCTGGAATATATCCTGAATAGTTTACAGTTTCAGAAAAAAATAACATTTGGGAAATGAAACATTTGCCAAATGAATCAGTTTGCGAAAAATAGTTCGCCGAAAAGGCAGTACCTACACGGTGATATTTACTTACATCATTAGATAGGTTTTTAAAATTAATTCTAATATATAAAAATCTCGTGTCCGGTGTTTGTTACCGAACTCCTCCGAAACGGCTTGGCCGATTTTTATGAAACTTTTTTCTCTACACTCGGTAGATCTGAGAATAGGACGTAGGCTATTTTTTTTACCCCCCCCCCCCCCCCATTCTTCGCGGACGGAGTCGCGGGTAACAGCTAGTTTAAGTATAAATTAACATTTAAATGCATAGATTGAATATCTAGATAGATATGAGATATGAATATATTAAGAATCAGCTGTAAGCTTCCGAGAGGCTCGTACGATGCCCACCTCTAACTTTTGATTAGTAACATTAAAAGTGCTTTCAGATGCATATCCCCAAAAACTGTCCTTACACAAAATAATTTCGCCACCACAATTTTCAAGATACGTCTTTTGTATGTGGCTAGCGATCGGAGCTATGTGTACTACCGATGTGGTAAACATTTTAATTTAATTTCAACTGCGGAACCCTCCGCGCACGCACACGATGAATATGTTTAAATGTGTTTTATATTAAGTACGAGTATACTATGCTCAGTGACCTCAGTATCGTCTCCCAACACATGGATTTCAAAATGAACATGCTCTAGACAAAGCGGCTGAAAAAGCGAAAGCAAGCAAATATACTCTAGGCTAGGGTAGGCTGGGTCTAGGCTCCGAATACTACTTTGTCCCATTCGGTGTTGACGAGAGAGTATTTAAGGAAATAGCAAAAAGGTTCGTCGACGTCACAGGATGGACAGACCACAATGCTCGGTGAACAGATGACCGTTGGGGGGAAAATACGAGTCGTTGGCAGACTTGCCACTAGGTGGACTGACTATATCGTGAAAATTGCGGGCAACCGAGACGCAAGTGATCGTCTTTTGTTCAATAGTGGCCGTCTTCCGTCTGATGACGATTATGTAGCTAGGTGTGGACTACCATTAGTGAAGTAAATCATTGATAAAAAGTGTGGTGTGACATGATCTTCTTGTAATTTATAATTATCTCGTGCCGTCTCATACCTACTTTCACCAATAAACACACATAATCTAGGTTGATATTTTAATGAAGATGTATGCTCTCTGTTGTCAGGCGTAAGGTTCTGGGTTCCCACGTAATCGATGAGCGCGGATGACACAATGCACGCCCGACCCACCCCGCAATGTACAGACAACAAACCAACTCGTATTGCGAATTATATTGTAATAACACTGCAAAGTTTAAGTATTTTATAAATATCAAAATAATAACGTAATAATAATAATTTTCTTTTTATAGTTATGTATATTTATGTAGTTTTTTTTTTCTTCTTTTTTTTATTTTAGTCATGTATGAAAAATGTATTATATTATTAAATGAAATAAATATGTTAAATATGTAAAAAAAAAAATAATGTAACCGTGTTTAAATTTAAGCATAGTTAAGTATTACAGTTCGCGTTGAATTTGAGTAAAAAGCGAACTTAAAAAAAAGTATAAAATATTATGGAAAAATTTTTCAAGTTCTCATAAATCTGACGATTACAAAGAAAGTGGCAGCACCCTCTTTAATCTCTAGTACGTAATTATTATTGAACTCTACCTATAAAAGCCACAGCAGATTTTTATCTGTCAACCTGAACTAATTTTCCTTCAAATTAATACGAAATTAAGTTGATTCTGTATCAAATTAGTAGCTTTTATGTGGTGTTACCAGATAACCTGTTGGCTGCATTTGCATATGACATGTAGATAGGAGTAATAAATACCTAACTCCATTTAAACTGTTGTGACTGTCCGTATCTTTATAACACCATAAACATCCCGGGACTAATGAAGAGATCCGATGCGGCCTTGTATACTACTTTACTTTATACGTATGCAATGGTCTTAAGCTTATTATAAAGCTATCAAAAGTGGCCTTGTTAACTTATTACGGAATAATTCACAACTTAATACGAATTTAACATTAGATATTATGGATATCTTAAGACTTTGGATATAATTCAACAAACTAATTAGATTAGGGACCTGAGTTAACTATGGTTGTTAAATCAAATTTCTGAAACTTGTTGCCTCGTTGGTTTGGATTGTAACAAATGTGAAACACTTTAAATCCAAGGCAGTGACCGAATTAGCGGAATGGCTCAACTTTTACACTTAATTACAAAACTATGCAAAAATGGTACATTAACAGTTACAGGTGTAATGTGTACGAGTGCACTCGCTCTCGTCTCATTCATCTGTCAAAAAATTTTATGATCATAAATACTTGCGTCGAGAAAAAGTTTTTTGGTAATTTTTAAACATCAAGTACAGTTTTTATCTGGCAATAGATTTATGAAGAACAATAAAAATAATTAACGTTACATCCACCATCTTGCATGTAGCAGCGGTAATAATTAATTAAACAAAGCGTGTCCAAATTAAGTATAACAGCTTACGCGCTGACCGTACTGTAATTGCAATAATTACTCATTATCAGGAAGTCGGTGGCGTACATTAATTTAGCGAGCGTTTTTACTGCAGCCAGCTTAACAAGTACATACTTAGTTAATTGCTTCTTTCTTTGTTTTACCTAGATTATTAGACGAGTGACGCAACCGTGGGTACACGTCACACAATAATTTTGATCGTTGTGCAAGCGCCTATCTATACGGGAATAAAAACTTTATAGGTAGATATAGATAGTGTCTGCTGCGAATGCTAGGCTCGAGCTCGCGTGTTGATCGTCAATCTGATTTTCTTGCTGTTGCAGCGAAGCGTCTGTATGCATATAATGTCTCGCGAACAACGCGAAGAGCCGGGCTGTGAGGTAATAGCGGCATCTAATCTAGGAATGCGGTTTTTTCCTTATTTCCGTAATCAGATCCCCTTTAACGCCGAAACATTATCCGTTCCACTTAGTTAATACAACATGTTGCAAGTTGTATGCACCTCATTTGCAAAGGTCTAACTAAAAGAGTTACATTTTGGGATCCAACAAAACTATGAAAATTAGCAATGTTGTATTATTTTGTATAACTATAATATACCTAAGTAATTTACACTATAGTGTCATTGTTTTGATAAAAAAAAACAAATATTCATCTTTACGCTACTTTAGCAGGTAAGTGGTTAAGTACAATATTTCAAATTAGCTCACACAAAAATTCAAATTTAATTTCGTCATTATATGACGGCTTTTTTGCTTGGGTACTACATACTGCAACTATTATTTTTTCACGACACTGCTCGAAAATGTGGCCATAGATAACCTAAATCCAGTACACAAAACTGCCTATATATGTACATTTAACAGCTGATTCATTTATGGCGCGCAAACACGACAACAATGTTACACTAATCGAAAACAGGTCGTATCAGTATATGTATTTCATAATACGATACGACTTTTTCAAAGATAATTTCTGAATTTCATTCCCGGCGTGCTGAAACGACCAATCAAAAGTAATCGTTTGCTGCATGTGAAATTCAATTGACCAATGAGAATGCGTCATTCATCACTTTAATGAGGTGTTTTTTTTCCTTAAACGCATAATATGCACAAAATGCTTTAATTTTTTTAAGTATGAAAAACGCCACAGCATTAAACTTTTTAAGCGCTGCAAGGTTAAGGTTTTTATTTTTTAATTATGTGGTTTTTGATACTGGCCACTAGGCCGGTAAGGCGACCGGCGACGCGTCGTGACGGCGACTAAATCAAACATAGTTCGAGTTATGTGAGCGGCCATAGCGGCCGCAACGGCCGCTCACATTAACTCTAACTATGTTTGATTAAGTTCCCGACCGACTGAAATGACGCAGAACACTAAAATCAGCTTTCCAGGGAAAAACATCACAATGAGCTTTAACAACTGCCCCCATGCTAACATTAACATAAACTTTAATTAAATATTTATTTTTATTATAAGAAACGTTTTTTATTTCCTCGCATTAGTCGTGAAAAGCACAATGTTTAGTCTCGGCCAAAAGTGCAATAGATGGACTCGTACTTTCGAGGGCCTCCGCTACGCGTCGGCCCTCAAACAAACTCGTCCATCTATTGCTTACTTTCCAGCCTCTACAACAATGTACTATTGTTCCTTAAAGTTCTTTTTTATAATACCTACTGCAAACTAAGAAAGGAGGTTAAACTAAGCTTATAACGCTATTCATCGCCTAGGTAGGTATGCCAGTAATTTGCTAATATATAATTGTTATTAAACTTTAACTAACCCGACTAACCCAATATTACTTACATATAAGCACCTATTGCCATATGTCTACGAATGGTCTCCCAAGCTCTCCTCACTCTGCATAGTAGATAATAAATTTATGACGTTTGAATGGGCATTAATTTCCGACTGAGCATATGCATCGCAACAAGGTACACGGATGTCGAAACATGGCGAAACATGGAAACTGAATTTCAGTAATCTAATAAACAATACAAAAAAAACACTAAAACCATACCATCGTCGCCATCTCGATGATTGGCAGTCTACCACTGCACGTTTTCTTCGGCACTTCTTGTTATGTACCTACGGTGAAACTGTGGAACCAGCTTCCGGCAGCAGTGTTTCCAGACAATTATGACATCGGGGCTTTCAAGAAAAGGGTTTATACCTACTTCCTTTAAAGGCCGGCAACAGATTGGTGACTCCCTTTGAGTTGTTGATAGGTAAGTATTTATGGGCGGTGGTGATCATTTTCCATCCGATGACCCGCTTGCTCGTTTCGTTTGCCTCCCTCTCATAATAATAAAAAAACAATAAGATAGGATTTAAAAAGTATTTTTCTTGACAAACCTGAAGCGTTTGATAACCCCATGTGATCTTTTATTAATGGCTATCCTGAAAAAAAAACCAGACTTAAACGTCAAGACTGGTTTAAACTAGGCTGTTCCATACTTACTTCCGATACCAAACTAAGCATAACACTAAAATTAGTGAACAAAGCGATCTAAATTGCTTTTTGGTCAAATAACAGATAGGGCAGACTTTTGACGGTTACTTTTTACCCTATCATGAATCTTAATATCGAAATCGAAACGTTTCGGATCCTATGCAATTTCATCGGGTATGCTGGCCACCCCAAGTGAGTATTTAATTTGTTTTTAGGGTTCCGTCTTCAAAATGACAAACAAGCAGCCCTTATGCCTTCACCACAAGACCTTAGAAATGCCTAAAATGATCTTTTTCTCTAAACTGACATTCATTTAACAGATGTTCAAGAAGTGTTTAAGTTTTAGTGCTATCACAGATAAAGATTCGGCTTATCTGTCCGTTTGTCTATCCATCTGTCCGCTGCTTAGCTCAGAGACTCTTAGTACTGGGAAGTTGTGATTTGACTCGAGTGTGGGATTATACTTCTTATTCGACGGGTTGTTTATTATATAGGGAGTAGAGGTAACGCCACCAGAGTTGAGGCCACGCACACAACCACATCTCATGTAATGACAGCGGGATTTTGACGTTGTGTTGACGTTAACGCCACCAGAGTTGAGGCCATGCACACAACCACATCTCATGTAATGACAGCGGGATTTTGACGTTGTGTTGACGTTTAACGACAACACAACGTCAAAATCCCGCTGTCATTACATGAGATGTGGTTGTGTGCGTGGCCTCAACTCTGGTGGCGTTACCTCTACCTACACATAATAAAAAACCCGTCGAATAAGAAGTATAATTAAAAAAAAATGCCTCCTCGACATTATGTAGGTAGGTACACCAGGACTGACTGATTTTATCTATTATCTACCCGATTCTAGCCTATAACGCAGGGTGTTGTTGTTGGATACCAAAATCTTACAAAAATATTTGGAAAACCATTTTTCCAATGAGGAATTTGTTTGTGAAATATTAGGTTAAAGGTCATCATAGCACACATATCAACTCGGAAAGGGTTCGTTACCGTATCAACTGGAGCCGTTAAGTATTATTACAACGAGGCGATTACGTTACGATCCTGATTAAGTAGTGTGCGTTGCAGTCAGTGTTGCCAGACACCCCGCTAGCGGCGTTAAGCTAACGCGGATCCGCTTTTTAAAATATGCCATTTCACTCGCACTGTAGCAATGGCTCACGAATGTCGGGGAAGCGGATGAAGATGTCGTTTTTTATAGCCTATAATAGGTCCCACTGCTGGGCAAAACCCCTTTTCATATAAAATCCGCGTTTTGAAAGCGAAGCTTCCGCTTTTTAATAATAATAAATAAATAAATAATTGATACGGGTGCGATCCCTTTCTGAGCTGATACGTGTGCTATACGACCAGAGTGGAAGAATATCAGTGTCACGTGTCTTCCCCCCTCCCCATTATCATTGATTTTGAACGCGTGATGAACTACAAGGCAGTATTTCATTTAAACAATTAATTTTAAAGGAAAATTATCGCACCTTAGCAGTTGACAAGTTAACGAGCACCTAATAGTCGATAGAAGTTTAATATTTAATATTTGCCGCATATTTGTACGAAACCCTAAACAGCGCGAGGCCCACCGTGGCCGGTTTTGAGGGTTCTGTACCCGAAGGGTGCCAATGGAACCCTATTACTGAAACTCCGCTGTATGTTCGTCGTCTATCCGTCCGTCCGTCCGTCATAGAGCTCTATGTCTTGAACTGCAATAGCTGGACACTTATCATTTCCACCGATTCGCGATTATGTGTTACTGTAGCCGATATAACAACAAATAGTAAAAATAAAAAGTTAAGTATTAATAATAATAATAATAAATGTTAGGCATTTTTTTTAGGTCCCATACAATTCAAAAAATAAAAATTAAATTAAAAATTAAAATTAATATTACAATCATTCAATAACACATTATCATTTCATTTCATAAAGGGGGGCAGAGGGGGGGAGGGGGGAGGGTATTAAAGGGGGTAATACAAGTAGCGTGTTTTAGCATTTTTAATTTGATCTTTATAAGTATTTTACTGAATTATTTTTACAACATTGCACGGAGGTACGCACTTTTTTACTAATAGCTAAAATACCTACACTTGTTTGTGATCATGTTCAAACCTATTAATGATATCGAAGCTATTCATGAACTCTCTAGTGAATCACGAGGTAAACCGTTTAAATGAGTCCTCGCTTGCGGGGTACAGAGATGCGGGGGTTGACTTGACGACAAAGGGGGCCGAGAGAGGTGCAGGCGGCAGGCACACGAGGCGCGCTCGCCGCTCGCACCTCTCCCGGTCCTCTTTGTTGTCGTACCCCCCCCCCCCCCCCCAAAACCCTGTACCGCGCGGGCGAGGAAGCGAGGATTCATTTAAACATTTTACCTATAGTAATGATATTGTGATGTTTGTATATACAGGGTGTCCCAGAACTGAACGATAACCTGGTACCCGCCAAGAGGTCAAGTTATACCAGTTTTGGAAAAAATAAAACTCGTCTGTATTTACAGATAAATACAACATGGCTCTTCAAGGCTAGAGTGAATAGGCTACTCATTGAACCAGTGAGACACACCCTTGGCCTCATCTACACTTTTCATGTCGGATAGTGGTCAAAAACGGGTCAGTTTTATGTAAAAAAAACGATGTCACTTAGTTTACCGATAATAGAGTCACATAAACATAACACATCACTTTAGTATTGGATATTTTCAAATAAATGTCTACTTATTATCGTATAACTAACATGGACTTTTTTTCTTATTTTTTCCAGAAACTAGAAAAATTAATAATATCTTCCGACACAAAAAGAGGGGTGTTATAAGTTTGACCGCTATGTGTATGTGTGTGTGTGTGTCTGTCTGTCTGTTGGATGCGGTTTTTTTATTTGAAAGAAGGATTCTTGGCGATGGTTCTTAAATACTTATGTTTCATCAAAATCGCTTCAACTGTTTCAAAGTTCTTTCTTTTGTTAGCTCTTTTGTTAGCTGACGAAATGATCTTAGACGCATAATGGGCATTCATACTTATTTTCAAACATAATACTATGTGCGACCAAAATGCGTTAAGGGTTTTTAAAATTTTTAATTTATACTAGTTATCATTGCAATTTTTTGGATTATTATACCTGTTACCGGTTCTGTTTGAAATTTCACGTATACAATAATTATGGCTGTACAGTCAACGTCATAAATAAGTGACCACTTTTGTACCTTGTCGTTTTCTGTTGTGACATAATTTCGTATGGTTTTTCAAACATGACGTTAAATTGACAAGGTACAGAAATGATCACTTATTTATGACGTTAACCCTACAACGTGGCTACAACATTTACTCTGAATATTATCATTTATGCACACTGCAGTAGGTATTACATAAAATAATATCTAAGGCGTACTATAAAATTAATGACTATATCATGGACAGGGATGTTTGGAAATAATTCCGATCCGCATTGGCGATCCCTAGTCTAAAATAGCGTATCTACTGTGTTTAAAAATTTAATTGTATTAAATACTTTAGATGTATGTCATTTAGATCTGTTTGAAAAATATATAACTTATTGAGTTTCTTGCCGGTTTCTTCTCATCAGGGTTTTTCCGAACCGGTGGTAGATTCTTCGACATTCATAGGAGCATCAATTTGATGCCTAAATTGAATAAAGAATTTTGACTTTGACTTTATTACACAATATTATAAAACGTGGGTATACATTATATAGCTTCGTCCTACATATTTACTAGTAGGTACCTACTATAAATTAGCACGCTTACCCCGTGTAGTTTTATACTATTATACATAAGGATAAGGATGTGAATATACATAAATATAAGGGTAACTATATACTCTACATTCAGCGAGATGACATTCGATGGCGATCTAAGAACTTCGAAGATAGAGGTAATAAGGAAAAACCGGCCAAGTGCGAGTCGGACTCGCGCACCGTTGTTCCGCGACAAATTTATATGTATCTATGAACATCCAGTCTTAGCAGACCCCTGCTCCTATGCAAAATGTGCGCAGTGTGGGATCATTGTAAATTGGTTACTGATATAGACAGACAGGCAAACTAGATCTCGTTCAAACAAATTTTCGGTGGAAATTTACATGGTAATGTACATCATATATTTTTTTTAGTTTTATCATTCTCTTATTTTAGAAGTTACAGGGGGGGACACACATTTTACCACTTTGGAAGTGTCTCTCGCGCAAACTATTCAGTTTAGAAAAAAATGATATTAGAAACCTCAATATCATTTTTGAAGACCTATCTATAGATAACCCACACGTATGGGTTTGATGAAAAAAAAAATTTTGAGTTTCAGTTTTAAGTAAACTCTTTATTGCACATAAAAATAAAAATATAAGTACACAGAGAGGAGAACAAAGGCGAGCTTATCCCTAAAAAGGGATCTCTTCCAGCTAACCTAAAGTAAGTATGGGGAACCCCCAAAATATATTGTTTTTTTTTCTATTTTTGTGTGATAATCTTAATGCGGTTAACAGAATACATCTACTTACTAAGTATCAACAGCATAGTTATTATAGTTTCGGAATAAAGTGGATGTGACATACGGACAGACAGACAGACATGACGAATCCATAAGGGTTCCGTTTTTTGCCATTTGGCTACGGAACCCTAAAAAGTGGATCCATGAGCTACGACGGTCCTAGCAACGAATGGTCACATGTATTCAGCCCAATTTCAGCGAATGAATGACTAGGAAAGGGTCACATTCAAGATGACGGTGATACTCACTGGACATGAAGACTGACTGAAGACTAGACTGGAAGAGATTCCTTTAAGGGATAAGTTAACTTTTGTACGTCTGTTTCTCTTGTTACGATTTCCATGAATATAATATAGTCTTGCAACGAGAGCGAAGCCTCGGGCGCAAGGTAGTTTCGGTACGGTAGTTCATACATTTTGCTCGTGCATGACAATATGTGAAAAAGCGCCCTTTAAGTTCAAGACAATAAAAGTAATACCAATTTAGCACATGTTGATCACATGATATAATAGCCTGACATTAATTTTCAAAACATTTATGTACTCGTACCTTCATTAAAGGTTTCAATTTCCTTTAAGCAATTACTGTATTTCGTAGAGGACAAAGGAAGATACGATCTAGGTACATTAATATTATTACATGCAATTTAAATGTTTGCCTTTAAAATGGTCGTTTTCGGGACATAAAAATATGTTTTAAGTTTAGTACCTAATCTAGGACCATTTTCTCTAAATAATTTTAATTTTAAACATTTCCTTTTCTGCACATCGGAAAATAATCAATGATGTTAAAATATGTAGTCATAGATTCGTTGCAGTACTTACCTATGTATTTTAAAAGAAGCTCGTTATTAGTCTGCTGCTCTTTCAGAGTCCGTATATCTGTGAAAATTAGCATCCAATTTGTAACTGTTGCATAATAAATACAGCGAGCTGATGCGACCAACAATGCGCCCCTTTATTGCTCAACTTGGAACCGATTCTAAATGGCCTAATTAGAAGTACCTATTCGACTTTATTCGCAATACTCAGCACTTGAATGAGGAACTTTTATATATTTTTATAATTTTTGAAATCTCTTTAAAATACAATAACAATTAATGAGCCCGGTTTTTAAATGTCGTACGTATAGGTACCTAAAACAACCATTGTAGTAATAACCCAGAGTCAAATATTTATACCAGCTCAGTCTTTACTGAAGTTAATTGCTGGTGAATAGAGTAGTGAGTAGAGTGTTTTATTAAAACCTATGAAAACACAAATAAACGAGTGTGAATTAGTAATAGGTGAAATCGAAAGAGTGGGGACTTTAGTATTTATTATTTATGTGGAAACAACGGATGTGCGCTGTTCAATATTAACTGTACCTAAACAAATAGGTACTTCCTAACTGATTTCTTAACCAAACATAAACAGCTATCAATTGTCATTACATAAGCTCCTAATTATATATTTTATACTGTGTTCAGGTACAGGGCTAATACACAAAGCAGGAAGGTAGCATGACGGTGTAATTATTGATGTCGGCGGAATCAGACGCGGCGTGGTCTTGGGCAATGGCAGAATGTCTTGAAGCATGAAAACGTAATGGCATGTAGTGTAATGTGCATACCTATTCCTTGGACCGTGGTAATTGGTTTCATTTATCCCAGGTATTTTCGGATTTTATGTGTAGAAACGATACATATTTCGATGCTGTAAAATTTAAACGTTGAGCAACGCTCCGGCCCCGTGTTTTCAAGTGCATAATAAACATTTATGTACGAATACAGATTAGATATATTCAAGGCTAGGGTTAATAGGCTGTTGCTGAACTATTGACCTACGTCTTCGGTCTCATCTACGCTCACCATCAGGAAGGATAGAGGTCAATCGCTGGTCAGTTAAAAAAAACATAAAAGTATATTAATTAGCCATTTCAAGCACATTGTTAAAGTTACTGAGAAGATTACGTGGCCATTCTGCGGTAGTATAACGCCCGGTTGAAAATTATTATGATAGTTAGGTCGGGTTAGCCCCTGGTTAGCCATACCTACCTGTGTATTTGTGCAGACGGGTGGGCAGTCCAATAAGTGCCAGCCTACCTTAGCCTACCCTATAAAATTTAACTCTACGCTATACGCCTTCGGCTTTAGTCGTGACCAAGAGAGATCGAAGAGCAAGCACCAGTTAAGTAGCAATTTGCAAATTTAGCCTAGCTTTGGTACTTGAAAATAACCCACACATTAGACTCACGGTGCTGAAGAGCAATGAATCGAAATTGCCTAATCGGAGTGAAATTGGCGGATTATGAAAGTGCCTATTTTTAGCCAGGTCTGTAATCGACGTGAAACTTAGCCTGTAGGCTTTCATTTACAGAGCTAGGTAGCTACAATCATCTTGATCGTTGTAAAATATTTATTTGGCGAAAATTCACTTTTTGTCATGTTTACTTTTTCTTGCCGCTCCCAAGACGTGATAAAGAAAAGAAATGGAATGATTAAAAAGATCAAATATTCATAAAACCATAAAATTGGTGTTTGAATCATCACGCGGCCGGAAACGACGCAGACACGTAAAGCCCGCAACAAAATAATGAACAAAAGTCATTATAAGTGGCAAGATGGCCGCGATAAGCCAGTGGTTAGAGTAAACGCGCTTTTTTACGTTAATTAAACTTACTTCTGTAAACGATGATGCTCTCATTATCTGTTAAGTAACGCGGCTCCCCGAGGTTCACGCAACGCTGCGCCCGCGCACAAGCGCCGCTGAAGCCAGATTGTCGTGTTTAGCGGTAAATTACATCAGCCCACGATGAAAATGGCACTTTGATGAAATTAACTGTCATTTGTTTGAATGGTATGGCGGAGCTACGATTATTATTGTAGTTGTTTTCAGTAAATGTTGACAACTGAAATGTTGTTGCTTTTTCGTTTCGTGTCTACAAAGAACTGCTAATTGTTTCAATTACTTAACTATTATATCACACTATAAAATATTTAAACATTTTCATGTAAAATGTTGCCAAGACGAGACCATATTCCTCGCTCTTTCAAAAAGTTATCAGATTCATATAGAGTCAAGCTTCCAACTCTACACGCCCTAACTTCACATACTGTACATACATTGGCCGTTTGACTGCCGTCACACGTAAAGTGAAAATTTTATTCTTATTTATTTATATCAATTTATTTCTGTTCATTACTTTTCTATCATACAATAGTTTTTGTAGTAGCCAAACGGCCAAGCAAGCCGCATAGTTCGCCAAAGGTGTAAAGTTTGTGAAGTTAGAGCGTGTAGAGTTAGGTTAGGAAGCTTGGCTCTATATGAGATCTGATAACTTTTGGACAATGCAAGGAATATGGTCTTGTCCTTGTCTTTACAATATTTTACATGAAAAAGTTCTTGGTGCGATCGGTTAGTTAGTGACGAAATCAGGGTTTATTTAGATATCAATCAAATTTAAAGTACCTATAAGAACTATGTATGAAATTGAAACTTTATATGTTGAATCAGTCTACTGTTGGCTTCATATCCCGAGAATTTTATTTATCTGGTATAATCGAATCGATGAGGGTTCAAAAAAACGACGACGCGCTTTGAGAAAAGGTACTTCGTAGTGCCCTTGCACCTTCGCTTGGCTCATCTTGGCAGGGGCTTCGACGTGCCCTATGATAAAGGCAAAGGTGATTGACTGATCTATCAACGCACAGCTCAAACCGCAGAATGGATTGTGCTGAAATTTGGCACACAGATAGCTATTAAGCAGGCATCCGCTAAGAAAAGATTTTCCAAAATTCATCCCCTAAGGGAATTAAACTTTGGACCCCAAGTTTGTATGGAGGAACAAGATTTTATAGACTTTTTATTCCACATTTCGCATAAGTACTTCTGTAAATAAATAAGAAAATACAATGAACATCGGCTTTTTCAAAATTTTACGGGAGCAAAGCCGCGAGTAAAAGCTAGAATAATCTAGAAGAATAAACGCTTATTAGCTACTACGCAGATCAAACCAATTTTAACACCATTTAATTTCCAAGCCTTTATTCATATAGATATTCACAACTGAAGGGTGTATAAACACTTTTTTTTGGGTTTTAGGCTCATAGACTTAACCATGTGGAGGGTGACAATGATATTACTTAAAAAGTGATTTGTCCAAATAATTTATTACTTATTTAAAAAAATAGACTTTTTGTTACTGATCTACCTACTTAGAAAAATTGGTTCATGATCAGTTCACCGATTAAAAATCATCGTGTATAGTTTATGTGCCTGAAAAATACGTACCAACTCGAAATGTTTTACAGTTGCGTGATTGAAAACTTAAAACAGAATTGTTTGTCAGTTCATTACCCTCATAAATGGCACCGAACGAAAATGTGTCGTGTATCTACGAAAACAACTGACGTAACACTGGAAAGTAGCGACCAAATGAGGCATCATTGGTTGCTATTACATCCCCACGTATCATTCATTAGTGGTCGCTATTTTGATGGCGCTCGTTATCTAATAAAAAGCATTCAGAATACGTATATTTTCGAAAATTGTCCCCGAAAATGACTTCTCGTGATTGACTAGTGGTCGTCGGAGCCCGAGCGTGGCGCTGCGCGGCCGCTGCGTAATGGCGGCCGGCGGCGCGGGCGCAGCAAAGGCCACGACAAAAACTTCCTCATTAGCCTCGTCTATCACAATTCAACTCCATTTATAATGCTATTAATAAAATAATGGCTCAGGGACCATGACAATATAAATTTCTGCATCAAATGAACATTAAATGTCATTTTATCGGCAAAAAATACTCAGTACGACCGTTTTGTGACGCTTTTAATAACGATATTTATTTTAACATTAGACGTACCCAAGATAAACATCCGCGTTTGCATTTAATACCGCAATTTATGTTCTATTGTTAAAATATTTTCTTTGTGTAATTACAATTAAGGTTAAATGTGTACAAAAACGGTTAATTAAAACTTGCGTAATAGAGAAAATTAACGCTATTTTGGCCGCTTGCCAGGTAATGAGAGTTAGTATCTTTAACACTTTGTAATGAAGAAATATTTATCAATTTTGTTACTAGCAGCCTCGGTGGTCTTATGTCTAATACCTATTTGAAACGGATCTCAAATTGCTCAAGTCCGCTAGAAAGGGAGGCGGGAGCCACGAAACCAGGCTACTTATTACACAGTGTGTTAGTATGCATGGGCTGGGACCGGCGGCCCCGCGGAGCCCTATTGCATTATGAGGAGCACTGCACATAAACGACGCTTCGATTTACAGATGCCACCCGACCTCCATGGAATACAGACGCTCGGTTTAGATTGAGTTCGTGCCTCTGAAAAATTCATTCTTACACTTGTGGTTGAGTCTTATGCCACCTATTGTTGGTAGACTCATATACAGACGCAAAAGGCTATTTAGACAGCTAGTTATAAAGCTCTTTCGCAAAAGTGTAGGGCAGAACAAACACAAAGTAAAATGAGTTACATAAAGTCAGATGAATAACTGAAATTAGTTATTGGAAACATTTTTACGTGCAGTTAAAAGTCTGCATCTGAAATGATGCATCAGGATTATACCTTTCCATGATGGCTCAAAAGCTTGGCAATCTCATATTAATTATGTTTACGAGGACGACATTATACCTGCATTATATCCAACTTCGTGCCGTAAATGCCCGTAATCCAAAACTATAATTTCAATGCAGACCATTCGCTCTACGTGAAAAAATCTAAGCAATAGGATGACATTCCGATATTTTCTCAGGGACATTTCTTCAAATTAGGCTATTATTAGTTGCCGATCAGGCTGTAGGATGCTTTTAATTTTGAATTAGGGGACCCTGTGGTTAGTGCCCTTAATCGCCCCCGCGGCAGCGATGTCCCGGTATTAACGTTATATCCACAGACTGTAATGCCGTAAGTAATAATAAACCCCAAATGACACAAAATATTGTCAAATTATAGCTCTGAAAGCATGAGTAACCACTCACAATGCCTGCCGTTGATCCCGACGTAGCGTCAGAATGTTTCGTGCCAGTGACGGTTCTTGTAAAATATTGTATTAAATATACGTAGTTATCTTTCGGTTTATAATGATTATAATGACAACCACCATGACACTATTTATAGCTATCTTTGTTTAATGAATGATGATAAGGTGTAATAATGATCTAGTTTCAATATCAAATAGCGAAATAAAAAAATAAAAAAATAACTTGCCTCACGCTTGATATCGATAGTTGTTATACATAATTGAAATCCTAATTTTGAAAATTGGTGAGCAAAAGGTAGGAATTGGTACGTGACGTAATGGCAAAAACATTGACAAAATCAGAACAGAAAATTTTAAACTAACCCTCTAGTCTCAGTAGTTCGGTTGATTAGTCCGGGGCCGAACTACTGCTACACTATTGTTCCCTATAGTTCGGTTATGACGTCAAACCGAACTACTGAGAGTTAAAACGACTCAAAAGTACGGTTAAGGGTGCAGCTAAATAAAAAATCAAAGAGGCATTTTTTTCATTACATTTTTTTAATAAAACAAAAATGTTAAAGTAACTTGTTCGCATTAAATATATTATAAACGGGTCACTCACGCTTTAAAAGTAGAGAAAAAAAATCCAAAAATGGTAATTTTGTAGTTACATCACAATATAAAAAGTTTTGTTTGTGATTACAAACTAAATTGCAGTTTATAAACTAACCACGACCTATGTCGATGTATAGGGACAACATTTTTCCAATGGCGAAGTTAAGTTTGTCTCTCAATCCAAAATACTGATTTTTGGCGTATCCGATTCGCACTTGGCCGGTTTTTTTATAATAAAAGTTGTTTGCACATCATTAACCGAACTACACACCACTTCCCAATAGTCCGGTTTGACGTCATAACCGAACTATTGGGAACAAAAGTGTGGCAGTAGTTCGGTCCCGGACTAATCAACCGAACTACTGAGACTAGAGGAAACTAACTATTTTGGCAATTTCAACTACTTATACAATAGAGATAAGAAAGAAGCCAAAACGTAAATGTTAGACAGTTTTTACAGTAGTTGTGAAATACCTAATATTTTAATATCGATCGTTAGCTATGTCGACATACTGCTGCTGACCGTACCACGCCATAATTGCATAGCTATATCAATGGGTTTCTTTTTGGGTACGTGAAAAAGATATAGAAACGGCTGTGTCATATTATTTTAGTGGCTGGCGCCGATTGCATATCTAACAGATGCAAGTCTCCTTGATTGCAGTGTTTATCCACGATACGAATCGATTTCATACGATTTGGATCCGATCGTAGGTTAATAGGAGCGATCGTGGTATTATTTCGGCCATGACCGATCATTTAAATTGTACGTGACGTGCTTATATGGAAAATAAATCGTTTGAATCGCATTATAACCATTCGTATAATTAAATGTTTGGCTCTGTGAGAATTTTTGATTCGGTAAGCGTGCTGGTATGTAAAGCAAGCGCGCTGCCCGACCGATCGGGCACGCACTCCATCGCATCCAATTTGCTCGTAAATTATTTGCCTGTGACTGTGGGTACTCGCTTTTTAACGTTTTGTTTGCCTTCTCTCAACCTAACTGCCTTTTACAGCAGTTGATATGGTAATTGGTTAATTAAAGTCGCTATTGGTCTTCTAACAAATTAATCAGAAAGTGATCGCCGCGACTAATCGGTTTGGCGCCTTACGACTAATTTTATTCCGTGTTCAAACGTAGCTACTAAGAAAAATGTGTTTTATGTATGGAAGGGACCCAGTTCAATCAATCAATAAACTAATTACGCTGTGTAGGTACTATTTGTTTATTATGTGTACATACATAGATGAAATAAAATGTTTCTATGTATTTTTTAATAAATTATTACTACTACTACTACCAGGGCGCAGTGACCCAAAGTGGGTCTTGGCCTCCAACACCAGATTACGCCACGCTTTGCGATTTTGAGCCATCTAATATTAAAATAATTTTCCTTAATTTTCCATACAAAATTTATTAGTCAGTTTTGTGACGGTCCATACAACATGTACCTATGGTTAACTGCGTCACAAAACTGACAATTAAAAGTGGGACACGTTTTTTTTATTGCTTAAATCGATAGTGCTTGTGTTTCTGAGTAGAAATAACCCAAAAATTCGTTAGGTTTTTAAAAAAAGTACAGGGTAGGTACACTTTTTCTGAAAATGCCTAATAAAATGAATTCAAAACTTAAAAGCGAACTTAAAAGCGAATGTGAAATTTCGCTCGTATCAAATTAAAAGTAGATGTGTATGTATTGTGAATATGCTGTTTATTAGTTATTCATACCTGCATGTGTCTCGTTTACACGTTTTCACCGCTGCAGTCACATTTAGTCCAATTGAAACTTGGCCATTTCACATAGGTAGTATGTCCTGAGAGATATTTGGTATTTACGGTAAAATAACATTCAGCTGGGACAATTGACGCTAGTTGACCTAGCTCTGACCTAAGCTAATCTTATACTATTGGGTACTAGGGCAATTTCTCCACAAGTCTGATGACATGCAATCTTCCATAAATAGTGTTAATCACTTCTTTGCCAGTATTGGAAAAACTTTGGCAAGTCAAATAAATCCAACACCTTCGATTGACCTCAATCAAGCCTCTAGTGCCTCTCCTGGAGATTCCCTTGTTATTTTGCCGGTTGACGAAGCGTATGTTGAAGGTGTGATTGGGGGCCTCCGTAGTGACTGTGCTACTGGTTGGGACAATATACCAGCGAAAGTCATTAAACAGTCAAAATTTGCTTTAACACCTGTCATCACTCATATATGTAACTTGGCTATAGGCACGGCCACCTTCCCTGATGCTTTTAAGAAAGCTGTGGTGCATCCGGTATATAAGGGTGGGGATAAAGCCAATGTCACGAATTACAGGCCCATTTCAATATTATGTTCACTATCAAAAATTTTAGAAAAGATTCTCAACAGATCTCTCATTTCATATTTAACCAAGTTTCAGATACCAATACGGTTTCAAGACCGGTGTATCAAGTGAAGATGCTGTTTCAGCTTTCACGAGCAGTCTAGTCAACAAAATGGATAATCGACTAAAATGCTACGGCATTTTCTTAGACATTTCGAAGGCTTTTGACTCCGTCTCTGTCCCCATTCTTCTATCACAAATGGAAAAACTTGGCATACGAGGTCATTCTCTTGATTTATTTAAAAGTTATCTAACTGGCCGCACCGAGCGTGTTAAAATTGGTTCCTAACTCAGTAGTGAAGAAGCACTTGATTTTGGCGTTCCTCAGGGTAGCATCCTGGGTCCAACCCTTTTTCTTATTTATGTGAATGAGTTGTGTCAATCTGCAATCCCGAATTGTGATATATTTACGTATGCAGATGATACGGCTCTTCTTGTTTACGATGACACTCGGGTAGGGGCTAAGCGTAATGCTGAATATGCTCTTGTTAAGGTTACAGGATGGCTTTTATCAAAATTGCTGACCCTAAATGTCGATAAATCCAAGGTCATTCGTTTTTCTCTGCCAAATTCTGTCGCCCCACCTGGCGAATCAGAATTTATCAAAGTACACAAATGCTCTGGCAACACTGCCGACTGTAATTGTGCCCCCTTATCCATCGTCCCCAGCATTAAATACCTAGGTGTACATATTGACCAAAAATTGGACTGGAGTGTGCATGTAGACCCTCTGTGCTCGCATTAGACGGCTTCTTTACATTTTTAAGCAGCTTCGTCATTCGGCAAATCCTGATATACTGTTCTTGACTTACCACGGCCTCTGTCACTCAATAATTTCATACTGTATTTCGGTTTGGGGTGGCTCCTTTAAAACAACGTTATTAAGAGCTGAACGTGCGCAGAGAGCTGTACTGAAAGTTATGTTCTTCAAAAGGCGGGATTACCCGACCGCTCAACTTTACTCGGAATCCCAAATACTCACAGTGAGGCAAACTTTCATTCTCCAAGCTATTTTGCGTCACCATTCTACATTGCCATTAGACGAGTCTCTGCTTGTGCGTCGCCATGGCCACGCCGTCTCCAAAACCAGGACGTGCCGTACAGCTTTTGCTCGTAGGCAAACAGTCTGTCTGAGTTCTAAACTCTATAATAAAATTAACAAATTAATCCTTATCTATAAATTAAACAAATACGAAGTTAAAATTAAAGTTAAGAAATGGTTGCTGGGTCTTACATAGCATGATACAGAAAATCTCCTCCTCACAGTGTCTTAGCGTTACTATGAGTTATCTTCCCACGCGTATATATTTATGCCAAAACATTTGCGTCTAAAGTTACACGGTTGAGTCTCTGATTATCTATAGTTTTTGTTTTCATCTTATTTTTATTTTAATTTGTATTTTCAATTTTTGTTCCTATTGTTTTATTGAATAACTTCAGTTATCATTGCTGTTGATCATCTGCACTGTAAATACTGTACGTCGATCGCCGAAGCCGGAGATACTCAAAATTAGTCCCCCAAGACACAGGTCTTTACCTAGTTTGGGGGGTCAGATTGTATGACAACTCTTGTGACTTCTCTGTACAAACCTACTTTATGTATTGAGCACTGTAACTAATTTGATGTTGATTGTACAATAAATCATATTTATTATTTTTTTTATTATTTATTATTATTATTATTATTATTTCATGTACCTATATAGATAAATGTCATAAACGCGTGTGGGCCAAGTCTCCTAGTTGGGTTCTCTAAAAACGCTGATACTTACATAGTATACCCAGACGGGACCGGTCGAGCTTGCACAAGCTGGGACACAGATAACGTTCTACAAAACACGTTTACAACGACCAACGACTGATCCCAACGACTCTAAACCTTACTTGAATATAATAAAGGAATAAAGCATTAAATACATCGGCAGACGCTTCGATCTGAAGTTATAGGTACTTAATGACACCTGCCCGTAGTAGGATGACATCACACGTATCCACAGCATTGTTAAGTGTGGAGATATGGATAATTCAAAATCAAATATTTTTGGTGACACAGTCGTTGAGAGGTAATGAGTCTGATATGACTCGAGTCTCGTTTAGTTATCGCTTTCTTAACGCCTTATACCTTAGTCCAGTGTTTTCAACTTAACAGTTTGGCTCGAGTGGTGGGAAAAAGGTCGGGGTCAAAGTGTTACATATCTGAAGTGCTCATAAACTTGGAATTTGTAATTAAAATAGTACATGACAAATGACATACTTAATTTCTATCAAATTTCTATGGCACAACTCAAAAATGCTATAAATGACTTGATTTAATATTATATGTAATAACAGGCACTCTTTGTTTGTTACTTTCTGTACATGTCTTTATGTATAACGTAAGACATTCTGTATGTTTGTCTGAAAGAGATCGCTTTTGAATGATAAGACGGCCTATTTTCTGCCTGAATTCTTGTTTTTGTTAATTTTTCAATAAAGAATAAGTATTTATACTGTATTGTATTGTATGTAATATCTAAACCTTTTCTTTCAAAAATCGAAAAGTACATTTTAACGCGGGAAAGTGCATTGTCCGCCGGGACGCAGGCGATATTGCGAGCAACAGCTAATTAATCTATCTATACATATAAAATCCTTTGTCCTGACTGACTGACAGATCAACGCACAGCCTAAACCGCTGATCGTAGAGACCTGAAACTTGGAGGGTGTGTTCTTTGTATGACGTAGGCATCCGATAAGAAAGGATTTTTCGTAGTTTTACTCCTAAGGGGGTAAAAAAGGGGGCAAAGTTTGTAGGGGACAACGTGATTCCTTGGTCCAATCTACTTCTAATTTTGCTTAAACATTCTTTAACAGAATTGATGGAAGATGTGTTTCGTATTTTATTGAAATTCATCCCTTGACGGGGTTAAAAAGGAGTAGAAAGTTATTTTGGGGGTGATTTGCTTCGAAGTTGATATCAATACTCCTTAGTGCTTTTGATTTAAATTACAGTTTATTTTGACACAATGTAAACGAAACGAAACTTCAAATTTTGCAAACCATTTGTCTACGTTTGTCAACCACTTCCTGATCACAATCAGATCTCTGATAATAACTAATTACTTATATTTATAAGTATTTGCATTTCACCAAGCTTTTGCTTTTACAAGCGCAGCGTGGGACGTCCACCAACGAGATGGACGGACGTTTTGGTGAAGGCCGCAGGTTCAGGGTGGATGCAAGTCGCTTCCAACCGATTACGGTTACGGGTTGGTTGCTCCCAATCATTAGATTGGGCGTCAATGAGGGAGGCCTTTGTCCAGCAGTGGACGTCCTACAGCTGAAATGATGATGATGATGATGAAGCTTTTATGTGAGTTCAACCTTTTTCAAATAAAATCGAATTGAGTATTCAAACATCATTGTTGAACTCGCATAAAAGCTTGGTGCAATGCCTTAGTGCAATGCAAAAACATATAAAATGCTTTGTCCTGAAGTCCTAAATGACTGACTGGCGTATTAACGCACAGCCTAAACCGCTGTATGTAGAGACCTGAAACTTGGAGGATGTGGTCTTTGTATGACGCAGGCATCCGATAAGAAAGAATTTTCCGGAATTCCCACGGGATAAGGAATATACGGGATGTATATATTTCATCAGTCGAGAGTGACCCTATCCCCATAACGAAGATTACTAAACTGTTCAAATTGGGCATGCAAGTAGACTATTAGAATAGCTTTTTTTTTTTTTTTTTTTTATTTATTTAAATAACAATTACACAGCGTATACATTAACACATTTTTCGCCAAACTGCATGACAGTTTGTTGGCGAAATGAAACACTCAAAACACTTCCATATAATACTGTGCAAAAACTATATAACTACATAACCTAGAAAAAAAATCTTAGCTTACATTTGCATGCATAGTTGGAGTTATATAAAAAAAAAAAAAGCAATAAAGCTATAAAGCTAATTTCAATAATTTTGAAAATTCCCACGGGATAAGGATAAATCAGAATTTATATACTCAAATCAACTGGATCCTATGTCCGTAACTACAATTACTAAACTTTTCAAATTCAGTATAAACGTAAATGGTCATACATAACAGCAAAAAAACTTATTGCGGGATTTTTTGAAATTCCTGTGGGATAGATAATCTCTGAAACTTCCGAGCCGATAAAAAAATCTTTTACCAGTAAAAAGTTACACTATCCTTTATTGACATAGGCTTTTTTTTCCGGAAAAATACAAAATTCCCAACGGATAGAAAAAAAAATTCAACTTCGGAGCTCATTTTAAAATGTCTTTCACCAATAGGAAAGATACACTGTCCTTGATTAACATAGGATGCTATTTTCCGGATAAATGCAAAATTCCCGCGGTAGAGAAAATAGTAAATTTAACTTCGGGGCTGAGTTTAAAAAAAAATACCAATAGAAAGCTACACTATCCTTTATTGGTATAGGCTAGGCTACCTACTATTTATTCGGTAAAATGCTAAATTCCCGTGGGATAGAAAGAAGTGAATATCACTTGAGGGCTGATTTGAAAATTTCTTTTACCGGTAGGAAGCTACACCAACTATTATTTACATAGACTACTTTTCTCCGTGAAAAAGCAAAATTCCCACGGGATAAAATAAGTGAATTCAACTACGGGGCTGATTTTAAAACTTCTTTTACCGGTAGAAAGCTACACCTTTAAGGACATAGGCTACTTTTTCTCGGGGAAAATGCGAAATTCCCGCGGGATAAAAATAAGCGAAAATTTGCATAGAATAAGGACAAACTTGTTGAAATTCCCACGGGATAGAGAATAAACGGGATTTATAATATTCACTAACTGATACTGATGATGATGAAATGATAATAATGATGGATGTTGCCGTTGCAGGATTTTTGTTTTATACAATGAAAGAGATGAATAAGCTTTACCACAAATTGGAATCAAAATTGGCAAAAGCTAGTCTTAAATAATTATATTCCTTGAAACGTATGTACCTAATTCTGCTGCTTTTTAAAATTACAACCAAGTAAGAGAAAATTGGAAGACTATTAAAGTGGATTTATAATAAGTAAGAAACTATAACTTGTAAAATACATAAAACGAAAAAGATATTTTCATCTCTCCTGTTTGGAATGTTAAATTTTCATGGGTACGTAGATAGCCGGGTGGAAAATTGCGTTTTCATCTCTAGGGTGGAAAGTATTTTTTTTTTAATTTTTATGATTAGCCTCGGAGTCGAAGATTCAGTTACGTCAGTGACACTTTTTTTTAACGTTTCAGCATGGCCATCTAGATGCACGTCGTGACTGGAGGTTGTACGCCCAACATCCGTTTGAAACAAGAAATTTGATCTAACTTTTTAAAATTGCTTACAACATTAAACTGACAAAGGAAAAATTACATACAGCATGGATGGATGGATGGATGGATGGATAGATTTTACTTTCCTCACAGTCGAAATGAAAAGTAGAGTGTCTAACTCGGGAGAAATTACCCATTTCCCCTCGAACTATTGGCGCTCTCACTTCGTTCGAGCGCCAGAAATATCTCGGTTTCAATGGGTCCCTTTCCACCCTTGGTTATCAATCTACTATTGAAATTCATTCGTTATAAGCGTTCCTTGTAATAGGGGCCCAACCAAAAAATGTGGTAACCTAGTGGTTTGACCTGCAGCCTCCCAAATAGTGGGTCGTGGGTTCGAGCCCGGGCTCGTGATCTCTGAGTTTTTCGGAATTTATGTGCGAAATTACATTTCACCATGAGCTTTATAGTGAAGAAAAAACATGGTGAGGAAACTTGTACACACAATCCCTAAGTTCCCAATCCGCACTGGGCCCGCGTGAGAATTATGGCCCAAGCCCTCTCCTTGTGTGAGACGGCCTGTGCTCTACAGTGGACGTGTATAGGCTGGGACGACGATGATGATGATGAGCTAAAAAATAAAAGTGGCGTCAACACCATTTGCTCTCAGGACGAAATAAACATCAAATATTTGCTATTCCATTAAACGTATCATTTTATACAGTTTGTTTCGAAATACTGCGAGGGCGTGTCAAAGTGGAGGAATCCCGGGCCGTGCAAATAGCGTGAACCTACCGATTTATCGGCAGCCCCCAAACAGACCTCTGCAAATGTTTATTTTAAAGGAAAATCTAACGGGATCACACGACCGCGTTTATCATAACCTGTCTGAGATTAGGTGGTCGGCTACTAGAAATAGGCACTGGTAGATCACACAGAATTAGCAAGGAGTTGAAATGTCACACGGACCAGGGGCGTAGCTGCCGCCGTATATGCCGTATCAATTATACGGGGGCCCCCAACGTGCTTAAGCAAAAATTAATCTTTAAAAACTTCCCAAATTTATTATTTACTAGCTTTTGCCCGCGACTCCGTCTGCATGGAATTAGTAATTTGGGCAGCTTATTTTTTTATCCAATTTACTTTTCATGAATTATGGCTCTCCTTAGTTCATCGATATAAAAAAAATTACCCCCCCCCCCCTCACCGAACCCCCCCCCCCCCAAACCCGAGTTCACATTCACCACCGTACCTACTCCCAAGTCACTACTTCTAAAAACTGTTCTATAAATTCTTAAAATAGACGTATCTTTCTTATTTGTAAACCGATTCAAATGAAACAAACACTAAATGTTAATCCAAGAAAATACCAACATATCAGTGAAAACCGCATCCTTCTAGGTTAAGCCGTTTCTGAGATTAGCGCGCACAAATGCACAGACAAACAGACAAACCACAGAAATATATCGAGATAGAAGGAAAGAGTTTACGTACGCCGACTGGCCAAATGGAGTTTATAAGCCCCAATGCTCGCCGCGAACTTCAGTCTGCTCCCGACCGCGATCTGCGTGCGACGTCAGGTTTTAAAAATAAAATGACTCGTTGTTCAGTAATTAACTGTTCAAATACTACAGATAAAGTTGGAGCTGTTAGTCGAGGTATTTCCTTTCATTGGTAAATACTATTTGTCCTAAAATATCTGTTATTAATTAAAAAACGATTTATTTTATTATTTTCATCAGAACAGTAGCGGGCGATAGTGTGTCCACGCTAGCTTTCCATTGCGGCTTTAATTTGATGAGCCAGACATGGCGTGCATTCAAAACCAGCAATGTAAAAATAAGCTATTCAAACTATCGAGTCACGTCCAAGGTCAATTTATCATTTTTTCTGTCAAAAGTAAGAATAGTGATGTACAAGTACACTATCGCAGTTCTTACTCGATTAAAATCGATTTTGAAAGCAGAGGAAATGATAATTACGTTTTTATATTATTATGTAGCTATATAATGTACGTAGTGCAAAGCAAATATTATTAACAAACAGGTTATGGTTACTTCTATATTGCAATTTTATTTTAGTTTTCCGAATGATCCTCATATTAAAAATAAATGGATTGAAAACAACTGGTCGTAAAAAATGGTTTCCTATAAAAAACAGCAAGAATTGTTCTATACATTTCCACGAAGACACCTTTACTGGCCCATCAAAGTACCGACGAGTAATCAGTACAGCTTATCCGACTATTGATGTAGTGATGATGTCATATGATGAAAAGGTACACATTTACATAAGGCTAAATATTATTTTAAAAAATGTGCGTGCGTTTGTGTGTGTAGTACTTACACGATTATAGGTAGCTAGGTAATAACGAGCTATGGAGAGGACTGTGCTCAGAGTTTCTCTACGGGATCGAATTAGAAGCGAGGAGATCCGTAGAAGAACCGGGGTCACCGACGTAGCCAAACGGATTAGCTCGTTGAAATGGCAATGGGCAGGCCATATAGCATGCAGAACATATGGTCGTTAGAGCCCAAAAGTTCTCGAATGGAGACCACAGACTGGCTAGCACAGCGTGGGACGTCCACCAACGAGATGGACGGACGATTTGGTGAAGGCCGCAGGTTCAGGGTGGATGCAAGTCGCTTTCAACCGTAATGATTGGGCGTCAATGAGGGAGGTCTATGTCCAGCAGTGGACGTCCTACGGCTGAAATGATGATGATGAATAACTGCAGCGGCTATAGTAGGTACTGACAAATGTAAAGCAATTTATTGGTTAGGTACCTACCAATAAATAAACCGAAAAATATAAATGTAGGTAGGTACCTACCTACCTACATTTATATTTTTCGATTTGAAATTCTGACCTTTCTCATTTCCTCTGTCAAAAATAATTATCATTTCCTCTGTGCATAAGAATCGGTTCCCTAATCGATCTGTGAATCGATGCTTTTGAATTGATTTCGCGCGGCTTATGTTTCCCATCACTAAATACACTCGTGACGTCAATGTACCTACGCAAGATGTTACAGGCTCGGTCTCGCTACAAATTGCCGAGCATTTTCCTTCTATCTCGATATATTTCTGTGAGACAAACAGACAATAATTGTAAAAAACATTGTTTTGGGTTCAATTGCGCTAGTAAATAGCCCTAGTGACAGCTTTTCTCAAATATCTTCAATGTACAGACACCGACTTGTTACAGATTTATTATATGTATAGATTTCAGAAATGACAAAAGTCAAAAACAAAGCAAAACTGATAGATAGATAATTATGATGAATAAATATTTCTTTTAATTTTATGCAAACATTTTTTTTTCTTTTGTGAGAAATCTTTACCCGTCATAAGGGGCCCCCAAACAAATTTTTATACGGGGCCCCACCAAGGCACGCTACGCCACTGATACGGACTAAAAGCGCGAGGCGCCTATATGGCTAAAAAGGTATACATTGTCTTTATTTTATCAGCTCACAATCAGTCTATAACTTTAGCTCCGTTCGATTTCATTGTTATTGCAAAGATATTAATTCAAAAGGATCACATTTCAATGGTGATTACGAGTACTATGATTTAGTAAAATCTGTGAAAACACAAAAAACGTGTACATTGTAATAGCAAAAGGGGCGAAAAAGTGTTTAAATTAAATCTATGATGGAATTAAGTACAAGCACAAACATTTATGTACTTATTCCTCTTTTATTATTAGCTCTGTGATGTGATCCGTTTGGGATATATTTAGAAACACATTATCTCTGATTTAAAATAGGATAGGTAAAGGTCGGTCTTTGGTGGAATTTTAGATCATAATGTGTATTTACTTACGATGACATATTGATAGAAGATGATACAATCGGTAAGAGATACATTTATCTACGAGTAATCAAAATAATTCTCAGTATAATGACGCACGCACAAAAAATGTTCTCGTAATAAATAGTGCCTATTCTAATTTGCAGAAATTGACGGGTTCAGGAAACTGTCGAGCTAATCGTGGAAGGATGAGCCGACAAAAAATCGCAAAAATGAATGAACGCTAATGTGTCATTTAGGACCGGAAATGTTATTTTCGTTAAATAAATCAAAATTGCACTAGGCTTAAACGTAGCTATTAGCCGGTGCAAAGAAGCCGCCGCGGCCAGGGTCCGAGGCGGGGACAGCCTTCGCTAAATTGTTCCTAATTCGAACTACACGGAACTGGCCAAGGGCATTTTTCCATTCATAAAACTTGCCGATAGTGTTAGTGTGTTGTTTATATGTTTGATGTATTGATTGTATAAAAAAAAATTAGCTTACTCCCGCCCGAGGTTTCGCCCCACTGGAAAGTTTCCTATTCCGTGAGAATTTTGTCATAATTTGAAATCAAACTACCTACGCAAAATTTTAGCTTCCTTATCATTTTATTTTTAATATAAAAAGTACATAAATCATTTTTATGATAAACTAGCTGATGCCCGTGGCTTCGCCCCGTTGTATTTTTTCTAAAATTTATTTTTCCTTCTCCTGTACTTTTATCTGTTTTTACATGTTCGCGAACAAACAAATAAGAACATAGATAATATGACTTCAGAAAGCCTATACTTACTTACTCTATTCCCCATAATAGCACTTGTGTCGTATACCTAATGTCGTTATAACGATACACCTAGCTGCCACAGATTATTAAGTGTAGGTTACACTCAACACTAAAGCCCAGTTTAGACCTGCTGAGTTGAGTCGAGTCGAGTCGAGTTGAGTTGCGTTGCGTCCAGTTGCGTTGAGTTGCGTCGAGTCGCGCTGAGTTGCGTCGAGTCGTGTCGGGTTTGCGTCAAGTCGAGTCGAGTCGTAGAAAAAATATTGTATACAACGGTGAATAATTTGTTTGGTCTTAACGGCTCGTGCCGTCTTCCATTGCGATACTCACATTCGTTCGTATCGCAACTCACGTCACTCGCCTTTTAAGACCTCACTTATACAACCGTGGCATAAAATACTACTATTCTAAGAACCTTCTCCTGACAATATCAAACGCAACAAAAAAAGAATTATTCATTTTGGTGGAGACGATTGGAAGTTATGCGCGTACATACGTTTCGGAATCCTTTACCAGGTCGCGAAGAACAAGCGTATTTTTTTAATAAGTTCTTTATATAGATTTGCAACCTTATTTAACGTCTTGATCAAAAAGTCGGATATGTCCGTGTAAAGTGTAAACCAGAAAATAATATTTATGTGGGATACGATATTCCTATTGCCTGTCTGAGTACCTAATAAAACTGGCATATTCAATTTAGTGTAATTGTATTATTTACCAGGCAAAGGGTGATATGTCTCCCACATAGTATATGTATACCATAGTCCAGTTTCAACTCCAAGTCTGTTACAAAACATTATTATCAATCCCTGAAAAAATGATTTTAACAAAATTACAATTTTATTGCTTACTGACACGACAGGACAATTAACTGGGCTAAGGGCAGAATAGTTCGCACATAATCAAACTCTAACAAGGCTAGATAGATACTTAGTGTCATCCTACATCCTAATTCTGGTCATATTACGTTGAATGAATATTTATCAAAGTATAGGATTACAATACCTTAAAACACTCAAAATCTACAAAATATCAACAAATTGTCCGACCTATCTGCTTTTATTTCGCTGAAATTAAGTTAAGTGTTCGTATTTTGACACAAATCACTGAAATTACTGGTCAAGAGAATTCAAACGGCTGCCAAAGATACATCATTGGATTTAGCTGTGTGCTGTGAATGAAGATCATGAAATCATATTTTCATGGATTGATATAATGTTTTGTATGAGATTTGGAGTTGAAACCGGAAGTGACTATGGTAAACGAAATAGTATGTGGGAGACGTACATCCCTTAAACTGGTGAAGGGTTATGACAAAATATAAAAATTTGAGCCATGTTCGGTCTTTAATTGCTTACAAACGCCAGTTTTTGCCATAGTCATAAATTAGCTATTTTGTGAGTTCGTTCTTATAGTAGTTCCAATCATTTATTTTCTCGATGACATTTCCCGTAGAATGTAACTGCGTTTAGTTACGCAAAAAATAACTTTTAAATGCGAGATATAAAAAATACGACAACTGCCTAATTTTGTTCCTTAAAGCTGGTTTTAGTGTCACGCGGACGGTCACCACGGACTGCTACGCATGGACCAATATGTATTAAGCTTAAGGGGCGTTTTAAAGTAACGCGGGCGACTCCGCGCAGAAGACCGTCCGCGCGGACAGCAGTTTTCATACCAATTGGTCCGTGCGTAGCAATCCGCGCGGACGGTCCACGTGACACTAAAACCAGCCTGATCCCATATAAGATTCATCTAAGACACATTGAGTCCATATATGCAGTAGTTTTTTTTAAAGTACGATAAATAATGAACGTTTTAATAAAGTTACATTCTACGGCAATACAAATGTCATGTTATGATTGCCATAGCATGTAACTTTATTAAAACGTTTATTACACTCAGCTAGAAAAACGCCCGTTTTCGCCTGTTTTCTTGGACCTGTCGAAGGCGTTTGACTTGGTAGATTATGATAAGCTATGGCAAAAGCTGCAAGAGGAAACTAGTCTACCAAATGAGTTACATTTGCTGCTCAGTAGGCTTATTGTCTAACGCTTCTGCTTGCCTTCGCAATCACTATCTCTTTCTGTCAAACGGTATAAGATGATGATAGAAAGAGACGGTGAAAGCGAAGGCAAGCGTCAGAAGCGTTAGACAATATGGCCCCAGGTATTGGTACACCAGTCAGAAAAACAGTGTACGGTGGGGTGGCGCCTACTCAGAAGTGTATGGATTGGAATGCGGGGTGCGACAGGGGGGGTTGAGTTCGCCCCGGCTTTTCAATCTTTATATGAACCACCTCATCGTTGAACTCAGCAGATCCAATGTCGGTTGTTCCATAGACGGAGTACCGTAAACAACATTAGCTATGCGGATGACATGGTTCTGCTGAGTCCATCGATCGGGGCACTGCGTAGGTTTTGCGCACCTGCGAGTCATATGCGGAGACTCATGGGCTCAAATACAATGCCTCAAAGAGTGAGTTCATGGTGTTTAGGGCGGGCACCAAGTCATATCCATCAGTCCCCCCTGTAACTCTTAACGGAACTCCTCTGGAACGGGTGAAGGAGGTAAAGTATTAGGGCCACTGGGTCACCGAGGACCTGTGCGATAATCGGGACATAGAGAGGGAGCGCAGGGCGCTGGCTGTGCGCTGCAACATGTTGGCCCGTAGGTTCGCGCGATGTAGCGACGACGTTAAGGTGACGCTGTTCAAAGCCTACTGCCAGTCGTTCTACACGTGCAGCCTGTGGGTCAGCTACACGCAGCGCACGCTGAGCGCCCTGCGTGTCCAGTACAACGACGCGTACAGGGTGTTGTTCGGGCTGCCGCGGCACTGCAGCGCCTCGGCCATGTTCGCCGCGAGCGGCACGGACGGCTTCTACGCCATCATGAAGAAGCGCTGCGCTTCCTTGCTGGCGCGCCTGCGCGGCAGCCCTAACACCATCCTGGACGTGTTAGTTGGCAGGTGGGATTCCCCAATGTTGCGGCACTGGATGGGGTCTCATACACGCCCATTATTATGTTTAATTTAATTTAATTTGATTTGATTTGATTTGATTTGATTTGATTTGGTTTGGTTTGGTTTGGTTTGGTTTGGTTTGGTTTGGTTTGGTTTGGTTTGGTTTGGTTTGGTTTGGTTTGGTTTGGTTTGGTTTGGTTTGGTTTGGTTTGGTTTGGTTTGGTTTGGTTTGGTTTGGTTTGGTTTGGTTTGGTTTGGTTTGGTTTGGTTTGGTTTGGTTTGGTTTGGTTTGGTTTGGTTTGGTTTGGTTTGGTTTGGTTTGGTTTGGTTTGGTTTGGTTTGGTTTGGTTTGGTTTGGTTTGGTTTGGTTTGGTTTGGTTTGGTTTGGTTTGGTTTGGTTTGGTTTGGTTTGGTTTGGTTTGGTTTGGTTTGGTTTGGTTTGGTTTGGTTTGGTTTGGTTTGGTTTGGTTTGGTTTGGTTTGGTTTGGTTTGGTTTGGTTTGGTTTGGTTTGGTTTGGTTTGGTTTGGTTTGGTTTGGTTTGGTTTGGTTTGGTTTGGTTTGGTTTGGTTTGGTTTGGTTTGGTTTGGTTTGGTTTGGTTTGGTTTGGTTTGGTTTGGTTTGGTTTGGTTTGGTTTGGTTTGGTTTGGTTTGGTTTGGTTTGGTTTGGTTTGGTTTGGTTTGGTTTGGTTTGGTTTGGTTTGGTTTGGTTTGGTTTGGTTTGGTTTGGTTTGGTTTGGTTTGGTTTGGTTTGGTTTGGTTTGGTTTGGTTTGGTTTGGTTTGGTTTGGTTTGGTTTGGTTTGGTTTGGTTTGGTTTGGTTTGGTTTGGTTTGGTTTGGTTTGGTTTGGTTTGGTTTGGTTTGGTTTGGTTTGATTTGATTTGATTTGATTTGATTTGATTTGATTTGATTTGATTTAATTTAATTTAATTTAATGTTATTTTATTTTATTAACACTAGTCTATATATTGACTATATTTTACTAACACCTATGGATGATGTGCCAAAATGTGTCATTTATCCGAAATAAATATTTTTGAATTGAATTGGCTAAGTAAAGTTTTTTGAAGAGGTGCTAATTATATTTTTTTTCGACAGTCGGCGTTCTGGAGATCGAGAAACTGCAGCTGTTTTATTTTTATCTCCTATTGTTTACTGGAAATATTTTTTTAAGTGTTCGAGATGACATTTGTGAGATTTTACGGCTGACAAGCCGTTCGTGCTCAGTACTAAGAAGAAATAGAAAAAAAAACGAAGTCAACTGTCACTTCTGTCAATGTCAAATCGTTTGCGTTTCGTTTGCTTTGCGTTTTGGTGTGCTCAGTATGATTTTTGGACTATTTTTATCGACCTCCGCATAAAATCCGGACTTTCAATTTTATCGCATTTCTCCACGACCTATGCACGTTAATTGGATAACGATTGAATACTTTCGATCACTATTTTGGAACTGCTTCTTGGACAACGCAAAGCAAACGAAACGCAAACGGTTAGATTTCATTTGACATTGACAGAAGCGACAGTTGACTTCGTTTTTTTTTTCTATTTCTTCTTAGTACTGAGCACGAACCGCTTGTCAGCCGTAAAATCTCACAAATGTCATCTCGAACACTTAAAAAAATATTTCCAATAAATAAAAGGAGATAAAAATAAAACACCTGCAGTTTCTTAGTGTTGAAGTCGACCACTGTCGAAAAAAAATATAATTAGCACCTCTTCAAAAAACTTTACTTAGCCAATTGAATTATTTATCGTACTTTAAAAAAAACTACTGCATATATGAACTCAATTTGTCTTAGATGATTATTACATAGGATCAAGGAACAAAATAAAGCAGTCGTCGTATTTTTACACGCTTTATATTATTTATACCTCGTATTTAGAAGGTAATTTTTGCGTAACTAAACAAACTTACATTCTACGGTAGCTGTCATCGAGAAAATAAATGATTGGAAATACTATAGTCGATTTTAAGCCATCAGGATGTAAGGTAAATAAATACTCCTGTGTTCTACTTTTTAATTCGAATAATCAACACCCTGCTTGTCGCCTTTACTGCTACGAATTAAGATTGAAAGTGTCGGCTATTGGGGCACCGTCGGGCACTTGGATATTTACCTTCCGTAAGCGTAAGTTGTTGTTGGATAAACGTTAAAAGATAAAAAAAATATTACATTTTGAGTTTTTGATTCATGTACACTAAATGGTACTCGTATCTATAAAAGAAGGAATATTCCCAAAAAACTTTCTTTCGTCATAATATCATATTAGTTTAATGTTTTAGAAAAATCAAAATTGTTCGTTATTGTAGAGCAGTAGAGAACATCGCAGCCATTTGTAAAAAGGTGCTAATGGAGATCATGTCATATCTCTAAGTAAATAATAGTGCCCATCTCACTGCAGTAACACTTCAATATCAGAGTGAAACGGACATCGAAATTGGTACAATAAAACGCTTAGGCCCAATAGGTTTATCACATCCACTTCCTCCAGCCAGCGCTAATAACCAAAATAAACAAACGCGACGGACACAAAAGGAGGCAAATAAGGCCAAAAAGAGCCAATAGAAAAAAAATGCCCCTTTTTATACGGCACGAGTAAGTGTGAGGTCGGGGCGAGGAATGTTGGCGCCGGTCTGAGTACGTATACCTGTCCGGTTTATCAATGGACCACGGACAATAAGGTGTAAAAAACGAGAAAAAGTATCAAAAAAACGCTTTATCAATCCAATGCGTCCGGCAAGGGTTGTCGCTTAGCGGGATCGATCGACTATCATCGCCGTTTATCCTCCCAATCCATTACTCCCATAAATAAACAAACAGAGTCAAACAATCAACTTTAGATTTCGCTGTGTCGGTCGTTGCGAGGTGTAATAATTTCGCTATTTCTGAAAGTTTTCTGTTGGAAAACAGCGCGGCGGACAACATTCCTGTGGCGCACGTAGGCAATAAGTTTCCGACATTGTCGCGTGTAGCGTAGGCCCGCGACCAGCGCGACGTAAATATTCCCAGTAAAGCCTAACACAACTCAAGATGAACACGACAAAACTGATAAGGGCGCCACGCCTCGCAGAGACATCCCAATTTAGTGCCGGCCCTGAGATAACGCCATTATACAGCTTTTAACTACACTTCACGATACGCTAAATGCGTTAAATTTAAGTTATTGACAATTTTAAATGGACAATAATGCGAATCGCACGGAGGGGTGGATAGGTAGAAAAATTATCTCGTATCCGCTCAATCAACATGGGTACATTTATAAAAGATTAGAATCCAAACCAACAAATTAATTTAAACATGCTTTTGTTTCTATCTTATTTACATTTTTTTTAAATGAGTCATTTTAATAGTGACAAGTTTCCTAGCCTGTTCAATGTACGGTCAAGTTCAAAAATATGTATCGATTTAATTCTCTTATCATTATGTACCGATACCTTAATTCGATGGACGATGACATAAGAGCTATGGGAAAAATTTATGAGCAAGTTGTATGCACCCATATTTTTATGTATGCAATAGTATATTTTACTAAATTCTCAAAAACTTCAATTGTAATTAACAAACAAAGTACCTAATCAAATCTTGCAATTCTGTTTTTACCAACTTCTAAAGGTTTATAGGGATTTGAAATTTGGTACAGTCAAGTGTATAAATATGAAATCTGGGTGGATTCTCCTTGCTCATAAAATATGTCCTATAGCTCTTATGTCGTCGAATTATGGTATTGATTGGTACATAATTATGAGAGGATTAAATCGATACATATTTTTGCACTTGACTGTAGGTACATGTATGTACGTACAGAGCTAAAACATATTATTAAAAAACTAAGAAAGAAAGTAAGAAGAAATAAATAAATAAACACTTACTAGTAAATTAGCGTTATTAAATTTCCATTTTTTTTATAGTTTTAATAACTATGCATTTTCAAAAGGTTTCACTTATAAAATTCTTGCTTACTTGAAAAAAAAATCATTTTCTATAATGTACTAAAGGAACTTTCAGTGCTAAGTTTTTCTTCAAATTGACTTATTGATGGAGTTGATTGAAGTCTACAGATGAAAATGCCTTAATCAAGCTACAAGCACCATCTGCAAAAAGCTTAAGTTAACTTACCTATTTGTTACCAAAAAACATGTATTTTTTATACCAACTTAATTTATTTGCATACATTTAAGTACAATACTTAAATTTTATTTAGGTATATGAGGGCGATCAGGCTCTATGTTCCCAAAGAGCAGATATATCCGTCTTCAGAATTGTAGCTGTTCACTCCAGAGTCCAGGACACGGAACACAGCCAAGCCGCGCATAAAATATAAACCACTTAGCCGAATGCGCGGAGCTATTGTATGCGTGTCCGGGCGAGATAGTGCGAGCGATTGAAGGTGTTATCTAACGTGGACGCGCTCGCGCCGGCGCCGCCCGACCGGCCAGCGGCCCGCCAAGAGCGACCGGGCTCAAGTTCCCGTTTAACTAATTGAGCGAAAACGAGACAACCATCGCCATTCAGCGTCGAACTAATGAATGGCCCACGAAAAAGCCAATTTGTAGTTTTTTTAACACTTCAATTTGTGTCGTAAACCCCAAAAAAGGCTCGACCAAAACCACAATCGAATTAGTGACCCTTGTTCCGGAGATTAGACGACTGTCCGGCTCTTATCTCGGTCGTTCGTTATTTTATTGGCTTGTAGAGAGTAAGTCGATAAACACGACGCATAATGGCCCATAATGAATCGTCCACGCTAGCAGTTTGACTAATCATAAAGGTTTTATGGGTGTCGTTCACTAATACTCGATTTATGACGCAGCCCGTGTTTCTATCCTTCCTTCGTAACTGATTTGTTGCATAAACAATGAATAAAACGATCATTATCGAATAGCCGTCTGCGAATGGATTGTTTAAACTAGTTTTGTAATTAACAGTTGAATATTCTTATCTGTTTAAACATTTATTACGGGTATGATTGCTTTTAGTACGCCATAAATGTACCGAGCGTCGGGTTGGATAATGTTGCTGCGCCTCGTGTCACCGGAGTGGCAACAGAATGAGGCTCTTATTTTTTTATTAGAATATATAAATGTTTCCCATTCAACTTGTGTCCATAACAATCCTATCACACCACAATGAAAAGAAAATCCACTCAAAATACAGCACAAAAAGCCGTCAACAATAGATGTCATAGATCGCTAACGGCCTTCTCACTCACTGCCCACGTATAACGAGGGACATTAATTTTATATTAATGAACACAAAATGATGTACAAACCGCGTAAAAGCGCTATTCATAAGGCGAATTAAAAGTGAATTAAAATGTCTAAAATGTCAAATTGCGAGGACGCATTGCTTATTAGCGGCGACTATCTGACTCTCGGCTGCCACTCACACCAACGCTAACTAAACTTAAAAATTAATTTTAAATTAATCGTGTAAAAGAAAAAAAAATCACTCTTGCTGAACCAAGGCCATTTTAACGTAATTTATTGGTACTTACTTTAAGATGTACAATAAGAACCCCCCTCCATGCAGTTCTGCCCAGACACACAAGCAAATAGAAGTAGGTATATATATAACTTATGAGTCATACATAAGTATTTAGACCCATTCCTTTACACGATGGAAATCTAAATTGCTGAAATATACTTACTTACATTTTTCATTTACTAACACACCGAGAGCTCAATTTCTAAAACACTTATACAAATGCAAACTAGGTAAGTAACTATTCAAAGTAAAATAAAATAGGGGCCCACTTTAGATTTCCCAAAACTTAGTAAAATTAAAACAAATATAAAACGTGTTACAATTATTTTCTAACAAAAGTAGGGTTTTTTTAATTCAGAACAACAGACTACAAGATTTTTTATTGCGGTTACGTCAGTCGCACGGACCTACAAAGGTGACCTCGCACAGTCACTTAGGCCGACTTGCACAGACCCAAATCAACAATATAACTCCGAGTTAAGTGTTAACCCAGTGTTAAGAAGTGTCAAAATGTATGGAACTGTCATCCATAACCCAGGGTTAACGATTTAATTTTTTAACCCTAGACTATGCAAGTGGCTCTTAGTGGGTGCCAGAAAGCAGCGAGCGACGACGAGGCAGAGTAAGAATGAGATGGCGGTACGATTTGGACGTGTGGACAAAGGACTGGCCTGACAGACCGGAAGTTTAAGAAATCAAGAGGGGTGGCATTTGCTCAGCAGTAGGACACTATGACAGGTTAAAAAAACACGTTCAGGTAAAAACACAATTTAGTCATGAGAGACATAATTGTTAAGTAAGTAAGTACGTACCTAACCTACTCATTTAGGGCCTAAGCACACGGCGTTTTTTTAACGCGCCGTCGACGCGCGTTTTAGGAACGCGCGCTTACAGCGCGTTTTTCATACAATTAGGACAGCCTTAAGGCCCCTAGCACACGGCGTTTTTTAAATAACCCGCGTGCGTACCACGTTTGTATCGATGTCATGGACCAAGTGATTAATGCGGGCATTATTCATAATGTCTAGCTCTATCGGGCAGAGTGATTAATTACTATCATTATTTATCACATTGCCCGGTCATTATTATACTGCTACGTAACAAATGGGCAATTTGTTAATAAAGCTAAGTTGCCGTTGCTAATGCCCGGGCATTATTCATAATGCCCGCCGTTTCCAATGCCTGGGCATTACTAATAATGTCTAGCTCTATTGGGCAAAGTGATTAATTCCTACCTAAACCAAAGCCAGCGAGCGAGCGAAGCGAGCGAGCAAGACCTATCGGAGCGGAAGCGACTCGGTATGGTTAGGTTCAAAGGCTAATACGGGAGCGTAGCGCAGCGAAGCTCCCGCATTAGCCTTTGGTGTTAGTTATTTTTTTTATGACCACCCGGAAAATCTTCTGCCCAAAGGGTAATGGGCATTATGTATAATGCCCGGTCAATTTGATTATTTGAACAATTATTATCAAATTGCCCTCTCATATTGGGCATTTTTCATAATGCCCGGGCATTATGAAAAATGCCCGATTTATCACTTGGTCCATAACATCGATACAAACGCGCGTCGACGGCGCGTTAAAAATACGCCGTGTGCTTAGGCCCTTAGGAGCACCGCCGGTGTAAGCGACAGCCGCGTCTATGGAATCAGTCCAACGAGCTCGTGAAATAGATGCCGCCTGTTTCGCTACTAATGACTTCCTGTATTTTTTCAAACGCCAATTATTTCCCCTGGGTGAACACGGCCAAGACAACGCGGTTTTTAAGGCAAACGACTTTTGTTGTTAACTTGGATATGACCATTTTTGTCTCATAATAATTTGCAATACAAAAATCTATGGCAATAAATGATCATGGGTGCTGCTGTTGCTGGGTCTTGTGATGTATCTAAGTAAAAGGGGAATGTTATTAATTACGGTAATTTAGACTTAAGTAATTTCATTTTATACATTACTGGCTGCCTAAAGCCTTAAAATTTGTAATCTTTAAAAAGAAATCCCAAAATTTCGAGCGATCTTCGAATTAGTAAAAAAAGACAATCGTCTGACGCCTTTTCATTGAGGCTACAAAGATATCCACGCATGAGTCAAGCGATGTTTGTCGCCGGACACGTAAATGGATTTTATTATAAACCGCGTCGGTCGTCATCGGAACAAATGGTTCGTACGTGTCGCCGCCCACGCGGGCGCGCCTGCGCCGCCGCGTCGCCCGCCGCAAGCCTAAACTACCCTTTAAGCGCCAGACGGACGCTCGAACAAGTACGCGTACTTATGACGACGAGCATTTCATCCAACTGCCGAAGGAGGATTATATTTTTTGACCGTATGTATTTATGTATGTATGCATTGTTCGTATTTTACCTCATCATCATTTTTCAGCCAAATATGTCCACTGCTGAACATAGGCCTTCCCCAAGGCTCGCCAAACATATCGGCCCTTCGCCATCCGCATTCAACACATTCCCGTGACCTTAACCAGGTCGTCGCTCCATCTTGTTGGAGGCCTAGCTACACTGCGTCTTCCGTTCCGTCTTCCGGTCTTCGAGCGATGTCCGTGACTTTAGTTCTTGCGCGGATTTCATCATTTCTAATGCGATCCCGCAGAGAAACTCCAAGCATAGCCCTCTCCATCGCCCTCTGAGTGGCTTTGAGCTTTCTTATGAGAATGAGACCCATCGTTAGCGGTCAAGTCTCAGCGACATAAGTCATCACTGGCAACACACACTGGTCAAAGACTTTTAACTTGAGTTACTGCGGTATATGTATATGTATATAATATATATGTGTAGGTATAGGTATTTAATGCAAATTGGGTTTAGCCGCTTATAATCGTATATCCTGATTTGCACTACACGGTTAAAATACGAACAGCGGTAAGTGGCTTATCCATTAAAGTCTGTGACTGTTCGCACCTTCAGGACGATACTGACCCAACAGATAATATTATTCTCGTTTCAAAATTTAACTTAATGCTAAAAGAACAACAGTTTTACTTTTGAAATAAGAATAATTCCTATTGGGTCAGTAGGTGCGGTATGTGTGTATCATTTTTTTGCCCGCCCGGCCCTGCAGCCTAAACATTTCCATGGGTTTTAAAGTGTGAGGTGTCATTGGATTTGTCTCGGTTGCGAAGGGTATAATATTTTCCCGGAATTTCCGAGAGAACGGGAATTACACAAAAAACGGGATTTCCGGTACTACTACCTACCAATCTCAAAACTTCCTGTTGAATTTGAGTTTAAATTTGACTACTCTTGTGTAAGTCGATGACGCAAAGTCCAAAGACGGACGTGTACATTGCAGTAACTAAATAAGTTTTCAACATGGATACTTTTGGGAGAAAAAAGAAAATATTTTTCACTTCTCATGCTCTTAAAATGTTACTTTAGTCTCTGCATATCGGGACTAAAGCCCTTTTTTATCCCTAGGGATTAAAGTATTTCTTTAAATTTACTTTGGAAACTTCTAAACTGCCAATCACGGTGTTTGTGAATGGAGGATACGGTGATAGTGACTGAGCATAGACAATTTTAAAGCCTTCCACTGTTCGAAGCGCGCTGTGGACTCTCCGTGGCATCGCGCGCATGCCCCGCGCTTCGTTCTGTGGAAGCCTTTAGGGCGTAAAATAACCTCAAAATGACAACGGTGCAAAAATATTAAAAAATAATTTAATTTCGTGAAACATGATAAAAGATTGATTACGAATATTAATCTATTTAATTATATTAAGGATGAACTAATTTTACTATGCATAGTCCAATTACATAGTTTTAAATTGGTATCAAGTTTGAATCTGATGGCTGAATATGCAAGCATTTAAAGCGTCACTTTACAGAAAATAAAATAAAAGAAAAGAAAAAACCACGGGACAAAGTTTTTTGCTAAGTATTTGAATTTTAAACAGATGTCCATTATTCGTATTGAGCTTTCGTTGTGAAAAAGTAATATTGTAATTTTGTATAAAACGTCGTTATTTTTTCCTCGCATTCAAAGTAAAAAATAGAGTGTTTAACGCGTGACTAAACCACCACAATGACACGCGAATCGTAGCCTAATCTATAAACGTAACAATCTACTATTACATATTCGGATTTTTTTAAAACAGTCTTTTAATGTTATTCTCTCGCGTATTATTCGGTCAAGTTTGCGAACATAGGTGACACACAGCGTAAAAGCTAGCTGAGCCACAAGTACACATACTTGCTCATACGTCTATCGGGCACTTTAGGAAAGAGATGACTTAATTTAACTGCTACCACATGTACCTAATTAAATACCTACTGCTGAAGAGATATATTACACAGCGTAAGAAACAAAAGTAGTCTCTCTTGTGAACATAAAATTAACGACTCTTAGCCAGAAAACTTAAGATTGTTTTTTTAAAGTTGGCCTGTCGTCTCACACGCCGATGTAGAGACTTGACTAAAAAATATTGGCTGTAGACCCTTAACTTTTACTATGTCTACAGGAAAGACGCCAACAAAAAATCGTCTATGACCTTTAAACTACCTCGAAGTTTTGCCAGTTTTGGCCACGATACAGTCAACACAGCAGCGGTAGAGGTCACAAGTAGAATGAAAAGTAGCCCGCTCTACGTTGGGCCAACATCGGACAATCCGAGAATCGCTATTAATTTATGTTGTATAATATACTGCTCTCTCTGACAATATAAAAGCGCCCGTTATTAGCTGACGTTGGCTCAACATGTAAAGCTGGCTTAAGGTATCACGTTCGCTTTTCGAACTACCCGCACTTGATCTTAATTTTCTAATCAACCGACGAAAACAAAAGGAGGAGGTTCTCAATTCGACGTGTATTTTTTTTTGTATGATCACGCATAACTTTTTACAGAGTAGTCCGATTTTGATGATTCTTTCTTTTTATTGGAAAGCGTATACCCCGAGGGTGGTCCCATTTAAATTTGGAAACAATATTCTTACCCTAAGGGTAGAAAAATAGGGGATGATTGATTGTTCAGCTACTGATTGTACTATATGACCACGCACAACTTATTACAGAGTAGTCGGATTTTGATGATTCTTTTTTTATTGGAAAGCGTATACCCCAAGGGTGGTCCCATTTAAATTTGAAAATAATATTCCTACCCTAAGGGTAGGAAAACAGGGGATGATTGACTAACTTTTTACAGAGTAGTCTGATTTTCATAATTCTTTTTTATTGGATAGATAGGGTATACCTTGAAGTTGGTATTATAAATTTGGAAAAAAAATTACCCCAAGGATGGAAAAAAGTATAAAATAAAAACTTTTTAACAAAAAATTAAATTAAAGCTGAGGCACCGACTTCAAACTGGTACCTAGATTAAGGTCAAACAAAAAAGGTATTATTTTTTGCTTTTCAGTTTTTTCGGCGGTTTAATTTTTTGTTAACAAGTTTTTTAAAACAGTATTTCAACGTAATTACTTCCAGTCCTGGAATAGGTGTAGTTATGAACAATCGCGAAAATTTAAACTAATGTGAAACTTAAAATAGCTTCTTCTTTGTCCCGAAGCATTTGCAGTATCGCAAACGCATCTAAGTACATTAGAATATCAACAGTCACGTGGCCGTCTATACGGTACGGGGCCGCCATTACGTATTGTCCAACAAATATCACAGCAATATCTAAGCCAAGACCTGTTCTCGAGATCCTGTACAGCCCAAAGGCCAATTTGTCAAATCACACGGGGAGAAATAGTTGACAATTTTACAACTCTGTTTTGTCAACGAACTAATTAGTCAAATGATATCTTTTTTTCTAATGTAATTAGGTACATAAGGTACATTATCTATTTTTTACACCAATTAATAAATATATTTATGAAGGACAACAAGAAAATAGTTTACAACTATTTATAAATAACTATACTAAACTACATAAAAAAAACTGACACTAAAACTTTATAACCATGAAAGAAAAATAGGCAGTGTTCCCTCTTTAAATATCTAAATGAAGTAATTCTTTATCAAAAGAAGCTGCCAGCTATTTCGCTCCGCTATGGCGTCGATTAGCATCTTTGTAATCTCTTTATAAGGTCCGAAATGCTAGGACCTCATGAACCAAGAGACTTAAATTAATTTTTTAGTCTTCTATATAATTAGAACATCCTAAAACAGTACGTAACTACACATGAGATAAGATTTAAAGTCTAAGGCATAGAGAGTGCAGTGACTCCTAGCACCATCTAGTATCATTGAATAGAGAAACTGCTCTCTCTCTATTGTTGTCTAAATTGCCACAAAATTACCTACCATTATTTGATGTGAGGAATGTCCACTTAAAGTTAATCTTCTATGTATAGTCGAATATTTACAGGTCAAGGTCAAAAATAAAAATTGGGATAAAACTCTGCCTCTGCTTGTTTACAATTAAATATTAGGTGCCGTCTCTTATGTTACACCTACTAGGAAAAAATATATTTTTACCTACGCTCCTTAAACCACAACTTGCTTGACAACATTAGAAGTCATTTAAAAAGAACTCTCATTTAAAATAAACACAGACAGGAAAACGTAAGGTTAAATGCCTTGGGCTACGGAAACCGCATTAAAATAATACAAGGAAACCAAATATGCACCATTGACAAGTATTATAAAACAAATTATACATGATTATAGTTCTTGTTAGTGAATTCGCAATGCTCAGTGCCAAAGCGGGCGCACGTTTCGCTAAGCATTTAGGGGTGGAAAGAACCGCAGGCAATTACTTAAATATAGGGAAATGGTATGACATGTTGTTGCGGTTGACCTGGCCAATTTTTACCCAGTCTTGATATGCTTCAACTTCAAAGAGGAGCCTTCGACAACTACTTACATCTAGCGGCCCAATCAGCGGGATCATACCTTAGGTTGTGTTTTGGCTGCTGTCGCTTTTTAGGTTGACAAACAGAACCCTATTATTGTCTTTGCACCAAGTGGTCTACATTATATTGATTGCGAGTGGTCACGTACGCGAAAAAATATCATTTGACGTCGATTACTTTGCGATAAATCAATATTAATTAAGTAGGGGACGACCTAAATTTAAAAATAAAGATCACTGCTCTACACCGAACCGTAATAGATATATAGACATCTGAAATTTATACGTAAGGTGTATTTCTATTACCGCAACTACTACAAATATTTGAAATTAAATTAAATTTAAAATTAAAGGGGCTCTCATACAACCAATATCAAATAACCCCACCCCACTCACACAAGTACATTTTGCTTGAAAGCAAGTGCTCTGCTAACGCTGGAGTTGATAAATACGGCTATTTATAGTGTATACTTTGATATAAGTACCTACAAATTTGGACGAACCTCTCAGTACGTGACTCCGACTCACACTTGGCCGGTATTTCATGATAAATACTATAAAGTACAATGTTAACTATAAGTTTTTTGGCATTTTGTACGCAAGTTTCAAAGCACGGCTCCAACTCGGCTTGGCCGGTTTTTATCATCATCAGCATCACATCATTTCAGCCGAAAGACGTCCACTGCTGAACATGGGCCTCCCCGTAGGCTCGCCAAGCAGATCGGCCCTGCGCCATCCGCATCCAATGCGTTCCCGCCACCTTAATTAACCAGGTCGTCGCTCCATCTTGTTGGTGTTGGTTTTTTATAATATTTCGAAAAGAAATCTTTCCTTTAAGGGTGCCTTCGCGTGCGATGAAGCTCAACAGTCGCATCGCATATTTAATCGCGCCACCATCAATTAGGACCATGCCCGCTCTGGGGGGCTAGCCTTAGAGTATGCGCGCACGAGCAACTTTGTCTCCGCGACTATTTTATCAAGTCTGTGTATTTGTACCCCGGGAGTCACGGCGCTACGTGTGCGTACTTCCATACTAACCCATAGACTTGTTAAAATAGTCGTGGAGACAAAGTTGCTCGTGGCGCATACTCTTATACTACGAAATTCGATTTTCGAACTTCGTATCTTGCCGTTCCGTTCACGCTAAACATAGCGAGTAAAAGGGATGGCACGCACGATACGAACTTTGAAAATCGAGTTTCGTAGTAGTCCCCCTGCTCTGAAATTCGAAAATCGAATGGTACCATCTCGCTCACTCTAGTATTAAATACTAATAGCGTGACCGTGACGGCACGATACAAAGTTCGAATTTTTAAGGCCTGTAGGTCTAGGTACTACCAAATTAGAAATTCGAAGTTCGTACCATTCCGTCCCTTTCACTCTTCTGTTCAATACCTACTATGAGAGCAAATGGAATGGCACGATACGAAGTTCGAAAATCTAATTTTTCTCAAACATGCTATGAAATATTGACGTTATGTTCCTTATAGTACGCCATGAAGTGTCACGATGCAGGCGCGGCGTGGTGTGCAGCTAGACGAGAGGTCAATAATCGAATTTCATACAACATTGCTGGCCTTGGCCAGCAAAGTGATTGTCTACTGTTTCATACCATGACGTTTATAGGTCTATGGCATCATAGCATTTAGCCATTAAAAAAAACTATAAGCAATTTTCCACTACGCTTATTTAAGGTAAGGTAAGATGATGATGATGATGGTGATGATGATGGTGATGTTGATGGTGGTGATGAGATGATGATGATGATGTTGATGATGATGATGGTGATGATGATGATGATGGTGATGATTAGATGATGATGATGAGATGATGATGATGATGTTGATGATGATGATGATGGTGATGATGAGATGATGTTGATGATGATGATGATGATGGTGATGATGATGAGGGTGATGATGAGATGATGATGATGATGTTGATGATGATGATGATGATGGTGATGATGGGTGATGATGATGATGGTTATGATGATGGTGATGATGAGATGATGATGATGATGGTGATGATTAGATGATGATGATATGATGATGATGATGATGATTGTGATGTTGATGGTGGTGATGAGATGATGATGATGATGTTGATGATGGTGATGATGATGGTGATGATGGGTGATGATGATGATGGTTATGATGATGGTGATGATGAGATGATGATGATGATGGTGATGATTAGATGATGATGATATGATGATGATGATGATGATGATGATGATGATGATGATGATGATGATGATGATGATGATGATGATGATGATGGTGATGATGATAGTGATGATGATGGTGATGATGAGATAATGATGATGGTGTTGATGATGATGATGATGATGATGGTGATGATGATGGTGATGATGAGATGATGATGATGGATGATGTTGATGATGATGGTGATGATGATAATGATAATAATGATGATGATGATGATGATGGTGATGATGATGGTATGGTGATGATGGTTATGGTGATGATGATGATGATGGTGATGATGATGATGATGATGGTGATGATAATGATGTTGGTGATGGTGATGGTGATGATGATGGTGATGATGACGACGACGATGACGATGATGATGGTGATGGTGATGGTGATGATGATGATGATTATGATGATGATGATGCATGTTTGAGAAAAACTCTATACAAGCCTTGGCCACGAACAAACGAGGCCATCTAGAGATACGAGGCCGGCAATCCCCTATTTCGCGGCTGCTGCAGTAATGTACTATTGTAGTCCTGTCAAGAGTGTAGCGACTTAGCCTTCCCAATTGGCCAGCTAGCACGATGTTGCGTGCGTCTAAGCCTCCTATGAGGCTACAAAGAGAGCGATCATAGCTGTTGGTTGAGATTTGGTAGGATTGAACCAAAGCTGGGGTGGGGGGCTACTCCGAAATTCAAAATTCAAAGTTTGAATCGTACCGTCTCGCTCGCTCTCGTATTAAATACTATTAACATAAGCGGAATAGCACGATACGAAGTTCGAATTTGGCATTTCGGAGTATAATAAAAGGCCTGCAGGCTTATTGTCTAACACTTCTGACGCTTGCCTTCGCAATCACTATTTCTTTCTGTCAAACGGTATAAGATGATGACAGAAAGAGATGGTGAAAGCGAAGGCAAGCGTCAGAAGCGTTAGACAATACGTCATCTGGTCTTTATACTACGAAATTCGATTTTCGAACTTCTTATCGTACCGGTTTTTTTATGCTAATAGCATTAAACATACTAAGAGTGAAAGGGACGGCACGATGCGAACTTCGAATTTCGAGTTTCATAGTTTCGAGTATATAGAAGCCCCCTGAAGTCCGGAATTCGTAGTTGGCCACAAAAAGTGCGACTGGGCAGTTACATCAAATGGTAATTAAATAAATTAGTTGTACTTTGTTATTTTGCATAACAAAGTACAACTAATTTTACAAGCGCTACTCTCGCTTCAGTTATATTAGCTAGAAAGGGAGTTCCGTTTGTAACATAAGTTGTACTTTGTTATGCAACAGGCCCCTGATTAACCTTTGAACCGCAAACTCATTGCGAACAACTGATACAGTACCTATGTTCTCCTACTTATTGTTGATTTGTTTGTGGATATTAATTGTATTTAATAAAAAACTTAATCTAAGAATTTAACAAAAGTAGTAGAACATTCCTGAGAAGGAACTCTACTCAGGATTTCGATCTTTGTCTAGAGAGTAGAAACACGTTAAGTAATTTTATTTGTATAAATTTGGCTAGAACCAGCAAACCACATTAGCACAATGTTTAACTACCATATTTCAAATAAGTAGGTACTTAGTTATTATCTGCACTAACTTAAAAATTAATAAATACTCGTACCTATTATTGTTCCTTTCTCTGTAAATTAAATGCGAGCAAACTTTATGTCACAACAGACGCAAAATGACATGTGGCAACTCACTACTCACTTGCCACTGCAAGCTTTGGGAATTGCGGCGTTCCACAATAATTATACGACGACATATGCTAGCACAGATAAGTATTTAAACGGAATTGGTATGTTGTATCGGTTAAAACAAACGCATAATAATTGGCTTACCCTTGTATTAACGCGTTAAAGGTTATCTTATCGCAAATAACAAAGCATTGATATGCGTACTTTAATTGTTGTCGCGTAATGAATCGACCTAAAGGTTAATTTGTCAATTGTTAATACTCATAGTTGTTGAGTTCATTTAAAGGTTAATTTTACATAAGGTGAATTATACTGAGATCCTTAGTATATTTTTAGTATATTTTCATCAGTAATTAAAAATAATAATGGTTAATATTATTGGTTGCCTGGAAGAGATTGCTTCGAAGCGATAAGGCCGCCTATTGCTTACCTTGTATATTTTTTCCATGTATACTTGTTTTTCTGTATTGTTTTCTTTGTGGTGTACAATAAAGAGTCATTGTATTGTATTGTAATTAAGTAATTTCTAAAGCTGGTATTGGCTGTTTCGACACAATTACAAAAACTTACCGGGTACTTTTTTTTCGGTTATACAAAATTAGTGTTCCTCGCTCAGCTAACTTAACTATTTTTTTTAATAAGTCTCGTTTAATTTAGCGTGTCCATTACTCAGAATTTGCGATCTCATTTTGTCATATTATGAATATCTTAAATTTAATCAGGCTATTTTAAATAATGGAGTCAATTTAAATATGAAACTACCGTGAGACTCACTCATAGCGAAAATAAACGGATCACTTGGCAGCCGCCATGACGTGCGACTCCGAGAGTAAGGGCTACGGATTAACCCGAAACGAGTTAAACTCGTTTTAAGACGTGAGTGATCCGTTTATTATCACTATGAATGGAGTCAATGCTTACTTATACTATACTTCGTTTTTTTTTAGCATTATAATGAAGATAAGCGATCTTGACGTGTATTTTTATTGAACACTTTTGAAAAATAAGTCACAGCTAATATGTAACAATTTGAAAGGAAATATGGTCATTTACACTCTTTTGGCTAAATAATAGTTACTATTTTTTTAAAAGCGTTTTACATTAAAAAGACTCGTCAAGATTGTTTACCTTATTTCTACTAATGCTAAAAAAACGAAGTGTAAGTCGGTACTATTGAACTACATCTTCAAAAACTTTCTCATTTATAATATTCATAGCATTAACGTGATTAGTCAAAATAAAATCAATGTTATTACTCAGTCGAAGTAACTGTATCACGTATCTTTTCACAGTTAATTTCACAAGATTTCTCGGGCAGAAGGTTGGCATAGGTACCAAGATGGTGGGTTCCGCCCGCGCGCCCTGGTACGCGATTCAGTTTCTTCGACTAAGTATGCCTATAGGGTAGTATTTCTTCAGGCGCTTTGCATTTTTGGGTATAAAATATTTTCTATAATTTTTTTGTTTTTCCTTTTTTATTTTTTTTAACGGTGAAACGTAAGACATACGAGTATAGTTAAGATTTTTAGTTTTAGTTTCTTAACTAAGGGACCGCACACATCCCTGTATGTTTTATGTAATTTCTTTAAAATTTTATATTGTAGTGTTTTTGTTTGTTTGTAATTTTTTAATTTTCTTTTGAAAGGATAACTGTCTGCCAAGTTTCCTGCGGCGCATTCTTCTTGGTAATGGTGGTCCTTCGGTAAGCGCTGGTAGTTTTCAAAAATGTGACATGTATAAAAGAACCCTTTGCGGCCTACTTGCAGAATAAACGTTAAGATTTATGTTTTTTTTTTGTAATTTTTCTGTCAATAAATTAATAAAACAGAGGAACATACTTTACTTAACTATGTTAGGTATCCATGAGTTAAGCGCAAGACTAGTGAGCTTCAAGGCAAACTTTAATGGGTCAACAATGCCTTCATCAAAATCCAAGACTGCACATTACATTGCACATGCCATTTAAATGCACGTCCATAGACTGCAAAAGCTTCAAGACACGTACTCATAATACACGCATTTAAGTTCTACGTGACCACCATAGGTACCTATAATACGTTCTATCGGTAATTGTCCCGGCCAATTAGGTAGGTATATTGAGTTTCCGTTTTGTGTCAGCTTTTAGCATGCATCATGGGCATCTATCTGATAACATAATGGGCAGGTATGCTTATGTGTCAGTATTTAACGTTTTAATGTTGTATTAATTTCGCTTACGGTATTGGCAGGACCCACAGGCAGGGCAGGACCGAAAGTAGGCAGTTAGCGTTAACAGTTACTGTTGAAACATTCAAGCTCTAGAAAATGTAGAGTTTATCTTTTCACCACCTCTGCACGCTCTTAGGTATCGGTTGCTGGCTGTACCTGCATTATTTCACGACTTCAATGAACGACACTTTAAACCGAAAAGTTCTCAGCATGCATCTGGACCAAGTTTTTTATAATTCAGGCCCAATACTTTTTCAAGGCAAATTATAATATCAAAATATTTCACAGCTAAAGCTTGCATTGTCAATTCTTATATTTGTGATGGTGTGATGGTAGGAAAGCTGAGCAGGGCGTTTGCGCAGTACGCACGTTTTCAGAACTGTCTCAAGCTCGACATCTGAAAATAGAAGCGAATAGCGAGCACGGCGGCTGCCGTAATTACGTTATCGGGCGCGCGCGCGCATTGGTGTGCGGCCAGCCAATCGCCGACGCCGATCAACCATCAACGATCGTTAGAGCATCGATCCTTTTCGGTTATTACAATAATTCCGACACGATTGCATCTAATTGCGCCGGTTTCCAGTCGTGGCTCAGAATTACCGATGAATATGTCTATGATCCCTGCCTTGATATTGTAATGCTTCACAATTATTGTGAAATCGATTCCTTGTTGTGAAAATTATTTTGCGGCATTAATTTTCCGTTGTTAGATATAATTTTGCGGGACGTGTTTTCCGCGTCTTAATTTGTTCGCAACGAGCGCTCGTTGCGGTGATTTGCTATTTTGCTCGTGACTGCTGAAGCATTAGCTGGACATAATGCGCTGTAAGTTGCTTGCCTCGCTCCTATCCGACCGAATGCCCCCGGTAATCGATTATTGTTATTAGTTATCTGTACATCCCTTTGAATACCTGACAACTCGTTATTATACGTGTATGTAAAAACCTGTGGTAACAACACCTAGTGTTAATACCACAGGCGTGAATCAGCGGGAACAATTTTATTGACACCATTATGTAGAAAAATTTGAGGCAACTACGAGTAATAATAATATTTTAAAAAGCATTATTATTTGTTATATGTAATTCTAATCGCATTATGTAATAAGTGAACACAAAAACACGTGTATTTTTCACAACAAAAAAAATGCTACCGGTGCAAAAAATGCATTAAATACTTAAATTAAATGTAGGTACCTGGTCTAGATTTGCCTTAAAAGTAGGTATAGTGAGTGGGGGTAAGATGAAAAGCAGTGTACGTATAAGATGAAAAACACTTGGGTGCTACGAGTAGTTTTTCATCTTACACTGCTCACTATAGGTACCTGGTTCTCTCCAAAAAGCATCTCAGTGACGAATCGAAATCTAACTAAGTAGAAACATTCAATTGCAAAAAGATGTTTGTACAGTGAACAAATTTGATTCCTAGGCCACTATAGAACCTTGTCGCATCAACTACTAGATAATTACAACATCAGTGCGGGTCAAAGGATTATCAACTTTCCGATCGTCAAAATTCAATAAACCTGTTGCTCCACGACATGAGAAGAAAAAGAAGTTTTGACAGAAGGACAGCGACAATCTAAGTTATTAATACACAATTGTACACAATCAAACTCCTTTCCTATTCATTATCGTTGACACATGTTCGCAAAAATGGAGATGGCAACATATGACGGTGTACTTCTGTTTGGGTCATACTCAGCGTAAAGCCAATTTTAGACCTGCAAGAAAAATCGTGCAAGTTGAATTACATTGCGCGATCGCAAAGCAAACTAGTTTGAAGTGGGCAAACGAACGCTGCTATGTAAAGCAACTTGCGCGATTTTTCTTGCTAGTCTAAACTGGGCTTAAGAAACAAAAGTAATCTCTCCTGTGGCCATAAAATTAGCGACTCCGAATCATCAAACTCCATGTCCACAGGAGAGACGCGAACGAAAAAATGTGCAAATTATTTTCTGGTTCATTTCCCAAATGTTTATTTTTTCTGAAACTGTAAACTATTCAGGTTATACCTATTTCAGGACTATTCTGTAGGTTAGGTTAGGTTAGGTTAAAAGTTTACAGTTTCAGAAAAAATAAACAGTTGGGAAATGAAACATTTGCCAAATGAATCAGTTTGGGAACAATAATTTCCGAAACATTAGTAAACCGGCTTAAACAAATTGATTTATTGTTACATGGTTTTAGGTGGCGTATTCGTAATAAGTAAAGTAAAACAAAATATAGTCGAGTTGACTGTGTCTAGGTTATAATTTAATGCTAATTATAAAATGGAGTTAATAAAATTTGATACTTATTTAAAAGATTGAGGATCAACTTCATTTGAAACCAATTCAGACAATTCATTGAATAAGTATTGGAACAAGAACACGAAGAACCGTATTAAATATATCTATTTACAACCTACCTACCTACTCGTATACCAACAGTGGATTGAGGACAAAATTTAACCTCGGAACATACTTTGAGAAAATTCAGATGATTTATTTTAAAATACCATGTCGATGTGGGTAAGTTAAAATAAACCTAACCCTTCCAATTTTCCCTCCTTTAACCAAACGCTTACGTTTGCTGTCATTCTGACCATCTTATAAGATTGACTTTCCTTTTGTAAAGGCACCAAGGCACCATCTCTACAACTGATTACGACCATTTGACATTAACAAAATAAATATTGCTTCTTTGCAACTGGCCCAAAAATGACTTACTGTATAGTTCATGGAAAACGATCTAGATTTATCACGGTTCAAGTACAGCAAATAGCTGCGAGACGCCGAAGTTTCCAGCGTCAAAGGCTAACTATTGACTAACTCATAATTAGGAGCAACCGCCGTCCGACGCTGCCTTCACCCGCTCAACATACTTACTTAGCATACATCCAAACTAAGTAGGTACATTCCCTAACTGTCACTCCTCCCTCCACGATACATTAGCAGGCAACCACACAATCTCACAGAGCTCTTCATTCTCCTAATGTTCAAAGCAACATAAAAACACCAACCTACCTAAATTGTAACAATAGCTCTTAATATCAACTTCAATTTAGCAACGGAAGCTTAAAAACTACCATCGGCAAAGGTTTTAGTAATGTTTTTACCAGCGGTTTATAGCCTCACCGCTAGATGGAATGAACCGTCGTACATAATCAAACCACATGCGGGGCAGTAATTGCTTCCACATTCAAAGACCCGCTCACATCACGCCGTATAATGACAAAAATAGTCCAAAAAGTGCCTCTGCATATGAGATATTTTTTTCAGAGTTCGCAGCTCACATGGAACTAAATTACGAAATAAAAGATTAAGTTAAAAGATCAATAAACTTAATAAATGATCTTAATAATTGTTGTATTACGGATACAATGGAGCGGCGTCGTGAGACGTCATTAAGGCGCGAACATCATTAATTTTATTCGCGGCTTTTTGACGTAAAGGCAATGGCGTCTGTCAGATTTGAAAAGCCGCGGCTGCACTGCTGCCACCTGTTGGTAGCGCGGAGAATTAGACATTAAGCCTGCGGCGTTCCACTTGGCTCGTGCTGCAAACCCGATTGCACCCTGCTACGCTGACTCTCGAGAAGTGCAGGCTTTCTGTGAATCAAATACGTCCACCTAAGTCTCAAAAGCTGATAACAGAAAAATTGGATCACAAGATCGAATTCAGTGACCGTTTAAAGTTGGTAATTAATTGCGCTAGGACTATCTAACCTGAGACACTGTTCCAAAAACTATAGTGTACTGTAAACAACTTAAACAAGTCCTTATTTCAGCTCTATTTCTATGAAATTATAAATGAATCAAAATAAAACTCATAGTTAAAAGAACTAAACCGAACTCTGACTTACAGCATTCATAATTGACAAGTGGAACGCATCTCAAAAATTATACCGGCCAAAAAACGTAAGCCGTCTTCAGATTAGATTTCTTTTTGGTAGCTAATTGCGTTTTATCAAATTAAAGCAATTCTGCCCGCGGCGGGCGCTCCGTGATTGATAGTGTTTGACGAAGCCCGTTCCCACTAGTTTTACAGAATAAACTGTTGTGATTCACACTAATCTTTGCCATTTGTCACGTGGTTATGTGATCCTAATTTTTGGGTGCATTCAAACAACAACGCTTTTCTCGTTTGCAATAATTCTTCCAAATTCAAAGTTTCTTCTTATGAATACTTGTATTTATTTACAACGACAAACGTTCCTTGAACAGAATTTGTCATAGACAGTTGCAGACATAAATTTTATTATGAGTAGGTATAAAACTAGGTATCTACTTGATTAAAATTCTTATTCAATAGTTCTTATTTCATTGAACCATCAATAATAGCCGCGGGCTACGCTACTGGTTTATTAACCGTTTGCGAATGTTGTGCATTTTTTATGCCTCAAGTAAAATAAGTTACGAGTCATAGCACAGTAACGGTCATGCTAGCGATATATAGTAGGAGAAATTAGAATTAAAATAATAATTATCGTTTGGCAATTATGTGTTGGGGAGAGGTGCTTTGAAGTGGTCGATGCAGTGTCGGTGTCGCGGCAGGGCGCGGGTCAGCGTCGTCTCAATCATTAGGCGCTGGCGGCGCGCACAAAGCGGTGATTGATGCGCCCGTTTACGGCTCCCAGTGGCACCGCGGTGTAAAAAACGAACGTTTTATTAACTCGTTTAGGCACCGCTGCTCATTAGAATTATTAATCAAGCCGAGGCGGAGAGATAGCGCGAGTATGATGTATCGAGCTTTGATTACATTAACGCATTCGGCCGGCGGTAATTAAAACCGCGCCGGGAAGTCCGCGGTCCCCGGCGGAACAAAAGCCGCGGCGGACCCGCAACAATTAGAACGTGCTTCACTAATGACGCGCGATGAAATATTAGTTCGCTAATTCCTCGCCAGGTGCTACAGTCTAAGTGTTTTACACCTGCGTTCGTATGCGCTGCGTTATCGGCGATTATTTCATATTATAATGGAGCTCGGTCCAGGACAGGATTCGCAGCCCGTGGTGGGTCAACCGTGGGCGTAAATCGCGCAGAGATATGGCGCTCTCTAATCTAATCTCGCGCAGATATGCCCGACATATAATACACATACCATAAACAAGGCAATGCTTTCCTGGATACTAAAGGATCAAGATGGAATATGTCTATAATTTTTTTTATAATTTTTTATTTTTTTTATTTGAGTATTTGCGCATAAATAGTATGAAGAAAGTGTTCACGGCGAATTATGAGGACGACAGGTGCCATCGCTTGCTGTGGAAACAAAGGATTGGCATGATCAATGCGCACGTGCACAGAAAACCGCAAACTCCAACTCAAAATTGAAACCGTATAACAGCGCTTTAAAAGCTCACTCCACTCTGCTAGCCAAGAATAGGGTTACCATTACGATTATAAGTACGACCCGACTTTTGACCGTTCGTCCAAATTTGGTCAAGTTTTTAAGTTGTTCTGATTTATTCTTAAGTAAAAAGTTATATATATAGTAGGTATATTTTACACGTAAAATTTGGTTAGCGTCGCAAAACTTACGCCTTTCATTAACCCGATCGATAGTGTAATTGCCTGAACTTTTTTTGGAACGTCTACCTTTTTGTTCGGGATCTATGAATTTAGATTTGTTAACCCTAACTGGGAATGACGTGGAAATAACAATTTGCACGCACTCGGAGCTCGGAGCCTATAGTGCCAGAACAAAGGGCGCACGCGCCCCTTGTCTTGGGAACCGCATACAGGACGCTAGTGAAAAGCTGCGGTTCAACGGTAATATTATACGCCTTGGTTAATTCTAGAGTAAATGTGACACTTGAAAAGGAAATTGTACCGTTTAAGGCAGGTCTTACTGATGGACCTAGGTACATCCGTTCGCAGGATCTGCGTAAAGAGTAATGTAGAACAGCGATTCCTAGAAGGTGGTCTGCCGAACCCTGAGGCTCCGTGGAATGGTTACAGGGGTTCCGCGGTCTGTTCTAGAATTAAATAAAACATTCGTGGAATAGACTCATAACATAACGACGCAGTGTAATTATTTTTCACATACATATATATTTTGGTCTTTCTTCGAATCTAGCAATATGTTTATAAGTACATATAGTCAAAGTACAAGGCAAATAAACAATGAAGTTATCAAAATAGCCAGCCAGGGCTCCGCCAAAAAAAGTAGATCAGTTAGGGTTCCATGGCCAAATGAAATTGGGAACTTTTGGTGTAGAAAACACTATAGGTACCTACCAAGTGACACACAAGCCACCCCTCTAGTTAACGCTATAGGTAGACTTTGTTTTATAGATATTTTTCAGCAGTTATTTATTACCTTCAACTTTTCTTCCGACAAAAGTAAGAATGCTACAACAGTTAATCATAATAGTTAAGTTTAGTTATTAGTATAGCAGATTATATACAGTAATACCTAGTTAATATAATAGTATATTTGGTTAATAGAAAAAAAAAGTCTGTTAGCTAATAAGAATGTTAACTTTTGTACTTTAAACTAAGTTCAACAATAAAGGCTTATTATTATTATTATTATTTACTACCTACAGAGCTCTGATGTTTATGATGGCGACTGTACTTGGCAACTCGCACGGAATGAGCGGAAAAAAAACGCTCGCCGCGCTGCCAATTGCGTGTAGTCGAGGCCGGTCAGTAAGGCCCCTAGCACGGGGCGTTTTTTAAATGCGCCGTCGACGCACATTTTAGGAACGCGCGTTTACAGCGCGTTTTTCATTCCATAAAACAACCATAATAACCTGCGTGCGTATCGCGTTTGTATCGATACAAACAAAAGCGCGTCGACGGCGCGTTTAAAAAACGCCGAGTGCTTAGGCCCTAAGCGCCTCTTCTATGCTATGAGATGCCATGTTAGACAAGCTTTTTTGTTACGTTATATACTTAAGATACTTAGTTATAGCATTATCATTGAACTTTTACCTATAGTACTCGTATGTAACCTACCAAATCGTAAGCCAATCCATCTCTGAAAGTGGTTCAAAATTCACACGATTAGGTACATAAACCTCTAGCTTTTTCTAGTGGCATAAAAATTAATATTGTGTATACCCGTTTACTTATCCTACTAATATTATAAATAAAAATATATGTACAGATGTTTTTTGCTCAATAATAAATTATACTACAACGAATTGACCGATTTAAATGAAATTTGACATGAAGACAGTTTAGTCCCGGGTAAGGACAAAGGGCGCACAAATTGTCGCATTTGTAACATTAGTAGGACTTACCTTTGACAGTATCACAACTAGTTTCAATCAGGATCAGCTAATATGTTGCGCAGACGATTCACGACCTGATTAGTGGAAATTAAACAGTCAGCACGCTCGTGATCGCGACGGGATGCGGCGTTTATTCAGTTTGCACGTCATTATACACCAACGCACTAACAACGAGCAACGATTTTAGCGTGAAGGTGGCCTCTTTTATCTCCATATAAAACAAAGGTGACAAAAAACAAGGAGTCAAGGGCAAAGTCACCCTTAACATTTACCAAAGGGATTTCAGATGAGTGATCAGCCTAGAACTAAGATTAAAGTAACGACTGTGTCAGTAATTTCCTCGGCTCCGTTATTAAAGAGTGCTGCTGCTTTATTGGAATACCAAATAAGCCTATTCGGTTCATCATCTCATTCATCTGCATCAGTCTACTGCTGGACCTGTGCCTCCTCTCAGAATAAGAGATCTTGGGCCTTAGTTCCCACACGGGCCTTGACCGGATTGGGAGCTTCACATACACCATTGAATTTCCTCGTAATGGTACAGATTTTCTCAGGATGTTTGCCTTCAGCTTAAAGCTCATGGTAAATTTCAAATGTAATTTTGCAATAACTATATAAAACATGTTTAACGCCGAAGCATCTTAATGAAAAACAACATTTAACCTTTCTCCTCTGCTACCAAAACCTACTTTTACCTTTACCTTTATCTTTGGAGGCACATATGAACAAGGTAAAAAAGTTGTAGTTTATTACAGACCTCAACAAATTATACGTAGCGCCTAATTTAATCACTTACTATTAACACATCTCATATTAGTAAAACTATGAGAAATATATTGAGATACGAGTAAATGTACGAACACAAACATAACAGGATCTGAGGATTCTATATTTCGTTATAATTATCATTAAAATTAACAACCAGTTGTATTGTTGATCGGAGGTCGGGAGTGAAAAATCCCTTACGCCAGTAATGTATTTGCACTTATTAATAAAGGTTTTAAATATAGAAGTACCGACCTAGCCTACGTAGCCCTGATTTTCAGTAACGCCTTCATTTTATTAAAAACTTATATTATGTGAATAAGTATGGCCGATAAATTTTTATGTTAATGACACGAAGTATAGCTATTCTACAAGGTGTATCTTTGAGGCGACCTTTAAACAAGTACAAATCGTTTAAGTAAGTATTCTAAGCAGGTTTTAATTGCCTTCTCCATTACATTTATTAGAACTTCTCACTGCATTATTCGCCAGTATCCTTACTGTCTGAACTCAGTCATCCAGTTTCTGGCGACACCGTACCACGCAGGCACCATGTCTCTACAACTCACCATTTTAGGTATTTTGTATGTTATTGCAATATGGCAGATTTTTTCCTAGGCTAGGTAGGGGATGATAGAGAATACTCGTAGATATAGTAATTCGACCAAATAAGTGCTTTTCCGATTTTGTTTTACAGTTCCTACATCAGAATAACGACAATTACCTAGATTTTCAGTGCATTCCGTTGCTACTCGTATACCTTTATTTACGTATTACAGTGGTGGTTCTCGCGGGGCTAGCTTTAGCCGCTCCCAAATCCCGCGACAAGAGCCATGTGAACTGCCACGAGTTCTCGCGCGGAGTGAAGTTCGAAGACCACCAGGCCGTGGGCTCCTGGACCCTGCTGCGACTGAAGACTGAGAACACGAACAGCATCGACAACGTCCATTGTGTCGACTTCGTTCCTGTTCATGACAAGGTATGGCCTTTGTGGCGACGTTAAGCCAAAAGCTATTAGTAACGGAATGTTTTTATAGCAAAATTCCAAAAAATATTACCGTTCAAACAGATATAAAATGCACATTATTTGTAAGGCGTACTATGAAATGAATGATATCCCATGTTGTAAATAATAGCGTATCAACTGTGTTAAAAAAGTTCTGTTAAATAATTCGGTTGTAAGTAATTAAACAACATTATAGTTAGATCGGTTTTGAAAAAATATATGTACTTTGATGACCCGGACACAGGATTATTCTCGATAGGGTTTTTCCGAACCGTAGATTCTTCGACAATCATAAGTGTTTTTTTGACGGTAGTTGGTATAAATGTTATTGAAGTTGTTGGACTTGCGTTCACTCACAAACACACGTATGTGTAACGAATTATGAAGGAAAATTTCACAGCCGTATTATTATTTATTTATCGTATGGCTTCTGGTTCTCTACTTAAACTAAATATTTAATAAACTAGAATAGATTTAAGCCTTACTTAGAGACCGACAATGTTGTTCATACATAATGCAGGCTGCGTTCAATTTGACCTGACCGCGACCGCAGAACGCATTCAGTGTGACAAATCCTTAAAGGTAACGAGTAATGGCCGACCATTGAGAATTGTACATTGAATATTTGTAGGTTATATTATTAAGTAATTCTTATTGCACGTGGACTGATTGGCTGGAATTTCCCTTTATATACAGCAGAATCATTTATTAATTATTCTAATATGCTTTCCAAAGATGATCAAAAACCCAAGGGTAAAATAGTTCAAATAAAGTTGTGATATGAGTTTTTTGGCTGTAGTGAAAAGTTTTAATTTTGTGGGTTAACACCATTATTGATTTCTTGCGATGATTTCTTTCATTATTTCAGGAACGTAAGGACCTTGAAGACCTGATCGGCATGTATGTGGAAAACCTAGAGTGGAAGAACCTAACACTGAAGATGCAAATACCGTGCGCCACAGCCAATTCCAACCGATCAGTCAGCTATTTCCTGGAGAGACTGGACGGAGACGGGTCCTATAGGACTCTGCAGATGCCACAGAGTACAGGTCATTAATTCTGTTTCAGTATATGTAAACCTAAAACCACGCAACTCCCAACTATAGCAAACATGGTACTCCAGACCGAGCCAAGAAATTATTTAAAAATATATAGAGCTATTATTATATAATTTAAAAATTTGTTTTTTTAAATGAAATAAGAGCTTAACTACTTTATTTATTTAGGAGAAAACATAAAAGAACATTCTTATGTTCTTTTATGTTATTCTACATCTTAGCTTAAATGCCAGGTAGGTTATATAAAACCATATACATATAGTTTTACATGAAATAATATTACGTAGTTAAAATAGTTTAAATAAATTAAAACTTAAAACTAAGGTAGTTTCTGTCATTTAATTGCACAAACTTACGAGATTACTATGTCATATTTTTAGATAAGGGTCACAACAACCCATGCTAAAATTGGTTTATCTCGACGTTTCGGGTACTTGTGGACTTGGACTTGTATAACTGACTAGGTGCAAAAACGTGACGCCGTAAAAGTCGATTTTCTCAGAGTAGCCAAATTTTTTTACGTGACGTCACTACACTAACTGCGAGGAGCTCTCGCTTCTCTCACTCTCTGAACACTTTAAAGTACTTCAAGTATAAACTGAAAATTAATTCCCCAGCTAAATTGGACCTGGCTGCGTTCCACCGCTACCCAGTGAAGCTGAAGCTGCTGGAAGGCCGATACCTGGGCATGCACGACTGCCTGGACCGGGTGGCTTTCCTCATGGGCCGGCAGCCAGAAGCAGACGACCGGCTGAAGAAAGTGATCGAAGCCTTCTGGCCGGATGAAGCCTGAAGACCAGCTCAAATTAGTAGAAGCTAAACTTATTTGATTTTTTCTTCGATGTTATTGATGTCAAATTCGGTTCTTCTATCTCAAAGTTATTTTTTTTACAATATAAGTTTGCGTTTGACCACAATCACGCCTGATAGAAAGCGAAGATGAGGCTTACGATGGAGCACGCTTGCCTAGTAAATGCTCTTTCACCCTAGACTTTTGCCCAGATTGTATTGTTCAGGGAGCACAGTCGCAGGCAGGAAATTCTACTTCTGAGCTGTACGGTTGATGACGGAAGAGCGAAAACGCTTTGTGCGGATTTTGGGAATACTGACAACGAAAGGGGTGGAGACCCCGCCTATAGGTAACGCCACCAGAGTTGAGGCCACACAACCACATCTCATGTAATGACAGCGGGATTTTAACGTTGTGTTGTCGTACTTCTGGTCGACCTGTGGAAGAAAGAAGCAGGTGGAATGAGGTCTGGCAGTTCCGAAGTATATTCACCGAAATGTAGCCTATAGAATATCGATAGACAAGCTACTCTTCTGCGACGACGAAGACTCTAGCTGGCGGCAAAAATCCGCATCACGCATCAATTATGGTCGAATCGGTACAGTTATTTTATCATATTAAAACTTCTTCTAATGCTCGCGATTCAGCACTGTAGTAAAGCAGAGCAGCATTGTAGTATTTTTATGAACATTATCGCATAAGTTTAATAGAGAGTACGATAAATGAAAATATATTTGATCTTGGAATACGGTCATTTTATTTTATTCTTTCGATAATTATTTATGATTTATTTATTATTTATTTTTTTATTAATTATTATTATCTAAGTATAATAAGTAGGTATAATAGATAGCATTACCTAATGTACAAAATGCAATGTAGTAGAGGTATCCTCGACGTTGCACGATTAACATACACAAGCCTATGAAAAGATTCACAAAATATTAAAACATATCTATTCTAACAATTGTTTTGTTTTTTCGCGAATACTAAGTACGACTAAGTTAAACTACAAATAATTAATAGTTGCAATTATTCATTATTAATTTTATTTACTTCACGTCCTAAGAGACACCTTTCAGGCGATATTTTATTTTGATATGATTAGTGATTAGTTTCGGCTTGCTTAGCAAAAATAGTTAAGTACGAACTCGAAAATGAGAAAACACTTAACTTAAAATTTACAATGAGCTTTACGGTGAAGGAAAACATCGTGAAGAAACTTGCATACACCAGAAAGAAATCTAATGGTATGTGCGAAGTTCCCAATCCGCATTGGGCCTGCGTGGTAACTACAGCCGTAGCCCTCTCAATCTGAGAAGAGGCTTGATCCCTGCAGTGGCACATGTATAGGCTGGGATGATGATGATGATGAGGTGGTCATTCCTAGATGATAAAGCGAATCGGCCAATTGTGAATTGAATCCACACTTACCTATAGGGCTCCAAATCACCGCACATTTTGTTTGCAATTGGCTGTTATTAAGATGAAGCAAGAAACGCCGAAAAAACATGTTTACGACATGGGGATCTCCTTTAATTTATTTTTATTATTTTGGCTATATTGGCTGTAGCTGTTGTAATAGATTGTACAACGAGTGCATAAAATGTGTCATTTTTGATAGTTAATGGGCATTTCTATTTTTCGTTATACCAAAATTAAGAAATTGTTAACAGGGAGTTAAAATTAGTCCGCTTCGTTACGCACTTTTTCAAGCCTTTACAATAAAAAAAAATTAAGAAATCGGACAATTCTTCACTTCTTGTAAAAACATTGTTAAATTTGCTCGATTTGTTACGTTTGTGCGTAACGAAGCGGACTAATTTTAACTCCCTGTTAACAATTTCTTAATTTTTGGTACAACGAAAAATAGAAATGCCGTAATTCGAGGGTAAGATGGGTATTAGTTGCATTGCTACTTAATAGAATTGCTAAGTTTTATTAATTTAGTAATATAAAATACCTATGTATTATAAAAAAAAAGAAAAAAACAATTTAAAATTAAAACTTTTTTATGAACTTTCAGTGTTCGTGGCTGTTGGTGCCTGATTGCCTAGGTCTTAGGTCTTAGACGAAGATTTAACATTATGTATTACTGCATAAATAGCAGATTGTACAAAATGAGCATAAAACGATTAAAACGAGACATTTTACCCGAGACGTTCATAAAGCCACCAGAGCCGGTAGGTACGGCTAAATGGTTTAATGCTCTAGTTATGCACTCTACTTTTCACTTCTATTGCAAGGAAATCAAACAACAATATTGGAAATAAAATTCTTAAACTCTTATCTTCATGCATTGCAATTTGTATAATAATGTAGGTATTAGATTTGCATAGTTTTATTAATTTCTTTGAAAAAAACAAGAAATGTATGTTTTACAAATTTCTACGGTTTGTGGTTGTTTGCGTCGACGATTCTATTTTATGCACTAGAGCATGAAAAGCCAATTTATACAGCATTTTCTCGTCATAAAGAACAACTTTACAAGCATGAGAAGTGAAAAAGACATTTTTTGCAGCCTACATCCAGCATAAATACGAACTTTACGAAGATGAGAAATGGAAAAAAATAAGTGTATTCATATTACGGTTTACAAGATCCAGTAGCCCTGTGACAGACGGATAGTCAGACAGCAGTTCCTAAATATTAATAGGGTCCTATTGATCTCCTTTGTTGAAGTAATTTTATTTGGATTCTGTTTTTTCCTTTTGATGTGGTGATGAATTATTTTTCTGTTTTAACGCATGGTGTCGGGTAGGTATAGGTAGTTAGATAGGTAGCCTTTCAAAAATATTACTTATTTCCCAAAAATTATGTTTTGAGGGGCTAATTTATGTTAGTGTCTAGTGAGTCTCCCCTTCCTTCCTCCCGCCACCTCTCCCAGGCAAAGAGTTGTTTATTTTTGGGTACATATGTGAAAAAAAATCACGAAATTAGCGTACCTAAAATCTTTATTAAAAGGAAAACTATCGCAGCTAAGAAGGCGTCATACCTTAGGAGAAACGGTCAAAACTTAGATATTGAATATGTTTGCTGTAGGTATATTGCCTTACACTGCGCATGCGCCGACACGAGCTTGGCCGGTTTTTACATGAACCAAATTGACTGTTTGTCATTATTTTGCAATGATTACTGGCTCCTCGTTACCGACAGTTACTCGTTATTTCATAAAACAATGGGGTATATAAAAAAAGTAGTAGTTATAATCATAAAATTAAGCATTCGACAAGTCAAATGACGTAAATGGACAATTATTATGCAATTTAGTGGTGCAAGGGGTGCCACGGACCCCGGCTGGGCAAGCTGCCCGTTATTAGTTATTACTAAGTATCGATAGAACAATTATCCTATCCTTACTTACCTGTACTTGCAATTCGAACACGTGCTATTTTCAAGAAATTTCCCATGTACTTAAATCACTGCACCAATCGCGGTCGCGGCGCGGTAACCTAGTTTGGCTCAGGTTCCCAGTTCACTTCGAATGCAATTATTACAAAAAGGAATAACATTTAGCGAACTAAATATATGCTTAATTGCCGCACCAGTTCCGGCTACAAAATTAATACAAATATCTAATAATCAGAAAACCGACTGAACCATTACTTCCCACCCCAGCGCTACAAAACACAACCCCAACAAATAACGCTAAAGCACCACTCAAATTAAGTGTGCCTCGATCAACAGTCATTTTCGGTTACAATTAACCACACATTTGAGTGAAAAGTCAACCACCCACTCCAATTGATTTATTGTATTCCATGGGTTCCACCATTTTGTGAGTCGTATTGTATCACACGTGCCGCGGCCCACTGGAAGCGAACTTACCCAAAGTCTCGAGAGATTAGCTGCCTTTTTATTTTAATTTGTTATTCGGGTCATACGTAGCGCTAGAAACAAAACTCCTGTGGACATAAAATTAGCGACAAAATTAAGGTTTATTTAAATGGGGTGCAAGTTGGCCGGCCGTCCCACATGCCGATGTACACTTAACTAAAAGTATCGGCTATAGACCCTTAACTTTTGTCATGTCCACAGAAGAGATGCAAACAAAAAAAAATGAGCACGACCTATACACAAAATTCACAATACTTTTAAGGCTGAAAGGTGTGAGAATCTTATTTGCGGCTTACTGACTTACTTCATTATTACCAAGGATGGTATAGACTGGATTAGCAATCGCCATAGTACAGATCGTCCGCAGAAAAATAGTTCGATTATTAAATCTAGATGGCGCTGAAATATAGCCCGAGGCTTTGAAAGCAAAACAATAAGACTACAGATATTTCATATTACTACAAACGTATTAATTTTCAAAAATATTGCATAATAATACATTTGCAGTAATATGAAATATCTGTAGTCTTATTGTTTTGCTTTCAAACCCTCGGGCTATATGTCAGCGCCATCTAGATTTAATAATCGTACTATTTTTCCGCGGCCGATCTGTACTATGGCGACTGCTAATCCAGTCTATATCATCCTTGTTATTACTTAATATTCTCATTAATTTTAATAACTCGCTGCTGACTGGCATAAACAGTGGCGAATCCAGGGGGAGGTTAGGATGCTCTAGATTCCCTCCCTATCCCCCCGCTGAAGCATCTGACTTCTTCCATGACAAATCTTAAAGTTCACTTGATAATTAGTGTAAATACTGTTACGAGAAAAATTTACAATCTTATGGTATGGCCTGAAAAAAATATCGGTAACATACTTAGAGTACAGTAAAATTACATAAAGTTTACCACTGACAGATGGTTTGCCTTCATTTGATATTCGACTTTAACTACCTACAAATAAAGCCAATTTTAGAATACTGTTACCCACGTTTGCAGATTTTGTAATAGCTACTTTATTTGTATGGTGTTAAAGTTGGAAATGAAATGAAGGCAAGCCATCTGTCAGTGGTAAACTAAAAGTACCTAAACGTATTGTACAAGTTTCGCTCAGACAACGCCATTTATTAACCTTGCCTTTCGTATGCTTAGTAGCAGATCTGCAGCAAATTTTAAGGCTATCTTTTTGTATTTTTTTTTATGTCTGTATCATTGGATTTATTTGAAACAGTTGAGACTAGAATGCACAATTTTTTTCACTTCCCGCATACGAAAGGTTAAACGCTATTCTTGTTGAAAAATATTATCCCAGGGGCACGGGGATTTTTTTGTCTAAATATTTGTACGCCAAATATCATCCAAATCCGTTCAGCTATTGTGTAATTGACTAACAAACATTCAAATATCTAAACATCTTCACAAACTTACCCATTTATAATATTAGTAGCATTATGATGTTTATTAAATGTATTTGAAGTCTACTATATACGTACAAAGTCGTGAGCCCAGGGGGCTACTACGAAATTCGAAGTTCGCATCGTGTCGTCCCTTTCACACTTCTGTTTAATACTATTAACGTAAACGGAACAGCATGACACGAAGATCGAAAATCGAATTTCGTAAAGGCCTGGGGGGCTACTCCGAAATTCGAAAATCGAAGTTCGTATCGCATCGTCTTGCTCGCTCTTGTATTAAATACTATTAGCGTGAGAGGAATGGCACGATACGAAGATCGAATTTTGCACTTCGTAGAATAAGGCCTGGAGACCTACTATGAAATTCGATTTTCGAAGTTCCAATCATGCCATCTCTTTCACTCTTCTGTTTAATACTATTAGCGTGAACGGAATAGCACGAAACGAAGTTCGAAAATCGAATTTCGTAATGGCCCGCGTTGTGAGTCGGGAAAATGAAGTCCCTTCCAGTCCGCTCTACACCGTTGTCGGCTGGCGTGTGCCGCGAGGGTGCAACACCGCTGTTCATTTCTATAATCGCAGTAACGTTTTGAAGGGCACTCACCGAGGGCTGGGAAAGTGTTGCACTTTACAAAAAGTTAAAATGCTCTTCGAATGAAGTAGCGTGCTGACTGTTTCATTGATCGACTCGCTTTTTGTTTAATTGTCCAATTAAAAATCTGGTCCTACCTACGCATATTCCATAAAATTTCTCACATACTGGTCTAAAGGTACAAGTTTTTATTAAATTTGCAATGTTTGTTTGTATGTTAATTAATTACAGTAAAATGTTGCAAATCGAATTTTTCACTTCATGTGATGAGATTGTCTTGTTTAGTTTGGATGACAATGCAAATGCAGGATAAAAAGTACCTAAAATCAGATGCAAAGTTGCATAAATAGATATTTTCAACAGCTTATTCGTGACTGCAACTAAAAACCGCGCACTTAGGTTTGCGTACACAAAGGACGAGACCCATTAGTTCTTGCAAGTCACGAAGGCAAGCGGGCTTTGCTTGTGGTAACACGTATTCGTATACACGTCAAAGTGTGCGTGAGAGCGAAATGGGTATAATTAGCATAGAAAATAAAAAGAAATGTACTAATTTATCGTACTACCATGTTTACTTACACACACTCAATCTTATATACAAGTTCAATCGAGAGTAAATCCCGCTCGTCTTCATGTCTTGCAAGAACTAAAGCTACTAATATATTGTGTCACCTATGGCTCGTTCTGCTCTATAGCCTAGAAATTTATTTATCAAGCCTAGTTAACAAACTTCATCTAACTATTTATTAAGGTTTAGGTACTTACACAAGAAGTTTTACTAAGAATTCACTAGATATGAATTTCGTATAAGTATATTTTATATAGGTCCTAATATAAAAGAAAGTAAGTCCTGACTCATACGGATGAGTCAGGACTTATGTACTTTCTTTAGGGCATGGGCCCAGCCTAAACTCTTTATTTATTTATTTATTGTAAACTAACTAGGCCGCAGCCCAATTAAAAACTGAAGACAAGAGTTCTGCCAACTGCAAAGGGAGACCGTTTCAGACTTTGCTTCACCTTGTGCGTACAGTTTTACGCACACCAGTGTCACCAAACTTCATCAAGCAAATTAGTAGAGTTAGACACACGCGCACGCGCACAAAACCAGGCTATCTATACCTACTTTTTATTAGGTCTAAACTTACTGGCAAAAACTAAAATTTACCAGTCCTGTGGTATGTATGAATTTTGCAACGGGAATGAATGAAGCCGCGGGCATAAGCTAGTAAGTAAATAAAGCGTGCCATAATCACTTTGTAAGTTTTACGGCAGGTTATTACCTACCCGAATGTCCAGCACGGCATACCCGCATCGCCGCCATTATTTAAAGTTCAATAACAACCGCTAAACAAACCCGATATGATCTCACCACTGATGAAATATGAAAGAAAGCGTAATTTTCGACCGTTTGGCCGCGTCGATGGGAAACTTTTTCAATTACACGAAAAATCAACGTAATTACAACACAACTTGTAAAAGTAATAATTGTAATTACTTAAAGTAGGTAGTCGCATCGGGTCACCTTGTATCCCGCGCCATAATGAGAAATTAATGCCAGTTTTACTTTTTAGTTTATTGCTGCCTGCGGTATATTTTGGTCGTTGTACATACAAACCAATTAGATCCATGCTCAAAGCTAAAAGTAAAACTTAGATTACTCATGCAGCAACTAATTATTGCATTACCTTACTTTAACTCAAGGATGCCGATCCGCCTCGAAACATAATTTCGTTAGATGGATCCCAAATATCCGTTTGAATTGTGTACAGGAATCTATTGCATTCAACAAATCAATGGTTGCACAGCTGTCGCTGTGGCGTGATTGGTCGTTGGTGTCCGCTTACTGCGTGCCACACACCTGTAATTACGTATGTTAAAGTAACGTGTACGTACAAGCCTCGCATAATAATTGTTGGGAAAAATTCGGAACGTAATGAGCGAGGGTGACTTTTTGACTTGTGGGAACTCGCCTATTGCCAATTAAATTAGACAACTGTTTAATTATAAACTGACCACCGATTTTAGTTACCGCTTATCCGAAGGCTTCGCACGTGCGGCCACATGTAAACTGGACATGATACTTTCAAGCAATATACGCATTTACTGCTACAACATAGAAGTCACTTTTACTTTTTTTTAATAGTTGTTTCTTTTGTAAGCTGTACAGCGTAGATATTTGACACAGGCACTGGCTTTGATTGAGGCAATTAATTCAAGGAATTTGACGCTTTTTTATTTGTTCAAAAATTAGGGGAATGATTTTAAAGTTAGGATCAAGATTGCTACGAGGAGCTCACTAATTTTGGGTAATTAGTGGATAGCAGATAATGTGACTAAATTAGATAGGAGGCATAACTAGAACTAGGTAAGTAGTTAAGTATATAGGTAGATAGATAACTTAGAAAAATACCTCAATTAAGAACTGTTTTAAAATATTAAAAGCGACATGTTAACACAGTTATATACTTACCTACTTAAATAAAAAATTAAAAACATAAAATGGCCAAAGTTACGAGTATGTACGCGATTCCTTTAAAAATAAGAATTGGCCATGCTTCATATTTTTGGTGTATGGTTTTAATAATTTATTTGATAAATATAGACTATTTTAAGAAACTAATTTCGGTATTTTTGTTTTTAATGATTCCTATCTACATTAAAAAAATATATTAATTTATTGCTGACGTGACGTCATAAAATGCATAATGGATAATGTAGTCTTCAACTGCACAAAAAAAAATTATTGTAAAGTCTCTGGTAAAGTCAACGTCAAGATGTTAAACCACCGCGGAAAAAAGCGCGGGAAACGTGAAACGCGGCGGTTGTGTTTCTAGATTTCTTTTTATTATAATTATTATTTAATACTTTAAAGATCAGCTAGGCGGGGTGTGTATATATATTTTGCCCCCCTGTTACATATTTTCTATTTTATTTGTGTAAGTGTATAAAATTACGCCAGTTTAGGTAAGTTTTAGTTCTTAAGCTTGCCCCATGATGGGGGATGAAGAACCCCCGGATCCTGGAGGTGGGAGCCTCCAGGTTGGTTGCAATATAATTATAGACTCAAATGTAGATACCGACTCTTCAACATCTGGCATTATAGGTGATCGTAAACGACACCTTAGAGCGCCGAGATCAATTTGCAAATATTGCAATAAAAAAACTAAAAAAAACAATGGCGGAGGCTATACGTGCGATTGTTCTGTCCAGGTAGCTACAAAAGAAGCGGTTGCTCTCGAGATGGAGGTTGGAAAAAATAATAAACCAGGGATTGGCAGGAATTTATTTATTGGTACGGATGTCAGTCCGTTTACTATACATGTCCAAACAAACAACACAAACGCAAACTCGTCATTACACCCAGTCTCATTTGGGAAGTTTTTAGTTAAGAGTAATTTCCGAAACATTATAAATGAAAGCGTGAAACGGATTGGTAGGACCCGCATATCAATGGCCTTTTCCGAAATAAATGATGCTAACTCATTCCTCCGCGATTCTCGCCTTGAGGCCGAGAATCTGACAGCATACATCCCTTCGTTCTCCATCACACGCATGGGCTTAGTTCGTGGCATCCCAGCTCAATGGTCTGAGGACGAGATTGTAGCCAACATTTCTGTACCTATTGGGTATGGGAATGTTGTTAAGGTGAGAAGACTTAACCGAAGAGTTACCAACAACGATTCTGTTACATGGCAACCGTCTGAAACGGTAGTTCTAACTTTCGACGGACAGCATCTTCCTAAACGAGTGTTTTCTTGCTATAATGCAATACCAGTAGAGCTTTATATCTTTCCCACAGTGCAATGTTTCAGCTGCTGCAAGTTTGGCCACACTAAAACAAATTGCAGGTCAAAACCCCAGTGCTACAAATGTGGTCAAATGCATACAGCTGAGACTTGCTCAGTGAATGAAGAAAACGCCTTCTGCTTTTGGTGCAATGGTCCACATTTTGCTACAAGCAGGTCATGTCCAGAACACAAGAGGCAAAAGGACATTAAAGTAACTATGGCCAATAGTTGTATCTCATATGGAGAGGCTGCAAAGTGTCATCCACCAATTAAAAAATCTTTTGCAGATGTTCTTTTTCAGCAGAATCCCTCACCTCATCAACCTATGCACCAACAAACATACAGCAATAGTGTTGGAAATGGATCCAGACAAAACACATCCCAACAATCACAATCATACCGAAAAACAATATATGCTAAGCCTCGTGGCCCCCCAACCAGAACCAGTAAAGGTTATGACCAAGCGGCTCATAATGCTCTAATAAATGAATATTCTATTCCATCTCCAGCAAATGGTTGTGCGCTGAAGGATTCAAATAATACTGAACCAAAAACTCAATCTGTGGCCGAGGCCATAATTGCTTTAATTACCTTGTTATCTAAATCTAACCTTGTCTCATCGTCCCACGTTGCCCCTTTGCTTGAAGCACTTGCTGCTACTTTTACACAAAATGGACAAGATAGTTCAGTGGAACTGTCGAAGTATAACTAGCAAAAAACAAGAAATAATCTTTCTCATAAATAAATTTAGTCCTGTCGTACTTGCCCTCTCGGAGACATGGCTCAAGCCCGGAGCTCTTTTTAGAGTCTCTGGCTATTCATGTCTCCGAGAGGACAGACCTGATGGGTATGGTGGAGTGGCCTTACTCATCAGGAATAATATTTCATTTTCAACAATACCTACTCCACCACACAGCATCAATGAATGGTCTATTGTTGCTGCCATTGTAAATAACATTAGTATCATCTCTGTATATATTCCTCATCCATCATCACTTATCTTTTATGAGCTGGAACAAATAATAAATTCCCTTCCAAAGCCCATCCTCATCCTAGGGGATTTCAATTCACAGCATCGCTCATGGGGAAGCTCAGTCTCTAGTAATCATGGAGAACAAATTTTAGATATTCTGGATAGCCATAATCTGTGTGTCCTAAATAATGGCTTCCCCACTAGGCGCACTGGCCCCTTGGAGGCAGTTAGCGTTGTGGACTTATCTATTTGTTCTGCTCAACTTTCATCATCTTTATCTTGGCATATATTAGATTCATCACATGGTAGTGACCATTTCCCAATTTTAATTTCTTTTCCTTTTAGTATCCCATTGCTTCCGAGACCCAGTCCCATGCTCAAGTATAATTTGAGTAATGTAGATTGGAAAGTTTTTAAAAACCGTGTAGATAATAGACTATCTAATCTTCCTAGTATTGATGAGGGGGGCGTAGTTTCTTCCTCGGTTGCTCTGGCAAAGATAATTACTGAAGCAGCTGATGAAACTTTTCCTGTTAAAAATAGTGCATCAGGTAAAATTCCTTCTCCACCTTGGTGGGACTTTGAATGTTCCCAGTCAATTAAAAAACGGAAGGAGGCTGAAAGGCGTTATCGGCACTCCATGACCAATGAAAATTTTGAGTTTTACATGCAAGTTGCTAGAGATACTAAAAAATTGTTGCGTAAGAAAAAGTATGAAGGATGGAAGCAATTTTGTTCGTCACTTTCTCCTAATGTAAAGCCTTCTATAGTATGGAATAATGTTAAAAGATTTAGATCTGCATTTAACGATTCTCCTAGACATATACTTTCACCTAATTTAGCTCAACAATTCATAGACCACTTAGCCCCGGCATCAGTTCCTGAGCAATATGTCTTTCAGCATTCTTCAATTCCCTATAACCTTTCCTCTCAATTTAGTCTGGACTCACCCTTCCGTATGGAGGAATTAAAGGGTATTTTAGCTAACCTAAAGGATTCGGCACCTGGTGAGGATGGTGTTCCCTATTCTTTTCTTTCAAATGTTAGTGACAATATTCTTTCTTACTACCTCTCTATCATAAATACAGTTATGTTTACTGGCATTGTTCCGGAAGCATGGAGATCACAAATTATAATACCTATTCTGAAGCAAAGTAAACCGGCTACTGATGTTTCGTCTTATCGCCCAGTTGCATTATCTTCAGTCTTTGCCAAAGTGGCAGAGCATTTGATTAAAAACAGATTAGAATTTTTCATGGAAAGCAAACAGCTACTGGCTCAAAGTCAATTTGGCTTTCGCAAAGGCCGGTCTTGCCATGACAGTCTGGCGATAATAACATCTGATATCCGATTAGCATTCTCAAATAATGAGTCAGTAACTGCTGCTTTTCTTGATATTAGTTCTGCCTATGATAATGTGTTAGTTTTAGTATTAAGGGATAAACTTTTCAAGTTAGGGGTACCTTTAATTTTAATCAATTTCATAATCAATTTACTATCTGAAAGATTCATTAGCATACTCCTAGATGACAATAATCAAATCACCCGTACAGTGTGGCGAGGACTTCCACAGGGTTCGGTTCTAAGTCCTTTGCTATATAATATTTATACATATGACTTAGAATTATCTTTAAATGGATCAGTCAGAGTCTTACAATATGCTGATGATTTACTGTTATACTCAACTAACAGCTCCATTGAACAGGCTAGCAATAGTCTCACATCCTCTTTAGGGTCATTAAAGACATGGTTAGACTCCAATGGTTTGGAGCTATCTGTGTCTAAAAGTGCAGTGGTATTGTTTACTAGAAAGCGATTCCCTCCCCCAATTAATGTTAAATTTGATAACCATGTAATTCCAGTTAAAAATCAAACAAAATTTTTAGGTGTAGTTTTAGATAGTAAATTAAATGGACTTGCCCACTGCGATTATATAGTTTCAAAATGTGAAAAAAACATTAATATTCTGAGATGTGTATCTGGGGTTTGGTGGGGTGCACATCCTACGTCTATGAAATTACTGTACAATGCTTTGATAAGAAGCATATTAGATTATGGTACTTTTTTACTAGAACCTGGCAGTGCTGCTGGTTTCAAGAAATTAAATAGCGTCCAGTCTAAAGCTCTTAGGATTATCTGTGGTGCCATGAAATCCAGTCCAATTAATGCGCTTCAAGTGGAATGTGTTGATCCTCCTCTCTATTTACGGCGCCAATTTCTTAGTGATAGGTATCTCTTTCGCTGTGCTCAAGTATCCAATCATCAGCTTTGGTCCATTTTGCCACGCCTATCTTTGGAAATAGCCTCTTCAAGTTTTTGGAAACATAAGGAACCTCCATGTTTGATTAAAAGCTTTAATAGATATAAATCTATCTTAGCACCCACTTTCAATTCTTCTACACTTCCTATTTATCAGTATGAATATGAATCTTTAACTCTTGTTCCATCTGTTGCCTTAAATATAAGTATTTCTAAGAATGATATAGAACACAATGTACAGTTTTTGAATTTCATTGGAACACATGCTCAGGATGCACATCATATTTACACAGACGCTTCAAAGGTCTCCTCAAATGGTTGTGTTGGTGTTGGGGTACTACATTCTCAATATCGTATTGTTCAGAAAATAAAACTTCCACCGGAATCGTCTGTGTATACTGGAGAGTGTTTTGGTATCCTGAAAGCATTAGAATATATAATTTTAATGAAACTCAAGAACTCTATAATATTCTCAGATTCATTGAGCTCACTTCAGTCCATTGCCAAATTTCCATTTACATCAAAGTCTTATAATCCACATATATATAAAATTCGAAGCCTTCTACTTACATGTCACCAGAGTAAATATATTGTTTCCTTTGTTTGGATCCCTAGTCATAGGGGCATCAAGGGGAATGAATGTGCGGACCAGTTAGCTCGGGAAGCTATTGAGTGCGGAGATCTTAACCCATACAAAAATATAGCTGAAGATCTTTTAGCAATGCCAAAAATATTCTTGCATGATGCTTGGAATCAACTCTGGGCTTCCCATGATGTTAGGACGGGTTTGCGTTATCGTGATATTCAACCTACAATCCCTGTCAAGCCCTGGTTCTCAAAAATCTCGCTTTCTAAACCTGCCACAAGTATAATATCCCGCATGCGATTAGGGCATGTTTGCACACCGGAACACCTTGCTAGATTGGGCATAGTGGACAGCCCAGCATGTGAATGTGGAGCTGTCCCCTGTGATCTTAATCATATAGTCTTCGCCTGCCAACTTTATGATCGTTCCTCCTTTCTGCATCAGCTGTCACTCCTTGACGTTCCGTTTCCCGTATCTGTCCCATCCCTCCTTCCCTTTAATGATAAATCCTTGTATATATTTAAAGCTTTATATATATTTCTATCTCAGAATAATATCAAACTATAAGTATTATTTATTTCTTCTACCCTTTCTGATCTTTTCCGACCCTATTTTCTAAATTCCGATCCCTACGCAATTTCCTTCACCTAATTCCGTTTCCCCGTTTAGCTAATGCGCCAAGAGCGCAAAGCTTAAAAAAAAAAAAAAAAAAAAAAAAAAAAAAAACCACCGCGGACGGCTAACCTCAAAAAAATTTGAAATCACTAACTGAACTTGTTTGCAATGGAAGGCTACGAGTGTTTCATCCCTTTATGTTCGAATAACAGCAGGGATAAGATAACCTGGATTTGTTATTCGTACCAATCCCAGAACGACGGCGAGAGGAATGGTGTCGAGAAGTTAAGCAAAAATACTTCAAGAACTATTTGCAGTTTTGTTGTGAATATCATTTAAATGTATCTGCCTATTTAAAACAAACACATTACTTTTACACAATGATTTAACAACAAAGTCTTGACCATTGAGTACCTCCTTTTATTTCAGCGATGTTGTGGTTGCTAGAATTCGTCATGAACTCCAGTATCATGCCATTGTCCACTTGTGGCAAAAAGCGAAAATCGGCTTTTTCGAAATTAGCCGTCCTTTTAGCCATTTTCAGTGCCGTTAGAGGATAAAATGCTGCTTAAACCTTATATATGGTTTTAGTCTTTGTGCTTAAATAACAAATAAGTAAACAAACAAACCACAAAACGAAACGACACGTCAATGTCAAGTTTGAGTTTATGTTTGATATAGACTAGACACGTTTTTTTTTAAATAAGGCAAAGGAATCATTATCCATTATTCATTTGATGACTCACAGAAAGGTTATTTGAAGTTCAATACATTTCAACGAATATCTTAATAATGTAAGACTTTTTTTAAATCTGATATACAGAAACTGTACCGAAAGCTTGTTTCTCGAAATGGTTTTGAGATTTCCATACATATTTAAAAAGTTAGCATGGCTAATTAGGTGTAACGTATGTACCTAGTAATATCAATATCTACTACTGCTACAATCAACCGTGCGATGCGAATCAACAGAACGTCTCTTGATTTTGCTACTTATTTCCCAAGAGTCTTACCCACCACGACGGAAAGCAACAGAAAACTGCTGATCAGCGACAGGATTAGCCAGACATAATGGTGGCGATCCGGATGCACCTGTGACTGAGCTCTACCACCCCCAGAATCCATACTATCCATACTAATATTATAAATGCGAAAGTGCAAGTGCGAAAGTGTCTCTATCTGTCTTTTACCACTTCACGTTTAAACCACTGAACCGATTTAGATGAATTTGATGGGTATAGCGACAGTTTGAGTCCCGGAAAAAGACATAGGATAGTTTTTACCCCATAGTTTATTCATTTAAGGGGGTGAACAGGGGGTGGAAGTTTGTATGGGAAATTAATAACCTCTTAACCAATTTCGATGAAATTAGGAATGACATAAGATAGTTTTATCCCGGAAAATTGGATAGTTGCGCGGGATAGAGATAAACAAATACTTTGCAGACGAAGTCGCGGGGAACAGCTGATGTTTCATAAATGTTACGATTCAAATTGTTCGCCCGTGCTTCGCTAAACGGCAATGTAAATTCGTTAGATTTACATAGCTAATCGCAGGTCACACGAACGGGGGTATCGTGACTTAGTCCAGTGCGGTTAACACTATGACTGATTAGCCATAAACGAGCCTATTAGCCAGCATTGTTAAGATTATTAAGTACCTACCTACTCACATGTGTTTTCAGCGGCCGCTATAGGAATTAGAACTAACTACTTATGATTACCTATATGCCTTTGGATATATTTTCGCACCGCGCGAGTAAGTAGGTATAAGTACCTACTTATAATTTGTCAACATACATCGACATATTTATCAGACTTGATAACCCGTGAGTGGACTAGTCAGAGTAAGGGCTAGTCAGATTAAAGCCAGTAGGTACCTAAACAGATTTTTTTATGCTACACTACATAGGTTAGGTTAGTTAGTATTTTAAAGATTATAATTATAAGCAATTACCACAGTCACCTATTAAGCATATTATGAAACGTACTTTTAATTGCTTTAGAAGTAACTCTTAAAAGTTTCCTTTTAACAAAAAAAAAGCTTTGAAAAATACAGTTTTACTTTTATTAAGTTCAATCAAGTTCAATTAAAGAAACGCACCTAAAGGTATAATTTGTAAAGGTTGATAGGTATACAGTTATATTATGTAGCACATAGAGTCAATAGCTGGGAAGGCAATTTTCTCTAATTTTCGTTTTAACTGTGTACCTACACACACTTATAGCATATGAATTACAATCCATCGCGTAACAAAGCGAGACTAAGTGCGGCCGAATGTTTCCGTTGGCGGTCAGATGTTATTAAAGGGTAGACACGGTACGCCATTCCGGACTCATATTTTCACTATAGGGCAAGATCCCAGAGCTGCCAGACTTTACTTATTTTCTCATAAGTAAAATATACCTACGGGATAACATAGTGTTAGTATTTACTTTAAACGTAGGCATACCTGCTACCTTGAGCCGATGGCCAATCTACAGATACCAGGTGCTAAAGTTAGGTACGTGAAAAGACTAAATAGGGTAAGTGTACCAGTGAATGAACACTTAAGGAAATTTTCGACTTTGAAAATTAATTTTAGGCAGTTGGGCACAGTTTATTTATAGATTACTTTTTGTATAGTACAACCAACTACTCTAGTTGGCTAACATCATCATTATTCAACAGTATTATTGCACAGTTTGAAGATATATCACTATTTAAGTGAAAAAATGGAAAATCACCAGTGAATGAACGCAAAATTCTAGTGAATGAACAAATGAAACCAGTGAATGAACAACTTTGAATATGATGTTTTGTTATACTATAAATATACAAAAGCGAAGTTATGTTAACACAAATACATTCAATATACTTATTTGGTCAATTCCATGTTCTAAAACAATTAAAATACAAAAATAAGAGTATTGTTCATTCACTAGATCTTGGAAACCAGTAAATGAACTAGCTATAAGTGACATAGTTCATTCACTGGAAAACTTGAACCAGTTAATGAACCTATATTTTACGTTTGTTCCAATACTGGCCTTTCGGTAGATAATGTATTTAGATCAATGTCACTGAAAACGAAATCTTAATATGACGACTAGAAAGAAAGATATTGCATAAATAGAAAATCCTGCAGTCCCAGTGAATGAACACCCCCGTTCATTCACTGGATTTAGGCGATTTTGGGTTCCAGTAAAAAAACACTGGATTAAAAGGTATTGTTTGTAAATAAATTACATTAAACTACATAGTGTTAGTACATACATATGAATAGCACTAACAGGTCTTTAAAGCTTAAAAAAACCATACCCAATGAATGATAGATGGCGGGGACAAATGCAGTAACACATCAGAAGTATAGTAGCTTTCGTTCTTCCTTAATACTGCTCCATAGAAAAAATGTACAACATACGTACGTCCACTTTACATCGTCGCCATTTCAAAACTGTTGCTTAGAAGTCGAAGCAAATTTACCAGAACCTGAGAAGTAAAGGTGCTAGTCGAAAAAAAAATACGAGGCGTGGTAGAAACGTACCAACTTCTTATTATTTCAAAAAATTATCGTTTTGTTCATTCACTGGGTACTGTTCATTCACTGGTACGCTTACCCTACTCTCTTTTCTTAATTTCTCATGGCTGATTTTTAGGTAAGTATCTTTTAGAGAATATTGTTAGAAATTAAATTAGTTTTCAATACTGCCGTCACCTTTCCCACCGGCGGCAACTTTTGCCAGACGCTTTAAAGCTCTTAGAAAAATTAAGTAATTTTACAAATTTGATCCTTATACATATATATACCTAGTATTTAGAGAATTATTTCAATGCTTCCTGTAAGCAGCCAGACTAATCCTAGCGGCCAAACATCTCCTACACTCAATCAAAGTGTGTGTGTGTGTGTAAGTTAAATACTTACTACATATTACCTCATCATCATCATCATCATTTCAGCCATAGGACGTCCACTGCTGGACATAGGCCTCCCTCATTGATGCCCAATCATTACGATTGGAAGCGAGCTGCATCCACCCTGAACCTGCGGCCTTCACCAAATCGTCCGTCCATCTCGTTGGTGGACGTCCCACGCTGCGCTTGCCAGTCCGTGGTCTCCATTCCAGAACTTTTGGCCCCCAACGGCCATCTGTTCTACGTGCTATATGGCCTGCCCATTGCCATTTCAACGAGCTAATCCGTTTGGCTATGTCGGTTACCCCGGTTCTTCTACGGATCTCCTCGTTTCTGATTCGATCCCGTAAAGAAACTCCAAGCATAGCCCTCTCCATAGCTCGCTGAGCGACTCTGAGCCTATTCATCAGGCCCATAGTGAAGCACCACGTCTCGGATCCATATGTCATCACTGGCAACACACACTGATTAAAGACTTTTGTTTTGAGGCACTGAGGTATTTTGGACGAAAAGATGTTGCGGAGCTTCCCGAACGCTGCCCATCCGAGTTGGATTCGCCGATTGACCTCCTTCTCGAAGTTGGACCTACCTAGCTGGACGGTCTGTCCTAGGTATACATATGCGTCAACAACTTCAAGAACCGATATTACCTACTTATATATTTTTTAATATTTTTACTAATTATTAAGACATTTTGATTGAGTGTAGCATAGTAGATTTTACTGTGTGTGCCGGGCCTAGGTAGAGCGATTAACGCATTCGCGACTGTCTGTCAGACTCGAGAATTCTTCAGGTGCCACAGACGCACATGTGCGTTCAAAGGACTGCCAAACTATGACAGCGGCGCAAGGCGCAAGTCACGAAAATGCATATATGCGTAAGTAATCGTTATGAAAAATTTATGGAATTTTTGAAAAGCCGGAAGGAGGGATTTATATCCCCCGGATGGATTGTATCGTCGACCAAGGGTCATCGAAAGACACCCTCGCTCTGTCCTATTAATAAGATTTTTGACTCCAATCAGTAACACTAAATAAGCGTCTGACAAAGGGAAATTCAAAAGCACATCGAGATCGAAAACTTATTTCACTCTAATGAATAGTAACGAGATTTAATTTCGCTCACGAAGAAGAAAATGCTATGCAATTAAACTGTTGATGAATCATTTTTGAGGGGTCATAACATAACGAAAATTCTTCTCTTTGGTTTCGATGATTTGAAATAGGTACCCTACCAGATAGTATATTTCAAATACTTACGCATCTAATATTTATTTACTCAGCAAGTTTTCGGCCATCTCTACAACCATTACCACCGACAGACGAAGGCGATAGAATTACCGGCCACTGAATAATTTGATAGGGGAAATGATTGATATGACAATCACACGTAATCAGAATCGTGTCGGTGCGATTAGACTCGTACACCGGCCCGTTCTTATCCTGGAACTTTGACAACCGCGCATCACCCTTAATACTGTCATCCCTTTTTAACTAGGCACACAAGTCACAAGTCCGACAAGGATACATTCATCTAAAGCCAGTACTAGTAGTCATTAAACATAAGGTAGCGACGTATCTAAAGGGCAAGGCGCCGGCTGAAGAGCCGACAATTGCTCGCCGACGATTTAATCAAGCCAAGTTCCTAATGGTTTTCTCTCTTCATTAAATTGTAATAATGGAAGCTGTTTTTGTCTACGTGGTGCCCATGGGCGTTTCCGTAGACAAATGCTACTTCATGTTTCATTACGGCACTATCTTCATCTGGTACAAACATTGACGGCACAAAAAAAGTTCAGGAAAATTGGTACATTCCCTGAAACATCGGTTTTTGTGAGAGAAAATAGATCACGTCAGCAACAGAGATGCTATGAATAAGAATATACGAATAAGTAAGGTAGGTACAGCTAATTAAGAATAAGGCATAGATATTTAGAACTGGTCAAGAGTAAAAATATGGGTGCAGACAACTTACTCATAAATTATGTTATGTCATATGTCCCATAGTTTAATGTCGTCGAATCAAGGTATAACGATACATTATTAATATTATGTATGTCCCATAGTTCAATGTCGTCGAATTAAGAGGTATCGTTACATTATTATGAGAGGATTAATTCGATACATATGAAAACGAGATTAATTTCCGATAAACTGCAAAATTAGCTTTGCTTTAAAACAAATAAATAGTTAGTGATTGAGTTGGCGAATAAGTGACGTCATTCATAGGTTGCTATTGCCATTCATACTTTATGGGAAAATTGTGTTTTGACAGCCCATAAAAAGTAAGTACGTCAGTTGATTGGTGGTGTCAACGTCCCTATTGCAGCGAAAAGGTCCACCCTGGTAGGCAATTCAATTTCTTCGATTGTGCCGACACGTAAATTGGGAGACGGAATGAAGAGTTTTCGAGTAGATACACTTCGAGACTCAAGAAAGTATAATTGATTTCATAAAAAGAAGAGAGAAGTTAGGAAACGGTCAAACTCGCTCGCGCTGGTTATGGTTACCCACTAAAATTACCCTGAAAAAGATTTTCTTTCTAAAGGAATAGGTACATCGAATCATATAGGTACACACCTTATAACGTAATCCGTTCCGCAAAGATTTCACCTCATAATTTAACCTTCGCTAGGTGTTAACAAAATTTATGAATCACTCCATCACATTATCGTAAACAAACTTCGGTTTAATTTCTCCTTTCCCCTTGTAGTCACTGCTAATTACCAAATCGCATGACGTGGTGTGCGTTTACCCACGTAGAAACGTTTCCGAAAACAAGCCAGCATCTACCTACCTTTTTTTTATAGGTAGGTACAATCGCCAACACTCCCTGAATATTGTGAATAGGTATTTACTCCGTTTCCTCAATACTGCTACAAGTAGCGACCAGAGGCCGCATCGTCTAACGCACAGGCGCTCGCGATCCCATTCGCTCTCTCTTTACCCTCAATAGGTACGTGTGACAGAAAAAGTGGTGAAAATGATTGTGATCCAGAGTGCGTTAGACAATAAGGCCTCAGGACCACGTTAGTGCAGCGCATGTGGCTACCTACAGTACAGTTTTCATCGAGTGTGTGTGTGTGTTTTTCGAGCGTATGTATTTATGTATATGTATCATTCTTTGGCCCTTCAGACCCACCATACCCCTAGTCATACCCCTGGGGGCAGGGTGGGGCAGAACAATACCACCGTAGTAGTGCTGGATGGAATATGATGGAAAATCTAATGTAATATATAAAAATCTCGTGTCACGGTGTTTGTTACCGAACTCCTCCGAAACGGTTTGACCGATTCTCATGAAACTTTTTTCTCTGTATTCGGTAGGTCTGAGAATAGGTCGTATGCTAATTTTCTTCGCGGACGGAGTCGCGGGCAACAGCTAGTCTAATATATAAAAATCTCGTGTCACGGTGTTTGTTATCGAACTCCTCCGAGACGGCTTGACCGATTTTTATTTATGAATTTTTTTTTCTGTATTCGTTAGGTCTTAGGCTATTTTTTATACCCACCCCTATTCTTCGCGGACGGAGTCGCGGGCAACAGCTAGTTGAAAATAAAAATAGGTAACAGATACAAATATTTAATTTAAACTAAATCGACGAAGCCCCGCTTTGCGGGGCTCTATTTCTAGGCGGTTTGCCCTTCGGGCAGAAGAAACTGCCTGACTAACCTAACCTACTTACCTATTTTCAGGACTGAATTATAAGTACTTAAGTTTAAGTACTTATAAGTACGAATAGTTACTCGTCATATGATATGGGATCCTATTAACAGCATCATCATCATCATCTAAGGCGTTACAGCCGCGGGTGGGCCTTAGCCTGGTTCAGCAAATCTCTCCAGTCCGGTCTATTTGCGGCCTCCCTTCTCCAAACACCGGGTACGTAATATTCGGAAATACAAAACTTTTGAAGTGTGAAGTGTCATTAGATTCGTCTTTGTTCCGTGATTGACATAGGATATATGTATATTTTCCCGGAATTCCCATGGGAACGAGAATTATAAGGGCGGGTTTTTATTTCATCTAGTACCTATTGAAATTAAAGTTATTTTCACATTTAAACCCAATCTTACCGTTAATTCGTGTGGGGTAGGTAAGTAAATTTTGCGATTTGGGGTTTGTAGTACTTAATTGATTTTTGCTATAAAAAAGCTTTCGTTTTCATATTTGAAGGGTACACGCGGAAAGAACATGTCTAGTCACCTAAAAGCAACTTTGTGACTTAAAGCGGTTTGACAGCTAGTCATGTCATGACGAACAATTACTATATGGTATGGTAAATACTTATTTAATCCAATGGTAATTTATAGTATGTCCCTACTTTGCGAGCTCTAAGTACATTCTTAGATTAAAATCGAATTTTTCAAAAAAGGGGACTTCACATAATTATGTTCCTTCCATGTACCCTTCATTTACTATTTACACTAGAATCTCGGACTCCGGTTAGCCTATGATTTGGATTTTGATAGGTACTGTAAATTATTAAGATTTGGGGCTCTCTTGGACTTTGTTTTGCTGATTGGATTCCTTTACTGGAACCGCGACAATGGCAAATATCATGTACACATTCGCAAGAGTATGCGGATATTCATCTTATGGCGAAGTTCGCTGTGATGCCAGAGCTGCTCCGAGTCTATGCTGAGCTATATTCCAACCGCCGACATCGTGGACATGAAATTTTCAGTCGAACCCAACGAGTACCTACCTAATATCCGATAGTTACGGGCCTGGACAGCGTACAAGTTCATAGTACCTATTCGTATTGGAGGAAATTTAAAGGGATCCACAATACCATAACCGTTAGAATGATCGAACGGCGTACCTACTGAAACACCTAAATCCGCGGCTCACAAAATTTCACAACGCCCCGCAACATTCATCCCTACCACATTCAACCCTTCCGGACTGTTCCACTGCTAGGTTCCACTAGTGGGTCCAGTAGGATTTTCAAGTAAGTAGTCGTGGACCCACACCATTATAATAGTGGGACTATTAGGCTTTGAAAATATTTATATCTCCACTTCTGTTGTACCTAATAGGTTCAGGTTATTTTTATTGTTCAGGTAAATAGGTACCTACATAGGGGAAAGCAGGTAGGATTCGTACACCTTTTAGTTCGAGCCTTATCAAAAGAATACTATTGGCTAAATATTACAAAACTATTAAAATACCACTATTATTTATTATTACCCATAAGTATATCTAACTTTAGTACTGTGAAGTACAGTTTTCATACAAAGCAGCATGAAGAAGCTACGAGTTTTCCTAAAAAATGAAAAACGTACGAACAGTCAGGAAGACATCACCTTGTTCAAAAATTTAGAACCGAGGCGATTACCCTATAAGGTTTATATATACTATGTCAAGAAATATGTATTAAGAAGGTTGAGGCATCATCATCATCCACATCATTTCAGCCGAAAGACGTCCACTGCTGAACAGGCCTCCCCCAAGGCTCGCCAAACAGATCGGCCCTGCGCCATCCGCATCCAATGCGTTCCCGCTACCTTCACCAGGTCGTCGCTCCATCTTGTTGGAGGCCTACCTACACTGCGTCTTCCGGTCCGCGGACGCCACTCGAGAACCTTTCGGCCCCATCGGCCGTCAGTTCTACGGGCGATGTGCCCTGCCCACTGCCACTTAAGTCTAGCGATTCTTCGAGCTATGTCCGTGACTTTAGTTCTTGCGCGGATTTCATCATTTCTAATGCGATCCCGCAGAGAAACTCCAAGCATAGCCCTCTCCATCGCCCTCTGAGTGACCTTGAGCTTCCTTATAAGACCCATCGTTAGGGGCCACGTCTCAGTACCATAAGTCATCACTGGCAACACACACTGGTCAAAGACTTTTGACTTGAGACACTATGCGGTAGGTATATCGGATGACAAGATAATGCGGAGCTTCCCGAACGCTGCCCAGCCGAGTCTAATTCGTCGATTGACCTCTTTCTCGAAGTTGAACCTACCCAATTGGATTATATGTCCCAGATAGATATAGTCGTCAACAACTTCGAGCAAAGTATCTCCGATTACAACGGGAGTTGGTACAACATGGGCGTTCGACATGACCTTCGTCTTGTCCATGTTCAATTTAAGACCAACTATCTCGGAGACTCTTCCGAGAATAAGAGAGCGAGAGAGGGAGTATAACCGCCCCCTTTGCCTGGCATTTGTGGACTACGAGAAGGCCTTCGATTCGATCGAGACTTGGGCTGCACTGCAGTCTCTCCAACGGTGCCAAGTAGACTACCGGTACATCGAAGTGTTGAAGTGTCTGTATAATAACGCCACAATGTCCGTCCAACTTCAGGACCAGATGTCGAAGCCCATTCTATTGCAGCGGGGAGTCAGACAAGGAGATGTTATCTCTCCGAAACTGTTCACCGCTGCACTAGAGGATGCGTTCAAGACTCTGAACTGGGAAGGGCGTGGCATCAATGTAAATGGCGAATACTTCACTCACCTTCGATTTGCCGACGACGTGGTGCTTATGGCTGAGACCTTGGAGGACCTCAGTGCGATGCTCGCTGACCTCGGTTGAGGCATCAATCTGTCCCAATTTTTTTGACAAAATAATAATTCGGCGTACAAGCTGGACGTACTTATATTTCAACTTGCACAACTTACATAGTTGGCAGATATCCAATCAATCAATTTGGAAAAGCAGTTACCTACCAATTTTTGCTGAAAGACGCATCACTTTATGGCTGTCCTGCTCACTATGGTCGTCAAGTAAGAGCTCATTTAGATAATACAATACAGCCGACGATGGATCGGACGATCAGAGCCCATATTGTCTAACGCGCGGGCGCTTGTTAACGCATTCGTCGTCTCTTTCTGTCACCATCTATACCGTTTGACAGAAAGAAATGATGAAAGCGTCCCCGCGCGTTAGACAAGAAGTATGCTCGTTCACTTGCGTGGCCCGCTCTATCGCCCGATCTTAATTCATTGTTTTTTTTGTACCCTTAAAGACAAGGTTTACCGCAAAACGATTGCAAGCGAAGAAGACCTCCGAGCAAATAAACATAGCTGTGGCAGTGTGGCAGCAGGTAGGTAATGAACCAATTAAGCCTCAGAAGATTAAAGTTCTTTTCTGAAGAGGTGCCGAGCACCCATTAGAGTCGAAGGCCGGCAATTCGAACATTTGCTTACTGTGCTTAATTAATGATGTACGCATTCACTGTCGGGAACCAATACCTACGTGCGTTTTTGTGACTTTCCCCTTGTGGTGCTGTCATACCTGTCTAGTACAAACGCCCATGGCGGAACTAGAAGGGTAACGTTTTTGTAATTGTAACAAGGAACTCAAAAAGAGCGCCCTCATGGCCAACCTCACAAAATAATCCGGTTACATTTTCAAGGCGCGGAAAAGCGGCATACTACGCGAGCAGACTTTATATCTCACTCTTACGCACAGCACAAACATTGCAGCCTTCTGGGAGATTCCAGTAACGCGGTGCCTGCTGCCGTGTTAAGCCTGTGTCATGAATTTCGCTTAACTAGTTTTGAGATAAAACGGTTGATTTTTATTTTTTCATTTTATCACTACAGATCCCAAGGTGCTGTACAAAGTACAGTCAACGTCATAAATAAGTGATCATTTATGTACCTTGACACTTTTAACCTTTTCAACGCCAACGACACATATAGGTGTCACAAAGTAAAGTGTCAAAGTGATCTTGACACAATGACATAAGATTCAAAGCGAGTTTACGTTTTGTCGAGGCGTGGCGTTGAAAGGGTTAATCGTTACGTAATTTAGTATGGCTTTTCAAATATGACGTTAAAGTGACAAGGTACAAAAGTAATCACTTATTTATGACGTTGACCCTACAAAAAAATAAACAAGGTTCGGCGAGTTTCAGATATTTTGTAAACAATGTAGGTACCTACAGTAATTTTGCCGACCTAAGTTTGAATATTGTACAGCAAATTGTCACTATAAGATTTAGCTACGAAAAGCAACAGCTTTGACGTGTTGCATTTGACATTTGACCTATTGGCTACGTGCGAAGCGGGTGGTGGGTACAGAAAACGATCGCAGCGCACATGGCAAAAATTAGAAGTTAATGAGGAGGAAATGTTGTCAACGCTACGCGGCGCCACCGTCGTGCACGGTCCCAATTATAAGGTCATGCATTAACATTGCGAATGATTTAACGATTTTTTTACGAAATGGGTAGGGAATTAAATTCCTTAAATATACATACGTATTTATGGAGTTGCACGCTATAATAATGATATTAGGTTTGATAAGCTATATTTAATGCTTGTCAAGAATGACTCTCTGAATCTTAAGATAATGTATCTTGACTAGACCTCTATTTGATCTCTATTTGACTTAAACAATACATTAAGTGTAACAGGAAAAATACAGATACGGACATAGGCAACTCGGCAACCTTGATAGAAGTAAGGGGCCATCTATAAATTACGTCACACATTTAGGGGAAGGGGGGGGGGGGGGGGGGGGGGGGTCAAGCGATCTGTGACACTAGACCAAAATGATGGCGATTTTCATAGTAATAAGTGTGACAAGGGGGGGGGGAGGGGTCCAAATTGATCGAAATTGGTGTGACGTCATTTATGGATGGCCCCTAACAAATCAAACAGAATGCAATTAAAGTATAAGATTTGTTTTATCCTTTATTTATTATACACATTTATTACAACTGCATACAACAGTACACAAAATATAAACAGGTCCATGTTACATTGATTTATATTTCATTTCATTATATACATAATCCAACTATATTGACACGTGAACAACTGTAATTAGGGGAATGTATGAAAATAAACTTAATAAAATATTGAACACAATGACAAAGCTGTTTGGTTAAATGGAGTTTTTTTTTATTGCTAGTAACTAGTGGGTTAGTAGAAAATATCTTTCAATTAGCAAAATTGGAACTGATTACTGAATTAGTTCAGCAAAAACGTTAATTACACAAGTCCTTAAATGATAAAACGTTCAACCTGCTAAGGAAACTGGATTAAAAATTCGGTACATCGTTTATTCTTTTGTGTCATTAATTAATTAATTATAATTATTATTATTAAATTAAGTTTGACTAGCCTTCGAATCTCTTTGCAATGAATCGCAATTGTTCACGTGCCGAGGTGCATACAGTACTTAAGAATATAAAAAACGCATGGTGGTTAAAAATATAACGAAATGTCACATTTTTTTTAATTTTCCATGGTACAGAATGGCATAATGATGCATCAAAAAGTCACATAGCAACATTTGCATGCATCATTATTGTATTGTATTACATCATAGGCGAACATCAAAGAAAAGTCGGATACCCTTCGGTTCCAACTTGCAAGAGCTAGTTTCCCGGTAAATGCTAAATTCTAAGACTTGAAATATTACAGTTGAACCACACCCGTCAGTATCTCACTCTACATGTACCTACCGTTTGACCTATGCAACACCAACGATCTTAGGACAAAGGCATCGAAAAAAGGATAAAAAAGGGGACATCTATAATGCTGCAGAGCCAGTTGAATTGATACGCTGCGCAAGCAAAATTTAAATAAATAGTCGCGCGTTGTCATTGCCAAAACTGCCCTCCGCTCATCTGCATACAGCCAAGCAAAAGTTATAAATATCTAAACAAGCCCTTAATGTTATGAATGCAGATGTAGATATTGTTCAACGACGACTGGCTGTATTGACATTGGACAACTCGATTGTACAATACTTACTTCCGACCAGATTAAAGTGCAAGTACATTTTCGATTGACGTATGATACCTTGTTGTACACATCTGTGTCTGGTTGGTGTTAAAAAGATGAAAGATATAAATATTAAATGAACTTAAGGATAATGCATTAATTGTAGGAAAAATATTTCTAACAATAACTTTAGTTGTGTTCAGAGCACCGAGCATATAACCAATAGAGAGGAAATGTCATTTAATTTAGTAGGAAAAACCTACAAACCACTGCATAGATCACTTCCACTAGAATTGAACCGCCCAAGGCAAATCACGACATGATTAGTCATCATATGGCACATAACACGGTTCACTAATGTTTTAACCCCAAACATTTGACATGCTTGCATCGTTTGACACACACATTTGACAAGACTACTTTATTTTCTGCTAACATGTTATACCAGTTGTTGCCGGCGATTACGTCTGCAAAGAATCCCGCAAGAACGGGAGTAATAAAAGTTATCGTATGTTTAATCCAGGTTATTAAAAACATGTGCCAAATTCCATCTAAATCCGCCCAGCCGTTTTTGCATGATGGAGTAACAAACATCCAAACTTAAGCATTAATAATGTAAACGAAAGTTTTGGAATAATTATAAAACTAACAATTAATTTAATCTTACTAAAGTCACGCGATTAGCTTTTTAGGTTTTTTCTTAAGCTTTCAGGTTAGCTGGTAAATATTAAAGTGTATTACATTAGGTGTTTATCAATTGACACATTCGTCAAACGCCAGCCGGTCAAATGACAATATATATATGCGAAATTATAATTCTAATACTAGAAAGGATCTGTTCTTTGTAGGAGATTTAAACGAAAATCTGTCACGAAATAACTAGTGCTACAACGATATTAGTGGCAAAAAAGTAATGAATGGGAACTAAGCCATTATAACCACTCTATTGGTTATATGCTGGTTGGTTCGATTTCGTTGTTAACACCCATAATTATTAAAGACACATGACACCGTTATACCGTAACCACCACGACCATTGCAAATGATGGTCGAAACGTCAGGCGTAATCAGACTTTCGATAAAGTAAAATAAAAATGTCGCTATGAAGTCATGTGCTTTTAACAGTTGTGAATAGCTACAGTACCCATCGCAATTGCCATAATAGAGATATTTATTTTGGAAAGAGTCACAATGAGGTAAAAAAAGTTAAGAGTCTAATTAGTAGTTTACCATGAATGGTTTACCTACATTAAATTTCGCACCTATATAATGACACTGACACAATTCTAATTATACTATTATTCAAAACTAAACCTGTTTCACTTTTTATGCAAAGTTTATTTTTTAAGTGAGAATAATTTCGTATAGTGTCGGTCTCATTATACCTAAAGGTGCGATTTGTTGAATAATTTTTCATAGCATTGCATACCTAGTGACTTAATTTAATATTATTTCGTTAATCAGCGTCGATTTGCATTTGTTCACAAAAATAAATAATTGAAACCGGTAATACCTACTAATTAACGTCTCTGAGCAAGGCGGTAAGTATCACTGATCCCAGACTTTATGATTCAACGGTTGAGAAAAACATGTGATGTATTTTTATTGTACATTATCTACTTATTTTGATTAGAGTAATGACGACAAAGTGAAAACAAGTTATGCCATTTCTTGTAAATAAAGGACCCACAATTCAAAGTACGTTTTAAACTAACAATAATTGCAAAGAATTAAAACGAAGAGTTTATGAATGTGGTAAAAAAATATTCTTTGAAGCAAATAGTATAAAACATGTTCATTTTCACAAAATAAAAGCACTAGAAATAAGTATATCACAACACTACACAGAAGTTTCATGTTTAAAATATTCGTATTCAATAATAGATAGGTACACGAGTAAAATAGTATTGATAAAATATTATTATTGTCACATTTTATATCAACCAAACATTATATTCGTAACAATCATATTTTCCTTATATCACGAGTAAGTCTTGCGTGCAACAATTCAGTATACTCATATTTGATTACATCAGTTTAACATAAATCATAAGTATACATTAGCCCCATGTATCACATGCTCAAAAAAGATTAAAGACACAATAATTACATCTCACTTTAGTATAATACTAAATTTAATTCAATAGTTTTCAACGAGCCTACAGTATTCAACGTACCTAAGCTACATTACTTATAGACCATAAAATAATAACGCTTAAATTATTAGAATTAAAGCAATATACAGACAAATAGGATTTATATTTACAGTGCAGCTTATTACAAGATGGCGGCGAATATAGGAGACGTTCAAAATGGCCGGCCGTTCTGTGGTCGCTCCGGCAACTTCGGCGGCACGTTCGGGACTGGTCGGCTAGAGTACGAAAAACCACAAATAAATAAATACAATCACGTAATCAATAGATTATTTACAGTGATCACTTTGTACAATCCGGAAACAAACTAAGATTACAAAGTTAATGGTCTATTGATACAGGACAGATGAAACAGCGCAGGTCACAATTAAAATGTTTATAGACTCTTTAGCTTGTTTCCAGACTGCATGATAAAGACGACAGAAAACATGATGACAACATTTGAAATGGAATCTAAATGAAACTGTCTCAAAGTTAAATGCATAATGGCTGAATGCAAAATGATAGCCGAGTCGTTTTCAAAAAAAAATGTACATAATTAAGGGCTTAATGAAAACAAAACTTAATTGATTCCTTTGTGTAACGAAAGTTACCCATATAGTTTGTATGACTAACTTTCGTTCCACAAAGGATGCGATCGTGATTTTGTTTTCATTAAAGGATTTGTCACACTGTATGCGTTCTGCGGTCGCGGTCAGGTCAAATTGAACGCAGCCCGCATTATGTATGAACAACATTGTCGGTCTCTATATATTGCGCGTGCGTGCGATCTGACCGCGCGGACCGCACGGACAGATCGCATATCTGTACAAAATATATAGAGACCGACCATGTTGTTCATACATAATGCGGTCTGCGTTAATTTGACCTGACCGCGACCGCAGAACGCATTCAGTGTAACAAATCCTTAAGCCCTTAACCCTTTCACCGCCGCATCTCAACAAAACTTAAACCTGCTTTGAATCTTATGTCATTGTGTCAAGATCACTTTGACACTGTACTTCGTGACACCTATATGTGTCGTTGGCGTTGAAAAGGTTAATTATGTACAGTATTTTTGAAAACGATCCAGATACGACCTAACGATAGCAGGAAGCTAAGCAAGCAGGTGTCTGTTTACTTTTAAAGAAACGTGCAGTCAATCCTAAAATTCTTAAATAATATAAACGCAGAAAACTATATCATATTTATTTTAATATATTCAACAATTTTACTAAGGTTTGTATCACCTTTTTGCTGACAATAAATACCTTCCTATGCCTAAAAAGAATAAACTGTGGCATGCAATGCAATGTACCTCTGGGTAGCTTACCTAAGTTTTGTGACATAGCAATAATACGCCAAACGCATGCCCCTAAATTAAAAACGCATTGGCAAACAATGCCTCAAACCTACACGTGCTTTTATTTGCATGCAAGGGGACTGTCACGGGATGATGATGAAAAACAATTTGTATCTCATAAACAGTCCATTCACATGATTAATTTTACTATCGATAAAACATTTCATTTCCCCAAGCTCAGTTATAACATTGAGGAAAGTAACAGGTATTAGAGTAAAGAGAAGTAGAGTATTCATGTATTAGAGTAAATTATACTTTCTTACTTATGCTAACGAAGCTCGGAAAAATAATTCGTGCGGATGCTATTGTAACACCTTAATGTTATATCTTATTTAAATATATCTACCGTAATGCAAAGTCAGCTTACCTAAACATCCTGTAGAATATTGCATCCTAAATTTTACTGTTAGTAATATGCCAATGCGAATATCTACTGGAATAAATCAAACATCACTGATACACATTTAGCGTTTAATTACTCTATTTATACAGCATAAGATTAACAATATTCATAAACTATATCAAATCCAACAATCACTGCCTATACCTTTATTCGATGGTACGCTAACGCTATTAACAATAGAGAGAGAGCAAAACGTTAGATGATTGATTATTTTTGTGTATCTTAATCCGCTAATACGATAGAGCAATGACGTTGCCATAGCGAATAGTGAAGTGTAGGAACTGAGCCGTGTTTGGGCGCTCGGCGGAGGGGCCGCGCGCGCCCGACCCGCCTTCGACACGAGGCCCGGCGCGCGCGGCCTACGCTCCAGGCTCCAGGCTCCTGGCTGCGGGCTGCGGGGCACCGGGTACCCGTCCGGTGATAACATGGACACAAGCGAACGATATAACGCTTACTTTATTATGTTGATAGTATATAAATTCAAATGCCCATAAATTTTTAATATTACATTTATTAACGAATCCATACTGTATCACCGTAATAAAACATTCTAATAATTGACCAAAGATATTGCTAACAGCAACAATGTATGAGACATCTTGACGGAGATTCTCATCTCTATCGCGAGTACAGAATCATATTTCGTGATAGTGGTAGTGATCGGAAACTTCATGGCCCGTGTCAATGGGTTTTCTAAAATACTATCTATACTGACTCGATCATAAATACAAAGAAGCTGGGTATACTTCGTTTATAGTAGGTAAATGCGTAAATATATAGCGTCACTACAAGAGACGGAAGAGTAACGTGTGAAATACTCGTCTTGTCAAGTTCTATGCTACGAAACACCTAGACACTTAGGTGAGAACGAGTTGCAACAACTGCTTCTACGCAGCTAGCTCTACGCGAACATAGTGTTGAGTGCACCCGTAACAAATAAACGCTCTCATCTTAATATAATACGTTAATACAACTCTAGCAGATATACAAAAAATATGATATGCTCATTAGCCCGACGGCGAGCGTCTTGCGGGACAGTACACAGTGCAACTCAGCTACACAATTCATTGTACACTTATCTTAAGCCACTGAATGTAACATTTACAATTAATTACATGAAATAAATATAATTTCATATTCATTTATAATAATTAAAGTTATATACGTAATCCAATCTGTGTAATATTCGTAAAGCTACTTTATTTTTTCTTAAATAGCACTCTTCAATAATAATTTCATTGAATTTAATACTGAATCAATTCATTGCCATTATAAGTTATTAATATTAAGCACGATTTTGGTTCGATTTTTTATACTTTAAGTACTACTACATTACAATCAACACAGTATTGAACAGTTGGTATTGCTTTTACTACGAGTATGGTACCCTTATTATTAGTTGAAAACGTTAAGGAAAAGGACACTGAAAATAATAGTGTGAATCCCCTAACACGCCTTTTTACGTCACTAATAGTTAGATCCATATATCTCCACACAATCTCTTTTGCGCAGCTAAACTTCGTTTTTTTTCAGAAATAGCAATAAGTGATCGATCCGTCTTTATTGAACAATTCTTTTACAAAATCAATATCGGCAAGTAACAATTAAATAACAATTTCACATAGTTATTTATATTGAAATGGTTCCACATGGAGCGATTATTATTTTTTAAAAAGCCTTTTTTCAGTAATAAGCAGTGATCGTAGATTTAGTAGCATTTTTGGTGCGATGACGTCAAATGACACACGACAGCGACCTAGGGTTGTCGACGTGTATAATATGATTGACGTTTAAAATAATGTAATATTATGTTGTCGTTGAAAATAAAACGCTAAATTTTTTACTTAATCTTTTGATTAACATAATTTCGTTTTTATTATATATGTTTTATTACTTTTAATGTTTCTCGTCAAAACATGTTTCAATCGTGTCATTTTTTTAGCACAATAAATATCGAAGAATTTTCTTTAATAAAAAAACTGTGCTTACTTAACTGTTTCTCCATTTTTCACACACAAAATCAACGCAACTGTTTTTTATCACTTGACGGGACGTCATTGAAGAAATCAAATGACTTCTATATGTATTTATGGACTGCCATTACGCATTATACTGTCATTGCAAATATACAGCAGAAAGTTAGTATATCAATTTCTAATCATAAATAATAACTATAACCTCAGATAAGGATTTATTGCAACACATTTTCTCATAATAGTAAATTAACCCTTCATTTCATTATGCATATTGGGTTGGGCTTTACATGTTCTAAGAAAATTTTCTGTATTTTCGATTTCTGCTGCACACCTCAAAAAACACAAACAATACAGAATACAGAACATAAAACTTAATAAAAATAGAGGTAGATAACAGGCGTTCTTCAAGACGAGATTTGAACCTTTCTTTTTATTTTTTTATTTAATTACCAACCATCTCTACATTACTAATTTCTAAGTTATTACTTAGTTCTAAATGCCTTTGATTTTATTTGATCCTTGGTTCAAACAATTTAATATTGGGCACTACTGACAACCCTAGCACTGCACCAAAAATGCTACAAATTGTACGATCACTGGTAATAAGATGTGTCAAATTTGTTCGTCTCATTTTATATTCTTAAAAAAAAGGAAGCATAGCTCTATGGATGGTTATGTTCACAGGCTACATTTTATCACGATAGGTAGGGTCAACAGCATAAATAAGTGGTAATTTCTGTACCTTGTCGTTTTCAATCGTTTGACAATTTTGTATGACATTTCAAACATGACGTTAAAGTAACAAGATACATAAATGATCACTTATTTATGCTGTTGACTGTACCACGCCACAAAACGTCACAAGGCAATCGGCTCCTTGTCCTTGATGTTTTCATCTTTTAACGGGTCCCCAGGCAGGTACTTAGATTGCAAACGTTGCACACGTAAACTTAAACGTATGTTCACTCATACTCGAGTTTTATTGCTGTATTGCTTGCTACATACACCTCTTAAGCCATCATTATCCATAATATATTTTTGGAATTATATGTTGCGTGTAGGCATATTCTATTTGATGTTATGGTTGTAATACCGTCACAAAAAATAAAAAAGTCATATCTGTTAATATGTGCACAACATTCAGGTTAATCAGGCACTGTACAATTATATATGTAAATCTGTTCTCAATAGGGTCCGTCAAGAAGCAACTTTACACGAAAAGCAAAAGCTTCATCTGTTAGAGTTGCACACACATTCAACACGACACTTCGGTTTCGGACAACACTGGTAAGCGTAACAAACAGGTGGACATATCAATAATTCACAGCATCGATGGTCTCGGATCTGTCTCGTATAATTTAATAGACACGAAAATGTTAACCCATCACTAGTTTGATAAAAGTTCGTATCTTAAAATCGATAAGTAAACCAAATTACAATAATTAAAGGTCATATAATATGCTTAAAAATTACGAGATACGAGCTTTTCTCAAAGTAGTGACTATGCATCGTATCAAATACTTGTATATTATGAACGAATGATACGCATCGTAATAAACACATCTGCGGCTTCGGAACTGGTCTCACTTCAATACATATGATGCGACACATATAAAGTGTTAAACGTCTCTAAACTAGATGTGGACACAGAGCCGCAAACACAAGCGGGTACGACTTGTGCGTTAAGTTTAGTTAGCCTCGCGGGTCGTCGCTTTCAGAGGCGTTCGGTGCGGAACACCTGTGAAGACGGCGAACTTGTTTACTTGAATCTGGCGAAGGCAGAGCTGAGCTCGTTGATGGCGGCGTTGGTAACGGCCTGGCCGACGGCCTGGTTGATCTGCTGGCGCATGTGCGGCGGCAGCTGGCCCATGGCCGCGCCGGCCGCCTGCGCCGCACCCGCGCCCGCGCCACCCGCGCCGCCCGCGCCGCCCGGCCGCCTGTCACCCAAGCACCCAACCCCGTCAGTACCAGCCTGCCACAGCGACACCACACAAGCCAACCGCACTACTGCTACCTATACATTATTACGCTCGCGATCGCGACTGCTTCCTCCCACATACATTACTTCTTCATACTAATGAACTTCGAGGACCTTTAATCATTTGGCCCCCTTATTGCTTTATAAACAATGTATGAACAATGGTTCTCGCAGCTTCTCTGTAAGACATTTTCTGAGCAATGTAACCGCCATAATTAACTAAATGTTAAGTAGTTTTATATTGTCTTTATACATAAAGTCGATATTAGTTTAAATATTCTTACAGGGCAACTGTGAATACAGTCGTATCTTAGATGTACTATAGATATGATACACACTACTGTAAAACAGATTAACTACCAGCTAAGAAAATTACAAATTATAAACCGTGCTTGAAAGACCACATTGGTAGGTACTTTAAAAGTGGACTAAATATTCTACTTCAAAGTAGCTGTCGGGTTTCCTGTGCCAACAGAATGAAAATTTATTAAGAAAATCCATAAAAATATCTCATACTAATATAATAGAAACGTTTCAAATTGGACAGAAAAACCCGATGACTGTAGAGTGACAGATAAGATTCGAAGACCACACACAAATCAATGTGCAAAAATTCATGCAGTGATATCACAAGATCATGAAATTACCCGAAAAATATTAAAAGGAAAATTCTGACCGAAAATATCAGTTAGCCAAGACAACTAACAGAAAAAATAGTAATACTTGAATACACTTTAAGAAAAACAGAATGCAATCTCCTTTCGTTTCTACTCTTTCTCTCTTAAGAGTAAGGAACGTGTTTAGATAAAATTAGCATACAGACACCTAATACACTAATGTTGGCTATATATTTCTAAAAACTCCTTGGAGGCAGCCCATTTTGAACCCATTTCTTTAACCTAAATGCGTGAATATAGCTTTTTTATCGAATAATGTGTATTTTTTATATTCACAAAACATATCAGTAACCAAATAAAATTCGATATTATGTTGGCTGCCTGAAGGAGAATTTATAAGCAAAACATGTAAGTATTTTGTATATACTACGTTTGAGTACACAGTAAAATTCTCTATAACTTTAATACCTTTGGAAGCAATATTTTTCAGACGTATCATAAGTATTGATGATTTTACAACTAATAATAATGTATATAACATATGTATATTTATTTATAGACTTCCTGGCAGTTGTTAACTTACTACATATAATATTGCGTTTTTTATTATCATCTTATTAAGATATTATTTAAGAATACTTAGTTGATGAAAAGTACACCACAGAAAACCTGCTTAACATTGCTATCTTAGTCACATTCATTAATAGATATAAGTGTAGCAATTATCTTCATACCCCGGGATTTTTCGTGTGGAAGTGTTCGACATTAACCAAAGAAAATTGTATTACTTAAAAATAAAATAGAAATTTGAACGCAGTGCGATCAGTTCGTCGACTTTCATTCCGCCATTTTCATTTCGCAGACATTATTCGCAGACGTTTAATTTGGAAGAGTAACGTTTGGGATAATTTCAGTAAGCAAATTACTCATTTCGCCAATTAGTTAGTTGGCAGAAAATCGATGCGTAATAAGTTAGCAGAACAACTATTGGTAGAAAAATGGTAAGTCAGATTATTGTTTGGTATTTATTATCTCTATGCAGAATTTCGCGTCATAAAAAATATGACATGGTTTTTGATTAACATCACAATTGGGCACCAGAACTTACCTTTAAAACTGGCATTGACTTTACATGAAATCTCAGTATTAAACGCAATACATTCGTTATTTCAATAAATACATAGACGAATCGATTAAAATAACACTTTTATAATCTAAATTGTTATCTTGCTTCCACTCTTTGTCAAATCATTCCCGCACCGAAAAACCCAGGGCATGGTCACATTAAGAGTTAGTGCACGACAAAACCCAGGTGATACTATGTGTTAAAGGACCGCATCAATACTGCACTTAACTGTACTAAGTTAACAAGCCCGTCAGAGTTAGTACCTTTAGGTTCGTAACTTAAGTTAGTTAGATATTAGTGGGCAGACGACGGGGTCGCTCGCTTAGCGCCGCCTGCGAAAATAACCACACACTCAAGTTTTGATAATGTTTGCGCTTATATCAAGTCATAGGCACAATTGATTGTAAAAGCTTTTTGCTATTAAGACATACACTCGTATAAACGTTAGTTGTTCAAAATCGACCAAGAAAGTGGTTTACGATTGAACAAATCACTATATTATTTAAAAACCTCAATAAAACTGAATACTTGGTGAAAATATATGTTGACTTATTGACGTTCAAACAACATTTTACCAAATAAGGGTAAAGCAATTTCTTGACGACTTATGGAACTTTTTTATGGTGTACTTTCGTTTGGCAAATTACGTTTCCCAAACTGATTCATTTGGCAAATGTTTCATTTCCCAAATGTTTATTTTTTCTGAAACTGTTAACTATTCAGGATATATTTCAGGACTATTCTGTAGGTTAGGTTAGGTTTGTTTTATAACAATCCTGAAAAGTTAACAGTTTCAGAAAAAATAAACATTTGGGAAATGAAACATTTGCCAAATGAATCAGTTTGGGAAACGTAATTTGCGAAACATTAGTAAACCCTTTTTTATATTTGCAGTCTTAAACGCAAATTGAATTAAATATGCATAGGTTTAGCAAAAACGTCGACACAGAAAAAAAGCATAAAATACCTACTTTTTTCTCAAATTAAAATATTATAATATTAAACATATATTTTTATAGGAGAAGCACAAGTTACATGTCATATAATAATGCATATTATGGCTGTTACATCACCCATACAAATGCCTCTCGGTATAGCGAAGCTCACACAGTAAGTGCAGGTCTGAGCGAAGCGCGCTCACGAGAATGTAAGACACTAATAAAATTGACTTTGTGGTACGACACAGATATACATCATAATAATATTCAGTAGTAAACATCATGTTTTTTTTTAATTTAATACAAACTTTTATTGTTAATAGTACTTTAACAGATTACATCAGATTACTAAAAAATAAGTAAGTTGTCTTTTCAACCACTAGAAGTGGGTGAAAATCGACTTGAATGAATTCAAAAACACACAGACATACATAGAGTTAAAGGGTGAAGTTAAATGAGCTTGTAAAGAGAGTAGTTACGTTCCACGGAACCCCCCACATGCATTCATTGTATCAATCGTTTTAGAGCCATAATACCCACATAAGAACCAGGGTAAAAATGTAATATCCTCCACCACAGTTAGCAAAAAAAACGAAACCAGTAGTGTAATTCATTAAACAAAGAACCAGTTTTCGCCCTTTTATTTGTATGCATCTCACACAGGGACACTCCTAAAACCGCACTTAATTACTTATCCTTCAAGTGCCTTGATCAGAGACGCCGATAAACCCTTTGACCGGCAACGGCACGCAACCAATTATCGAGAGTTGCCGTGCTTACAACGTCTAAACTACAGTCTTATACGTACGTTTATATAATTAAAAAACAATTTTGCGTTTGTCATTACGATTATGCGTCGGTGACGTTCAAAGAGTTCAGAGATACTAAATTTGTACAGTCACAGGCAGGCTTAACAGACTATTAATATCAGAATTACGAGAGAGCATCAGTCTTATAAAAGGATCCATATAGTATCCAAATCTATCGACGACAGTCAATTTGTCACAATTCAGGCCTAAATGGTCCATTATGTATGTCTTCAATTGCACAGTCAGCTTCGAAAGTAGCTATCGAATATGTCGCATTACCAAAGTTACCACCAGGATTGTCAAGCTACTTTTAAGGCCGACTGTGTTGGAAATCGTCACTATTGATCAGACGTCTCTGCTAAAGGCATTATGAGAGTGAAGGACATGTTACTTAGGCTGCCTATCTATTGGGGCGGAGTAAGGCAGCGGAGCGGTGAGCAAGATAAAAATCAACGAATAGAATCCGGGACGCGGGAGGGGGCGGAGAAAAGAACGTGGGCTAGCTTCGTGTATGAAAATACCGGCCAAGTGCGAGTCGAACTCGCGCACCGAGGGTTCCGTACAAATTTATATGTATCTATGAACATCCAGTCTTAGCAGACCCCTGCTCCTAAGCAAAATGTGCGCAGTGTGGGATCATTGTAGATTGGTTACTGATTTAGACAGACAGACAAACTAGATCTCGATCAAACCAATTTTCGGTGGAAGTTTACATGGTAATGTACATTATATTTTTTTACTTTTATCATTCTCTTATTTTAGAAGTTACAGTGTCCCCACACACATTTTACCACATTGGAAGTGTCTCTCGCGCAAACTATTCAGTTTAGAAAAATCATTATTGAAGATCTATTCATAGATACCCCACACGTATGAGTTTGAAGAAAAAAAATTTTGGGTATCAGTTTTAAGTACAGGGAACCCCCAAAATTTATTGTTTTTTTTTCTATTTTTGTGTGAAAATCTTAATGCGGTTCACAGAATACATCTACTTACCAAGTTTATACAGCATAGTTTTTATAGTTTCGGAAAAGAGTGGCTGTGACATACGGACGGACAGACAGACAGATATGACGAAGCCATAAGGGTTCCGTTTTTTCACATTTGGCTACGGAACCCTTAAAACTACAGTCCGCAATTCCGATCTGCCTTAATTTCTCGCTCCGCCCTCCTATCTAGCTCCGAGTCTATGGACAGACAGTCCGCAACTCCGCTCAGTATTACCCAGGGTCGGACTGGGCCGGAGGGGCCCGGGTGGCTGACCAAAAGCCCAGGGCCCGAGACTAGATCATGGTAGTTGGGATACTAACTGCACAGGGCCGGATTAACCATGTCAGGCAGGGCCCCTAGGCTATGCTATTCTCAGGGCGTCTCTTCAGGCGTTTGAAGATCATCAGCACTGTTCAAATTCCATCAAATCAACTGACAGCAAATAATATCTTTTGTAAGTGAGGATACAAATTTTCACGCTCAGGGTTCTTAGGCGATGTGGGGCACCTAGGCAGTTGGGTCATTCTACTTTTCGTTGACCAGTAATTTTTTGTAATGTGCTCTTCAAATATTTTTTTTACAAAAACGGTAAAGTGCTCGGTTTTATCTTTAAAGATTTAATTAAATAGGCACATAATTAAGCTTACATTTAAAATTATCACTACGTATAAAAAGTAATCATTATTATCTATATAGTAGGTAACGCAGTGGGCATGCATGTCCCCGCCATTTGTATGGAAATTGATATGTTTTCCGCTGAGTTACCAATTTTTTCCACAAAATTTCTTTGAATTTAAAGTTTTTTTGCTTTAAAACATTAAATTTAGTTGTTTCAGTTTTTATATAAGTTATTTACACTTGAAAAAAATCACCAGGTATGCCTTATATTTCACAAAAGATTAATGGTTACTTAAAAGTAGAATGGCCCAGTTGGCTACTCTGCCTAATGGTAAATCCGGCCCTGCCCTCGCTCCGCCGCTTCGCTCCGCCCCAGTGGGCAGGCAGCTCGTGGTTTAATTGGTACAATACGTTTACTTTTAGTTTACCACTGACAGATGGCTTGCCTTCATTTCATTTCCAGCTTTAACACCATACAAATAAACTAGCTATTACAAAATCTGCAAACGTGGGTAACAGTATTCTAAAATTGGCTTTATTTGTAAAAAATAAAATAAAAATAAAATAAATATTATTTGCATTTAACAGAAGTTTTACATAAAAGGTTGAGGCTTCCCATTAAGTTGGAACTTGTGTTAGGAGGCCTCGCTCTTCCAAGAAAAAAATATTACTAAGACTGTAACTAAACAAAACATAACTTAAACAATGTGTGTGTGTGTGTATGTATGTATGTGTGTGTGTGTGTGTGTGTGTGTGTGTGTGTGTGTGTGTGTGTGTGTGTGTGTGTACGTGTGTGTGTGTGTGTGTACGCGTGTGTGTGTGTGTGTGTGTACGCGTGTGTGTGTGTGTGTGTGTGTGTGTGTGTGTGTGTGTGTGTGTGTGTGTGTGTGTGTGTGTATGAGTGTGTGTATGTGAGTGCGTGTGCGAGTGCATGAACGTGAGTGAATGTGTGTGTGAAAGTGTGCGCATACGTGCGTGCGTGCGTGTCAAGTGTGTCAGTGCTCGTGTGACTGTTAATGTGTCCAGTGAATTTTTGGTGTTGCATTTTTGTTGTTTGTAGGTCGTTAAAGTTGAATATGAAATGAAGGCAAACCATCTGTCAGTGGTAAACTTTATGTAATTTTACTGTATAGATAGGGTGATAAGGACTCACGTGGGTATGAGTGGGGCGGGCAAGCCGGCGCCGGGCTGGGGGCGGCCGCCGGGCGGCAGCGGCGCGGCGCCGCCGGGCCGCGAGGGCAGCGGCGGCGCGGGCCGGCCCGTGCCCGCGCCCGGCGGCGGCGGGGCGCCTCGCTGGCCCATCGCACCTGCACCGACAGCACCAAGGATTAAACAGGGGCGTACTGTGAGTTTGTAGGGCCCTGGGCTAATACAACTAGGGACCCAACCTAATTAATAAACTAATTGGGCCAATCAACTTTTACACTGTCACTTTGGGCGTCTCCTGCATTACCTAAATTGTCTCTGGCGTTACCAAAAAATCATACTTCCAACAAGATATTTCACGGTTTAAAAGGTTAAAAACATACGTAGGATGGCATGTGTTCATGTACACCATCTAGTAAATTACAGAAAAAACTTGTTTACTTACAAAAATCTGCAATTGTTTGAAAAATGTCGCGGACAGATTAGTGTCGGTATAAAAGTTGATTGGCCCAATTGCGATTTTGTCAAAAACTGCGTTTAACAATGTCTCTTGCGTATAAACAAATATACAGGGTAATTTTTTAATCAGTGCACAAATTTTGATACGTGATTCAGTATCGTTAATAGAGCACGATTATATGTTCAAGATTTTTTTTTACATTTTAAAATTTGGGCTGTTCATAGTAATTCAAACAATAAATTGGTCGAGTTACTATGAAAAATAAAAAAAATAAGTGATAAAAATTACAACGAAAAATACTGAAATTTGTTAGTTTAACGACACTGTATCACTATCACATATTAAAATTTGTGCACTTATTAAAAAATTACCCTGTATATAATATTTATACGCAGGAGACAGCTTGGGTATAAAAACAAATGTTTATTGTTGCAGCTATGTACCGCGGCTTTACTCCAGTGGGACAAAAGAAAAAATTACTAGCTCTATATTCCGTAGAAATTTTGAAAAATCCCTACTTAGTGCACCTCAGTGATTCCTCAAGATGTCTCCCAAATTTCAAGTCACTAACTCCAGTGATTAAGGGTGCACATTGTCTGCCAGCTAATCATGCACATTAACAATTGCTCTTTGGACATTTTTAACCCTCGAACTTTCTAACATTTAGACATTTGGACTTCTTGTACATATTGGCTCGTTGGACACTTTGACTCCTGACTTCCAACACTTGGACACTTTGACCCTTCGACATTTTAACTCCTTGGACATATATACCCTTAAACAGTGTCCAGACCATCAAAAAAAGAAAAGTTGCCTGTTTGAGTCACGTGCTAAGACACGACAGATTACGAGCTTCTGCAAATGACAATGATGGGCAAAGTGACAGGCAAAAGATCAGTGGGTCGAAGAAAGAAATCGTGGCTGCGCAATATCCGGGAGTGGACGGAAATTAAGAGCGCCGCGGAGCTTTTCAAACTGGCAAAAGACCCAGTTATACTTTAGACTTTTAGGTATTTAAAAGAATGTAAACAAACGGGAGCTGTCAAAAATGACAGATTCAGAGGTTGTGAACCTTTATGACGAGAATAAAAATTAAAAATGTAGCTAGCACTAAATACGCTATTAGACTTCTTATAATGATCCCTTTTTTGCCGTTTTTTGGGTTATGTCGGTTTTGGATGGATATCTATCTTTTGGCCACGTTTCTTCAACATATTTAAATATGTTCACAAGCACATTCTTTTCCGATGATGTAAGTTGTCCTGCCTTAGTCCGCTTCTTCTTCGGAGAAGGAAATGTAAGCAAGGAACTAGCCCGGCTAGTTCCCGGCTCGCCATCACCCTTGTCTTCGTAAAATACACAACTCCGTAACAAAACAACAAAACAAACCAGTTCAACAAAAAATTAACAGAAAACAACAAACTTAACAAAGAATAACAATAAATGAAATCTCGAAAACACCACAAATATTGCACTCGCATCAGATGACAACAAGCCGACAAGTTAAAAATCACGTAATCAGGTGTTGCTGCATTAAATACGACACTTTCTATTTTAGTCGCATTACATTCTGATTAGATCAGACCTTGCGTTTTAAACCTCTGCAAGATTGGGTATTTTTTAGTGTCAATTTACAAAAAAAAATTAAATATTCATTTAACATGATAAAAATATTTTTGTAATCGTAAATGTGTACATATTCAGTAAAATTAAGCGTAACTATATGTTATTAGAACTTAACGGACTGAAGTAGGTTGCTCAATTATTTTAAAATAATAAATATTGAACAGGAACCAAACATTGTCTTAGAAATAACCTCTTTAATGGTTTGTTTACATTCTTTTAAATACCTAAAGGTCTAAAGCATAGATATGCGGAGCTGACTGCCAACCTCCACTAGTTGGGGAGGCACTTGTAGAAGAAAAAGTGTCCAGGAAGGTGACAATGAATGACGTTACTGCTATACATACTTTGCTGAGCCGGGTTGGCTCGCCGCGGGCCGCCGGGCGAGGGCGGCGACAGGCGCGGGTTGGAGTCGAGCCGGCTCTCGAGCCAGTCGTTCTTGACCGGCGGCGGCACGGGCGTGCTCACGGTCGCCATGGAAACGTCGCCGATTATGTGCAACGCCTCCTTGCACGCGTGGTACATGCGAAGCATCTCCTCGCGCTTCAGGGCTTCCTCAGGGGATTCCTCCATCATTTGCGACTGGAATTAACATGGACAACTTAACCCCTCGTACGCCGTAAAATAAAAAAAAAACTTGATTTTTAGTCTCGTTTGTCTCAAATAATACTATTAATATTTCAGATCAAAATAAAAATACAAAAAATCTGGGGCAGATCTGCGTTACGACGTCCGAGAGGTAAAGGGTGCCTTTCTACCAGATATGCGCTAGTTATGCGACGTTGCTGTGATGCGTTTGATACCTTTATAGCACTGGTGGAAACGTGTTCAACTAAGCTATGTTTTTTATATGAAAAGATGAGTGCTCTGGATCCGTGCTGTGGATGCCTGCTCTAGGTTCTTCATCAAACGGCTGCAGCTTAGCCGTAGTGGAAACGTTCACATAGCTTCCTAGCGTAGCTTTTACATCCTCGCGGCGTAGCTGGATAGCACATCTCTGGTGGAGAAGCACCCTATGGTTTCGGGACAGTAGTAGGATACGTTCAAGTATGTTTAAACCTCCCAACATCAAGTCATCAAGCACCGAAGTCTCACCTGATCGCCGGACGCGTACAAATGCGCCAGCAGCTCCCCGTTGATGAAATCTTTGGCGTTGTTGATGATCATCATCATGATCGTCTTCGGCACGAGATCCCTGGTGGTCTTGGTCACAATGCGCATGTAGGAGTCGACCAGGTTACGGATGGTCTCTACTTGACGCTCGAGTTGTGGGTCCATGCTGCTGGAACCCGCAGAGTCAGAAGACTGTAAAAGACATTCAGGCGCCTAATAAAGTATTGTTCTCTATAAACGGTTGTCTAGGACGCGGGTGCGTTAGAGCAAGGCTATCTCGCTCTAGCGTGTAAGCGTGTCCCTTTCGCAAGGACTTGCATGCACGGCCGCAGACAGCGGATTTTAACGGCAGTTATGCAACCGTCAATTGTTTTATTATTGACGTAACGAGCAGTAGTTACCCTAAGAGCGCGAGCGTACAGTTCACTTGATGGACGTTTTATTCAGATAAAGTTATGTACACCTATACAAACGTAAGACAGTACGCATTCAGAAGTAATTACAGCTCGCTTGACGTCAGCAAAGTGTGGTGATGAAAGTAGTTTTGTGTGTGTCATCTTTAGCACACATTGTGTTTTTTTACTGTCATTGTTGTCAATTCGGAATAAATCTGCGTGTTTGTCACACTTGTCCAAAAATTCAAAAACATTATTACCATCGTTAAAATTCAAAATCAATTCAAAATCATCATCATATTTGTTTGTTAGGTTAGGTTTTTACCGTTATTTGAAAAATACGATATAAACTAATGTTTGCTTTTCCAACACATGCTTTAAATGCAGCGATTTCGTTAAACCTTTCCGACAAGTAACCGTCAAGCTAAGCTTTGTAATTCTGTTAATTATTCTAATTCGAGTTTTAATACTTTGTACATGTTTAATATCTGGCCTGGTGAAGTATCTAGTGTCTAACTATTAAGGTTTCATCTCACTAGTTGAGCCACAAGCCCCAATCCCTGTAGATTGTGAGTAAGCGTGTTAGTGGTTTAAGAAGTTCTGATGTACTTAACAGTAATATCTACACACTTACGAGCCACAGTCCACTTGGGGATGCATTGTACTTACCACTAACCCAAAATACACCACAATCAAACGAAATTTTCAAACATGAGAACTGAACTTGTTAGACTTGCGATAGTGCGGCGAAATGGATGAAGACAAAATCAAGACTAAATGACTCATGAGGCTGTGGATCTAACGTAAGCGTATTAAGTTTGCTCCTAAGTTTCAGCCGCTTCAAATATATAATACAAGTGCTGATACATACAGCATTTTAATAATGGATATGCGGAAAACAATAATTCAGTTAACATGCATTTTATACCACAGTTTCATAGGAAACATCTCTAATATAATAGCTTATCACCTGTACACATTTCCAAAATCCAGCAAACAAAACCCTTGCGACAAAGATTGACTTACTTTCTTATTTCCACCCAACCCCGGGAAGGGAAATAACTAAAAATAAAACAAAACATAAATCAACGGAACAAAAAATAGGCTAACAGTTGACGAGCGGCGTTGCCGCTGCAAGCGCGGCAAGGACAACTTGACAAGACGGGCCAGGCCTACTGGCCAAACAAAAGTATATCAAACGAGGTGGAAATATCAGTGAGGTGCTGTGGATGTACTCTGAGACTAATAAACGGCATAAACTTTCAATGTGAAGTTGATGTACTTTGTTAGTCTCAGAGTGCACAATAATCTCATAAAGGAACTGCACAAGGTGAGCACTCACTACATGCCTTACGCTAGATCTCATAATGTATTTCAAGAAACAACAAGCAAAATAGATTTGGTAAGAATTGATAGGATAAAGCACACGATAACATATAAATAGATACACATACGATGTGATTAATTATTAAATTCTTGAAATCCACTACTTAGAACTTAATTTAACAGTGTCGAGTTAGCATGAACCTTAAAATGGAGCGGATTTGTATGTCTCACGTAAACAAACCTCTGTTCCTTCACCCTGTAAAGCATGACAAAACATACATCAACGTTAAACATAAAACGAACATATATGCTGTAATATCAAATACATGACAATACATTCATGACATACTATAGTGTCTGTTACGTTATGAAGCAATAAACTGCTTAGATATGATTTGTAATAGATAAATTGGGATCAGGGGTTAGTACAGTCATAGTTGAAGGAAGAAGTCGGAAAGATAGGCAGGCCATACACCGAGTACTTTGCTTGTTGCCGAGCTTACCTCGTCGCCGTTGGCCGCTTCGGAGGTCTTTTCGGGGTAGACGCCGGCGCGCAGGAACGAAGCCTTCCACGAGTCCACGTCGTCTTGCGTCTCGCAGGACAACTCCAACTGCTTGTAGTCCTATAAAAAATACAGCACTTTTAATCACGAGCCTTTACTCTCAGCTTCTGTCGCGCGAGCCAATAAACAATAATAATGCAACAGTTAGTTGAATTCAAATTCTAGGATTTCCTAAATTCTCAAGAAAATTTCCAAAATTTACATAGCGATCTTCTGTGATCATTATACTCCATTATTTGTTTGGTGGCTACCTAACATTAGTAATGTGATGAGTGATGACTAACTTTCAAACCACTATTTCTTATAAAGTTGCTTAGGTGACTAGTCATGTTGGCTTTCCCTTGCCTGTACTCTTCAATTGAGTTACATGCATATCCGAAGTCAGTAAAAAAAAGGCGTCTGTGGGTAGTTTCGGAAGTTAAATAAAAGCTTGCAAAGACGGAATCACAGACATGTTTCACATAAAATATCAGCTAGTTCAGGCTGTGTTCAAACCAAACCGACTGTCAGCCGCCGAAAGTGAGCGAGCGTTACGCAGTTTATTGTATTTCCATACATATTCACTTTTTCGTTCACACCTATCTGACAATATGTTATTACGCTATGCATAGTCGCCGATATAAAATACCGTACAAATAACGTTCTCACTGGGGCTCACAGTGAGCCTGCTCACATTCGGCGGCCGACAGTCAGTTTGGTTTGAACACGGCCTAAGAGTCAGTGGTGAAACAGGGTGTTAATGTAGTATTATGGTTTCTGGTTGTTACCTTGTAGACGTTCCTGCCCTCGGGGTTGAACAGCGCGAACATGTGGCGGCGCGACATGAACCCCTGCTCGAGGTCCCGCAGCTTGAGCCCGTCCAGCGGCAGCATGTACTTCTTCTCGCGCTCCTCCTCGTCCTTGTACCACGAGATGCTCTCCGACGTGAGGACAAACCAGTAATCGCGGGAACCTCCTAGGGCAGAAACAAACTAACGTTCGTCCATAGCGATCGGTAGCTATCAAGCGATACCCAACTGCGCATTTATCAATGTCAAACTCGTTTTCGATTGCGTTGGTTCTGTCTTAGATTATACGCACGCAGTCAGGTTACATTTTTGAAACTCTGTTTATACACCCTTGAGCGTGATTAAACGCTTGGGTGATAAAATACTCGGAATAAAAATGTAAACGCCCGCCAATCGATAGCAATTAGCGCCTAGCTTAGAATTGTTTATGGATATACCTTTCATTATTCCCAGGTTATGTATACACATGTAACCTTTCCTGATAACTTGGTTACCGAGCGCGCGGTGGCCCGACTTCGTCGAGTTCTCGGACTGGTTTTGGGCGCTGCAATAGAGATAACAGTAAGTTAGCAAATGATCACAGATAATTTTCAGACTATTCATGGGACCCAAGAAAAAATACGTCCCTGGTACCTTACAGGTCAAAAACTAAACTTATGTGTGAATTTTTATTAGGGATGCGCTCAGAAATATAATTTGATGTTTCATGTTCCTAATATAAGCCATAAGCCAATGGTGCTATATCGTATCGTATAGTTAAATCGTACGAATCTGATAATTTTAATGACTGGATTAATCATTAAAGCAATCACGGAGGTTGGTAGCCCAAATATTATTTTTATAAATTAAATGTTTTTTTTCTGAACACACCGCGAATATCTCCATCGTTCAAAAATTAAGACCCATCATTCTCATAGACCAAGGACCTTCATTTCTTTGGTCTCCTTTACTAACCCAGAAGAGACGTTTTCAGAATTCAGTCCAGATCTAGCGTGAGACCTGCGAATTCGATTATCTTTGAGCCTCAAATGGAAACGACAATATTGTCCAAGCATTACAACTTCACCACACGAAATCATAACGCATCACAACTTGTACAACGACGAAACACAAATATGTATAACCATAGTAAGCAAAATCATATGGTACTAAACCTCATTTTTTAATTTCCTAGAATTATGATTATGACAGTTGTTTTACAGATAATAAACATTTTTTTTTTCACATTTGCTTGAATAAGGAATCTTGCTGAATATTTCACTACAATCATAAAATAGGTATGCTATTATCTCACCTCATTCGTTTTTCGTTTAATTCTTATTTCGTCTCATTCTGTATTCGTCACTCATTCTTTATTCGTCTTGTTCGCTATCTGTCTTTGATCAATTGTAACTGAAGATACACATTGCCGAACAAAATCCCCTTCAAAGAATGTCCGAACTTTTTTATTTGTTTGCATAACAATTAAAATCATCACCTACACAGAAATTTGAACCTAGTCTTTACTTCATTACAGTCGAATTTCGGTTGACACTTGACAGCTAAACTTGACAATTTCACGCAACGTACTGAGAAAAAAGAAGGCCACTTTTATCAAAGTGGCGCTTATTTGGCTCGGACATTTTCGGGCGCGCGACTGTGGATCTACAGTTATAATTGATCAAAGCTATCCGTCATTATCTTATTTGGTCAAATTCTGTAACTTGTCACTCTCTTAATACGTCTTATTCGTTTTTCGTCACGGTCTTCCTTAGACTTATTCGTCGTGCTTCCCTTTCCTTTTTTGTCTCATTTACTTACGAACATTTATTTGCCAGCATTTGGCGAATAGGTAAATGAGACAAAAAACGAAAGGGATGAACGAAGAATGAGTCCAAGGAAGACCGTGACGAAAAACGAATAAGACGTATTAAGAGATAGACAAGTTGCAGAATTAGACCAAAAAAAATAGTGACGGATAATGAGACGAAGACGAATACAGAATGAGACGAAATAAGAATTAAACGAAAAACGAATTAGGCGAGATAATAGGATACCATAAAATATGACCACAAAAAGAATGGGGAATACGAAGTAAATAATTTAGAGTGTCATGATTTCTAATGAGTTATGTGAATTTAATTTGTCCTGAATTAGGCTTAATATTAGGCAGCTGGGATTGGAAAAGGAATAAAATAAACAAATAAATAACATTTCATGTTCGCCGACTCCCGCTACTGAACAAAAATGCAGCTGTATAATTTTGACTAATTAAGTAAATTGCATGTTGTATTCTATCTGTGGTTGGTTGATTAAAAAGAACGCATCATTAATAGTAATTGGTGACAAATGTTGCAATGTTCGTAGTTTTCGTGTGGTGTTCAAGAGTTATACTCTTTAGTTAGTAATCTATAGTATAGGTATCGCCATGAGAGTTGAGGTCACGCACACAACATGTCATGTAACGACAGCGGGATTTTGACATTTATTCATACCAATAGCAAGTTCATCAGACTCAACAGTGAATTACAAGGTTGACTAAAAATTTCTTCAACCTATTTCGTTAAGAATTAAGTATTTAGGAAAATACATGTAGTTCAAACAAAACAGAAAATAAAATATTTTGATCTATTTTATTTAAATCAGATAAGCATATTTTTCGCTATTTATAAAATACCGATTTGCTTGTTGCGAGTATTTCTTATCAGTTTCAAATTGTTTTATTTCAAAAATAGGTTATGTGAAAAAAGAAAAATTAAAATATGCATAGTATTGCGTAGGTATTTCATCATAAGATCATATAACTCACATTTTCATTCACTCACTCATTTCATTCATTCACTAGTTTTTTTGCAATCAGTACTTTATGTAGCTGTGTGTGTAATCATTCGCCTCAAACGTCGTGGCGTTATCTATACTAGACTTATTCTATACGGAATTTCGACAGTGTGTATGTATGTTCGACGCCACACCACGGTTAAGATTTGTGTAAGCGAGATGGAATCATGCCGATGCCGTAGAAAATAAGTCTAATTGTAATAACTATACGTCATTTTACCCTTAATAGACTTAGGGGCTGTTTCACCACCTTATTGTCAAACTACTGGTTACGTAACCAATGAATAAACTAAGTACTGCACAAATCTGTCGGCCAGTTTTTTTTTCAGTTTCACCACTCCGGTCCTGTGCAAACTAAGTACCACTTAACTAATCGTCGGTTTAACAAAAAGTCGGAATAGCAACGTCCCATTTCACGACCACGGGTTCCTGTTCGCATATTTTCGTTGAAAGAGTCGCTCATTATTAAAGCAAAATAAATCGTAAACTATGTAATTTTTAAACACATCTATTTTTTTGCATAAACAAATGTGTAACATTATAATTAATCCAAAAACGGTATTTATTTACGATACTTTGGTTAACAATAACAAAGAAAAATAAAATCACGTAAAACGAATCGAAAAGTGGCGCCAAACCCTTTGACACATTAACTTTTTTTTTTAATGGCGAAGTACAAGTTCAGGTAGAACAAACGATTGTGCCACTGAAAAAAAGTCAGTAATTAAAAAATATTACGAGATTTTGGATTTATTTTTAAATACTAAAAGCGTACCTATATTTTTTATTCAAATCTTGATAATTAAATTCTCGTTTGCAATTTATCATGACTTCTTTCTTTAAAAAATAAAAAATACTTTGATTTATTTTTCTGAAACCGGCTGAAGGGCTCTCCAATCATGGCCACAAAAAAATAAACTAACTAATTAAAAAGATATGTGACGGATAAAAATGCTAAATGCCACCTGATCTGATGGCCAAATTAAGAAATAGTTTGTCCGTCACTTAGCGCTAATCAAGACTGGTGAAATAGAAATTTTTATTCCATGTGACAAATAAGGTTATGATCAAGCTAATCCGAACTTTAAAAAAAGTGGTGAAACAGCCCCTTAAGCACGGATCCTTGCAAAATTTAAGGGAAATGATATTAATAGAGACCAAGGAGAAATACATATTCCATGATTTTTCCCATGGTGGTTTAATGGGTTAAACCCATCGTATTGGGTGACATAAAAAGAGTGTATTTTTTTCTTTTTAATTTATTTCTTACTAGTCTTTACGCAAGCACGCACACACGTACTCACACACATACTCACACACATACGAATTTATAACACTAGGTGAATTTTACCAAGCTTACGCCTGCGACATTACTCCAATTGCTTAACTCTCTATAACGTGGAAATTTCGAGAAAACCTTTGTTATTCTTATTCTACGTCATAAAGAGAACATCTAGGCAAAATTCAGCTTTTTAAGTCCGCCTTGGGCTGGGTGTTGTTGAGTCAGTCAGGCTGGACTTCTTTTTACTTGTTTTAGTTTAATTGCCATAACACACCATTGTCTATCATAGTCATGCCAACCAAGCTCTATAATTTTAGAGCAGGTAAAATTTTTACTCTGGCTGGACTCAACATGCGATTTTCATATCACTGGAAGGTTAAACAAACGATGTAGATAATGCAATTTTATTGTCTTGCTATGAGAGTCATTTTATCCTTGATCCTTGTGACACTTGCAATAATACCTCTTATAGAATGAGGTTTTGATGAAGGTTAAGGTCTATTGTAAAATGACTCCACTTTTTAACACATTTACTACCGGGAACGCATATATGCGTTTCTAGTGCCGCTGTCGTAGTTTGGCAGTAATTTGAACTCATGTGTGCGTTTGTGGCAACTTAAGAAGGCTCGAGTCTGGCAGCCGGCAGCAAACGCGTTAGTAAAAGTGAAATAAAATTGATACAGGGAGAAAAAACCGCTTCGATTTTTATAATTTTCACAAGTATTCGATACTTCTTTGACCTTACCGAAACATATTACAATGGCATATCGAGTCCGATAATTGACAATAACAGAAAAAGAAACATTAAAGTGGCCGGGAACAAAAAAAAAGTTGATTGACTTTACACAATAAAAGTCTGGGACGTACTTGGCGAATCCGATGAAGTCCTCGTGGTTTGTGTTCATGTACGCGAGCTCGCAATCTATGAGCAGCACGAGTTGGTCCTTGCATTGGTTCTCGCGCGAGCGCACGTGGGACATGATGATGCGTTCCGTCTCCTCGCGCAGGCGCGGGTAGCGCGACATCTGTGCAAACGGTGACCCAGTTACTAACAGTGATAGTGTAGTTGGATCATACACGGCGTAAAAAACAAAAGTTGTCTCATAGTGAAAATAAACGGATCACTCACGTCTTAAAACGAGTTTAACTCGACATGTTTTGGGCTAATGCGTAGCCCTAATGTTCGTACTGCGTCAACGGTGAGTGTGAGCGAACCTTTACAAAGTGATGTTGTTAGTGGTGTGTGCTACCCTACATTTGACAATGACAATAAAAGTGATGATGAAAACGGGGGTAGTTGTGTGTCGCTGTTAGTTGCGTCGAGTAGCCGCGCGACCAGGGCGGTAACACGCAGTGTGATTAGCCCGAAACATATCGAGTTAAACTAGTTTTAAGGCGTGAGTGATCCGTTCATTGTCACTATGAGGGAGTCTCACGGTAGTTTCATGTTAAAAGTTGTCTCCTGTAGACATTAAATTAGCGGCTCCGAGTCAGCAAATTTAACCTCCTGCCGCCCAGTGTCCTATATTATACGACTTATTGTAATGTTACATCTAACTAACTCAATAAGTGACATAAATAAATTAATTGAAACAAAATTAGACACGGGCGGCAGGAGGTAATGATTTATTGAAACGGGCCGAAAGTAGATTTGACTAAAAAATATTGGCTTTAGATTAGACCCTGAACTTTTGCCCGAAAATGTGACCCACTTATAAAGACATGTTGACACCGCAAAACAAAGGGCATAGAAATTTAAAATTTAACATTTTACTCTCACAAAATATAATAGCAAAAGGTAAATTAAAACAAAAATATATGTTAAGGCCTTTTCATCAAGCGTAAGAAATTATGACAGTAGAAAACGAAAACCCTGTTTCAAAATTTTAGAATGAAAAAAATATTTTCAACGCAAACGCAGATTTAGCATTACTTGCCTTCACTACTTCGCGGAGGACCAAAATAAGTATTTCATTTATTTTGACATGGATCTCCGCAAAGTATCGTCTGAATCTATACAGTTATCTATACTAATATAATAAAGAGGAAAGATTTGATTGTTTGTTTGTATGTTTGTTTGTTTGTTTGCATTGAATAGGCTCCGAAACTACCGGTCCGATTTGAAAAATTCTTTTGCCGTTAGAAAGCTACATTACCACAGAGTGACATAGGTTAATTTTTACCGCGGGAAAAAACCTTTTCCTACGGGAAAATTAATTTTATCGCGGGCGAAGCTGCGGACGGAAGGCTAGTGCAATATATTTTCAATAAATCGTGTCAGACTTATAAATAAACTATGTGTAAATAGAAATTAGGTTTAGTTTTGAAATGAGTGTTTTTTTTATGGTATAGGGGGCAAAAGAGCAGACGGATCGCCTGATGGTAAACGATTACCGTCGCCCATGGACACCTGCGACACCAGAAGAGTCACAAGTGCGTTGCCGGCCTTTTAGGTAGGAGTACGCTATTTTTTTGAAAAAGCTTGAAGGTCATATCGGTCCTGGAATACCGCAGCAGGTACTTCATTCCAGAGCCTTGCTGTGCGAGGCAGGAAATTTCTGGAAAAACGCACAGTAGAAGACAGCCAACCACCCAGATGGTGAGGATGGAAGTTTTGTCGCGTAGGGCAGTGGCGGAAGGATGCGGCAGGGATCAACCCGAATAACTCCTCGGAGCACTCTCAAATGTTTCGGATTGTGTTACAGTATTACCACTTATATAAGTTACATCGGCAATAATCGTTTGCGCAGAATAGTGCAACCTAACACCGACTGAAACCAAAAGTGATCATACCAATGACATTAACACCTTATTATTTTACCTTATGGCTTCAAATACTAAGAACAACACGAACTCATGCTGTACATGTGAGGTTTTTCTAACGTGAGGCATCGAATTTATTGTATAAAATAGCACAATAAAATATCAATGGAATCTTTACCGAATTTACTCAATCTTTGTTATGACATGACAGCATAAACAAGCTTGGTTGCTAACCACTAGAAAACCATAGATGACAGAGAAACAACAAATAGTGGACAGTTACGTGACGCACGTACGCGTGGTGTGCTATGATTGGCTGAAAATTTTTCGCTCGACATCTAAATAAGTTTTCTGCGCAGGTACATCGGCGTAACTTATATAAGTGGTAATACTGTAATCAGTTTTATTTTCAGCGTACGAAATGTGACTTACCCTCTCGGTGCAGACACGCACGACGTTGGAGAGTTCCTGCACGACGAGGTCGACGCACTTTAGGCACGGCTCCTTCAGACGGCCGATCTGCTTCTTGACGATCGCTTCGAAAGCCATGTCGGGAGTAAACAGACCCACCTACAGGCAAATATCATAGTTATACATTATGGTCTGCATCGACCAGAAAAGTCGCATGCAAGTAGACGGCATTTTCATAGCACATTCCTCGTTTATAAACCCAAATAATACTAGCCAGGCAATAGCGGAGTAAGGCGTAGATTCGACCGGACTCGTTTTTGAGAGTATACCATTTTATAGCTTTTTTACAATCTTTGCAGATTGAAATATGTAATTTTATGTCACTTGCCACCGAAGGGCCTCGCAATTTTTTGTTTTTTTTTGTGCACGTCTTTATCAGGTATTGCGCAATCATTAGCCAAGCCAAGTGGTAGCCAAGATCAGACTCACCAAATAAAAAATGTTAATAAATAAATAAGCTATTTCTGTTAAACTCGTGAATCAATTAATTATCCTATCTCAAACCAAATTAAATTTCGGGATCTGTAATGGTATTTCCACTTACCCTGATACCGTGAATGTTTCGAATAGCAAAAGCGATTTCACGACGCAGCTCCTTCTCGTCGAATTCCATCTTGACGATTTCGAAGGGGAAACGCTCGTGGAACAGCCGATTGATCTTAGCGCCACCTGAGAGCTCGATCGTATTGATTTGGGCAGAACCGGATCCTTCGATGGTGCGTTCGAAGTCGGTTTGCAGTTGCTGAATCATTCTGGTGGAGATCATGATTGCCTTTAATTACTATAATTTTTAGAGAGGCATGAAAAAGCTTTACATTAGTCCACACCCAGACCTCTCTACTGCAACCTCACCTATATACTAAATGTATGCAGAATACTCACTGCAGCATAGCCTTGGTCTTGATAGAGGGATCGTCGGGGCGAAAGTGCTTGTATTGGTCGACATCTTTCTCGAGGGTTAGGAGCTGTTTCTGCAGCTTGTCACGTAGACCGGGCAGCGTGTCGCGGATGTGGTTCGTCAGCTGCTGATTGAGCACTCGCTGCAGATACGGAGTACCGAGCCGATCCGCTAGGTGGCGGTACGACTGATGGCTGTGGGAGACAAACATGGCTCAGTCAATGCAGACATGCTATTACCACTGCAGATGGCAGCTTTTTTAGCATTGGGCGACGAGGTGGGGTAAGCATGCGCATTTACTTTAATTCTAATTTTAATTTAGCTTTGCTTAATTTGGGACTAGGTCAATTGGTGTGAATTGTCCCGTGATATTTATTTATTTATTTTATTTAATTATTCCCACGTTAAATTCGCTTCTGCATATTCAAGTCTCATTACATGAGTGCGATGACGCCGGTACACTCGTTGATGCGTGTTTGTTGATGTTAGACCGTTTAAATGAATCCCCTCCCGCGCGGCACAGGGGCTGAGGGGTAAGATGACGAAAGGGCCGAGAGAGGTGCGGGCGGCGAGCGCGCGTCGTGTGCCCGCCGCCCACACCTCTCCCGCCCCCTTTGACGTCATACCCCCCAGCCCCTGTACCGCACGGGCGATGACACATTTAAAAGTTTTAGCTATAGTATCCATTCTGTAGTAAGTACTATAAGATATTCTGTGGTTCTATTAAGTTTATCCAACTTAATAAAAGCACAAAATTAAGACAGTGACAATTACAACATCCATATAAGATATTATAGGATCAAATTAAGAACCACCTCGAAATACGGGTGACAAACACGACGATAAAGTGACACGGCGCTTGATTAACACAATTAGAAAACAAAAGACTGCATTATGCCATTTAACCCTTTAGCTTGCTTATTTTGCAAATTCGTTGATTGTTTTTGTCAGTCATTTAAATTAATAATGTGATGTTGTCGCAGAGGAATTAAACAAAAGAGTACAGTTTTGCAACACAGTAGTGATTTGTCGTTTGTACTATACTTTGTTTCATTTAACATTAAAATTTTACGGAGAAACTCGCAATAATTTTCAATAATCCAATGTCAAATTTGAAACATAATTATGTAACAGGGCTTGAAATACCGTTAAAAAATTGGTATCGTTACCACTGTGAGACAGATTTAACGTTAAGTTGTAATTAACGTTAACCAATGTACCGTTACTTATAGTACTTATTACCGGTAAAAAAATGGTAATGTTACCAGCTGTGCATTGAGCTAACGTTAAGTCAAGGGTATCGTTAAATCATTTTTAACCTTATTTATTAGGTAACGTTAATAGCAGCTTATTTATTTTAAATTCACTGATGAATGGATATTTTGTAGGTAAGGCTCTTCCTTCACTTCATGCACGCTCACGGTAGCCATGGCAACAATGCCAATCAACCAGTGCGTCTATCGCTAGCGCGGTGTGGTAACATAGCATTACCGATTAAAATAGTGTTACTATGGTAACGTTATAATAATGTGAATTGGGTAACGTTAACAATCCCTGCAATGAAAAGTAAAATTACAGATAAAAATAACGTTAATTGGGTAAAGTTATAATAATGATATGTTATCAAGTAACGTAATATTTACTACCGTTACTAAGGTATTTTTATGATTTACCGTTTCCTAACGTTACTCATAATGTGAATTTGGTAACGTTAACAAGCCCTGTAATGTAATGAATGACATATTATTATAACATAAATCCAAGTTTTTCATGTAAAAGTTAAAACTATTTTCAGTAACATTTTCGTTTTATCAAAAACAGGCGAATATAACCGTTGAATTTTTAATGTTAAATGAAATTATTTTTCTTAGTATGTAGTATCTTTATTTTATTTTTTGTTTTAGACGACCAGATGGCCTATAGTGGTCAGAGAACCTCAATACGAAGCTTGAGGTCCCGGGTTCGATTCCCGTGCTGGGGCAGATATTTGTATGAAAAATACGAATGTTTGTTCTCGGGTCTTGAGTGTTTAATATGTATTTAAGTATGTACCTATCTATATAAGTATGTTTATCCGTTGCCTAGTACCCATAAGCTTTGCTTAGCTTACTTTGGGACGAGGTCAATTGGTGTGAACTGTCCCGTGATATTTATTTATTTATCTTCCTTTATTGGACATGAAAGACATTTATTTTAATTATTACGATTATACATTTTTTGATAAAAAACGAGTGAATTTAATCAACACAACACTTAATGAATCAGTAGGTATGTTAACTCATACAAATTATATGACATTTTCACAATTGGTTAATTCCTCCATGGATGTACACACATATAAACAAAACATAACTATAGAAGGTGCTAATAAATTAGGTACCAATTCTTTTAAAGATGTTAAATTCAAAAAACTTTTTTTCTACCAAATAACTAGACATTTAAATAAAAAAAATTGTCCGAACATAGTCATGCTGTACGTACATTTAACTGTCATTTTTTTTCAGTCAGTCAGTTCGATAGTTAAAAGTATCCGTATGATAGATATCGATAATCACCGACTATTGCTTATCTCATTAACTGGTTGTTCCGTTACGTTCAATGTAGCAAAGTTGTTGTTCTTCCAAAAACTAATTTTAATTTTATAATACATAAATGTACTCAAGAGCCGAGTACTATCAGCACTAAAAATAAAAAATATTGATACCTATTTTGTTAGCTAGATTTCTCTTTTTTAAATTATTGAGTTAAATGAAATTTTTTCGCAAGGACAGCATACTAGGAATTCGCTAGAGATCAATGTGGTAAAAAGTAAACAAAAGCAAGCAAAATAAAATTAAACAACTCAACTTTATTGAAACATGTTATGGTACTAATTCAATCATAGTACACTGAAGGTTTTCGTATGAAAAGTATTTATTTACAGTCAAGGGCACACATGGCACGGGTTCTCATGGTAGAGTAAAAATAATAAATAATAACTCAACACTCAGCCACTGCCGAAGTTTTATAAATTTTCTCGATGTTCCTTAGTTATAAAGAAATAGTATTTTTTTAACCCCCGACACAAAAAGAGGGGTATTATAAGTTTGACCGCTATGTGTGTGTGTGTGTGTGTGTGTGTGTGTGTGTGTGTGTGTGTGTGTGTGTCTGCCTGTCTATCTGTCTGTCTGTGGCATCATAGCTCTTAAACGGGTGAACCGATTTGGATACGGTTTTTTTTATTAGAAAGCAGGTTTCTTGGTAATGGTTCTTAGATCATTTCTTAGATCGTTTCATCAAAATCGGTTCAGCCGTTTTAAAGTTATCACCTCTTTTGTTAGTAGCGGAAGAGATCTTAGACGATAAATGGGCATTTACTTTTATGTTCAAACAAACGTTTGACATAATTTAAGTTTTTAATTTTATAGTTATTTTATTGAAGGTATAGAGTAAAAGTGTCTGAAGCAACTGAAAAATCTATAAATGAACATAAAGCGGAGGTTCGACACTGACGCACATCTAGAAAGCGCAAAATATATAACAAATAATAATAGCATTCCAGTAAAACAATAAAGTGTTGATATTGTTAACTAAGGAGAACTAATAGCAAAGCATTGACATTGCATCTACGAGTAGGAAGAATTGTACAGCGAAGGAAAATACATAATACATCTATACAGCGGCAAATACTTAGATTGTCCTGTTGATCACCTTATTATTCTTTAGGCTTCTTCTAGTTTACTATTATATACTCGTAATTTGCCGGCTGAGAATCGAACCCGCCTCTTTTCTCAAAAAATGAACTCATTATGACCCGAGAAGAAAAAGATTTTAACAGCTAAAAGGTTATGATCAATTCCACACCAATTATTAAAATTACAACAAGGCAAAATACATTTCACCGAACATTTCCATCCACAGGTTAAGTCAAGTAATTGAAACATCAATAACGATAACTTCGCTTAAGCACAATTAAAACTTGAATATACACTGATAATCACATATTTTTGAGCAACTCGGCAGCTCACCGACCAAAATAAATGATCAGCCCCACCGAGGATCAAAAAACGCTAACGCAACAATTACTCAGAGACAAGTCGCATTTTTGACGCTAACCAATGTGATTACGTCAATAAGAACGCCATGTACCTAAATACCTAATCACTCCTTGCCATTATGATGCAGCTGAAATTACCCAGCATTAGAGTATTTTGAGGTTCGCTGTGGTCAATCATTTACATTCCTTTTAGCGTAGTAGTCTGAAAGACAAGTGAACCATTTCTTACCTGAGGAAGAACTTCCTCTCGGCGGCAAGGGCGGCGGTAATGTCCTTTCTGCCATCGATGTCCTTCTGCGAGCGATTGACGACACCGATGTAGCCGCGACGCAGCGGCAATAGCTTGTTCTCAAGCACGTCTCTCGCGTCCGTGCCTTCATCCATCAAATCCAGCTTGGTGATCACACCGATAGTGCGAAGACCTGGACAAAATTAACCATGTCTTAAGTATGTTCCGGCTGTACAAATCCTACGGGCTTAACAAACAGAGCGATGTGGTCGAGCAGATTCAAATAACCTGTATCTATGTAGTCTTAGATTTAAGAGTCAATCATCATTCAAGTTCACGTCACAGGAAAGCGGACTGAAACCAAAATATCCTTATTCCAAAACAAAGTTGCAGTAAACCTAAGCGTCGACGTCAATATGTAGACAAGCACAACGCCCAGTACTCATCAACAGGTCTACCCAACTTTGTTTGTAAACAAAAGTTTCACGTAGAGTTTACGAGACTGGTTGTAAACGTACCCACGTAAATGTTGACGTGATTTACGAGTTTTTGTGTTATTCTAGACCACAATTGGCTTTTTAAAGCTCTACTTGTATCATTGTGAAAGGAGGTCATCGAGTCTGTAGTTTCCTGAAGTGTCTTTGTCTATGAGCCCATGCTACGCTACGGGGTTCCATGATCGCAGAAATCTACCCAGTTAAGCCCTAGGGCTGGTCTACATCAGTGAACGTAGCACGCTTGGTTCTGGCGCGGGTATAAAGCATTTTCATCCTTATCTAAAGAATTAGTGTGATAGCAACCACTAGTACGCTACGGTCTCTGTAGTTGGCCTTGATGGATTACCTTGTGGGTCAACCTCTTTGGCAAGTTTGAGAGCGTCGCTGTTGGCCAGATCGGTGTTGGCTGGTGTTACGGCGAGGATCAAGCATGACTCGCGTCTGATGAACTGGAATATCATCCCTTTGATCTGCTGCTCGATGTCCACCGGCTGGTCGCCGATAGGCACCTTGGTCAGCCCAGGCAAATCGATCAGCGTCAAGTTAAGTACTGGAAATGAAAGAGATGTTTGTGGTTCTGTTTTGTATTTGATACAAAGCTGGAAAAAAATTTTGTTTTCGGCGATAATCATCATCGGTATAAGGGTCGATCAATAGCACAGAACACACCTTATTTACTTTTTTGATATGTTTATGTTACTAGCGTAGAGTGATACGATAATATCAAATGTAATAAAATAATCCAATTCTGATATAAGTCGCAGATTATTGAACTTGTATAAATAATAAATAAATAAATAAACATGGGACAGTTCACACCAATTGACCTAGTCCCAAAGTAATCTAAGCAAAGCTTGTGTTATGGGTACTAGGCAACGGATAAACATACTTAAATAGATAGGTACATACTTAAATACATATTAAACACCCAAGACCCGAGAACGAACATTCGTATTTTTCATACAAATATCTGCCCCGACACGGGAATCGAACCCGGGACCCCAAGCTTCGTAGTCAGGTTCTCTAACCACTAAGCCATCTGGTCGTCTGGTTGTCGTTGTATGATAATGATAATAATTTTGAAAATCACACGTGTTGTATAAACACCAACAGATTTTAAAATTCCTGTAGGTATTTAGGGTTTAACATTTACTATCTTTATCTCTCTCTGACCGCTTGTGTGTGTGTGCACCCCACAATAAAAACAATTTACAATCAACTAAGTCATCATTTCCAATTAGTCACCGCTAACCGCACTCCCAATGAGACATGGGGGCTACTGGCGAATACGTATTTCAGTAAATAATAATATTTCATTTAATAAACAATGACTCAAAGTTATTCGGAAATTCGATACAGCGCCTGCATGGTAAATATCATTCCCAATTTGTATGAATTCCATATTTCCCACATTTCGCCATTACTAAAGTAAGCTTTGATTTTATTTTTAATTGTTATTTAATCTCAATTTACTCCACCGACAAGAGCTAAGCTCTTAAATTAATGATGATGATGATTTACTATATTGTTAATTTTTGGGCATTTCTATTTTTCGTTGTACCCAATTAAGAAATTGTTAACAAGGAGTTAAAATTAGTCCGTTTGGTTACGCACTTTTTCAAGCTATTACAATAAAAAAAAAGTAACAAATCGGACAAGTTTAACAATGTTTAACAAGAAGTGAAGAATTGTTCGGTCTGTTACATTTTTTTTTATCGTAAAGGCTTGAAAAAGTGCGTAACCAAACGGACTTATTTTAACTGCCTGTTAACTATTTCTTAATTGCGTACAACGAATAATAGAAATGCCCTTTTATCACTTGCACTTCTTTGTAACCAAATCATTATTTGTAAAAATAAATTGCATTACTAAAGTCTGTTCGACCAATGATAAAAAACAATCTTGACTTGGTGACGTTATGGTAATGGTAACCCAACAACGCTCAGAGTACCCCTGCAGCGAATGGGGTTCGTGCGGCGGCAAAACGCGACAAATTACGGATCACGGTCACACGTCCCGACCTACATATTAAGCGGACTATAAACACTTCATCAAATGCATTCTATCCCAAAAAATGTTCTTTACAAACGAGAATTAAATCGTCCTTTTGTTTCAAATAGCGATGGATTTACAACGCCTCTTTAGAAACCTCAGTGTACACAAAAACTACATGAATCATACTGCTAGATAATGATGATAAGATAAAAAGATTTAACGTCCAGTTCAATCTAACTCTTGACGTTATTCATGACTTCAGCATAGCGGAAAACAAAAATCGGCAGTACCATAACCACGTGCATAAAAGTCATTTACATCCCATTTCTCAACAAATGACTAAGATACAGTTAGGAAAATTAAAAAAGTGAGAAAGTGTTTCAGTAGTGGTAGAGCCATGTTGTAGCTTGCCGCTGCATCACGAATGGGCCGGCTCGTCCGGGGCAGTACCACCCTCTCACAGAACACCGGCGTGAAGCAGCAGTAATCCTGCTTGCGTTTCGTACGGTCAGTGAGAGTGCCGGGGGCCCAATACCTCACCCCTTCCCTCTCCCCCTTCTCCTATTCCCTCTCCTTTAGGGCCGACAACGCACTGGCATCGTGTAAAGCGCTGCGGGTGTCTATGGACAGTGGTGTTCATTTAACATCAGATGACCCACTAGTTCGTTTGTCTGGTCTATCTAACATAAAAAAAAAAAAAATGTCGTCGTACTAACAAAACACAACAAAACTAGTTACCATTCCGTCACATCTATTGAATCTAATAGCAACTAATATGAAGAATAAGTGGGTGCTGACGGTATATTTATCATACTCACGATAAATATTTCGTGAGCATAGTAGTAGTAGTAGTAGTAGTAAAGATATTATGTGTGTATTGTATATGTAAACAGTATTCTATCAAAATAAAGAAACAAACAATAGAAAATATTAAGATACTATAATATTATGTACTAAGGCGAACTTGTCCCATAAAGCGATATTCTATGTAGACATGAGATAAGAAATATCTGCGTAGAAATCTTGTAGAAATGGATGAATTTTTTGCCCAGTTTAGTCATGATCGTATCCTTTTACGTACTTATTTATAAAAGTATCCACTAAACATAAAACATTTATACTTTTTATGAACAATGAATTATTTTCAGGTTACGAATGGCATTACAATAATATTATTAGGTGTGTCATGCTCCAGTACCAAAGCAACAATAGCTGCAACGGTTAGATATGCCTACCGTTACAAGAAGCAAACAATATTATTAAACAAACAAAAATATTTATCCGTACGCTAGTCATAGGGCGTTTTCCTGAAACGATCCATTGAGTGTGACCGATAAGACAAAAATCTATTTTATCACGAATATTGATTTGATAAGTAATTTGATAGATGTGGGCCTAATTAAAAAAAAAATTCGTCGGTATACAAAGATAGACAGAGTTTAGCTTGCACCATGTTTTTATTAGTAAATAGACAATATAGCAACGCAGGATTAGGAATGATTATCCAATTTCTACTTTTAACAAAACGTTACCGATGGCACAAATTGTGAAAGCGGAACAAAACAAACACTTTCACAGTATCTACCTAACAATATTTATCAGTGAGAAATTGTTTCAAAATCATCGTACAAGCTGATCCCATTTTAGTAACTGTAACTAAACAAAGTCGTTGAATGCTTCCTATCTTAAGACATTCGTCACATTACACCTGAGTCACCTCTAATAAGCTGAAGATACCTTCATTAAATCAACAAGTCAGATACTAGTGACGGGTTGAGTAAGCGGCCACCAGAAACTCAACGGCTATGTATTTTATATCCCATATTCAATATGAAATGATTTACTGCCTAGAAGACCCAAAAGAAAATAAACTCTGAAAATACAATGTTAACATTGAATTAAAAGGTCAATGAACACAATCGCTATATAAAATAATATGAATGGAACCAGGAAACGTTTGCTTCTATCGCAATAATCGCTAGGTCTAAATTGGGTCAGGGGGAAAAGGACGAGCGAGGAGTGGCATTGATTAGATTGATCGAAGGCAGTCTTGTCAAAGGTGAACGATTGGGTTGCGCATGACGTCACGGCGCGGAGGCCGCGCGATGCCGGCAGTGTTAAAGGACGCAAAAACGCGTCACGCATAGCTCAGGATCGCTATGCGCGTGAGCCTCTTTGTTGTCCGTTTACATGCACTTACGTTCTTACTTTTATGGTTGGATCAAGTCTAGACACTGCCGCATTGAATATAATTTATGTAACGCGTTATAATATAACCTATAAGATAACCTGCTTTCCGCAACGCAGTTTCGAAGGCTGTTTCTCTATGCCAAAACGATAAATGTATCCTTGTGCACTAGGCAATTAGAACAATCATCGTTGGAACATCATTAGCCAATGATTTCTATTTATAATTTAGAACAATAGAGAAAGAGCGACGATGCATCAGTTCGTACATTTAGTTGACGGAAACGAGAAACGGGGTTTTTAATTGTATTTTATCAGAACGTGGTCGCTGTAGCGGCGTCTGCGCAGGTTGCTGCGGCTTAATCATGTTTTGGAACAATGCTAAAAACCATGTTATTGCAATAAGTTAGTCTACTGGTTTGAGTAAGTTAGAGATTGACTTTTGAAGGAACAAATAATTAAAACTTATTACATTTCATTTTAAAATCAACACATTAAGAAACAAGTTTATGGGATAGAAGTGAATTAGTTCTCTCTGATGGTGTGTCACTTAGAGTCTTTCAAGCACGAGTAATCGGCGCTAACTACAAATTAGTGACACGAACACGAGATTCGATCTACACCAGAAGCAGATTAGATTTGAAGTACTTTTACATCAGCCAAGTTGTCGATTACGCGTCATACCGAAGTTGTGCTAGAAAATGACAGGGATTAATAATGAACTTACCATTAGGCGAGTATACGCGTAGATTGATGGGCACAGGAGAAATTCCTTTGTTGCTGCCGGTGATGCGATCTGTCTCCGCTTCGATCTCGCCACGGACCTCGTTGAAGTCCACAAACTTCTTGCCCTTGCAGTGCAGAAACTCCGCATATTCTGCACAAACAAAAGAAAAATCAATAACACCACCTTAAAGGTTCAAAGTGTCACGTCACAATGAAAAAGTCTTCAAGTAATAAAATAACGTATGCGGATAACAAATAAAAAAAATATGCCGGAATTTCCCGTAAGCAGAGATACTCGCCCCGTCCTTCATTCATCATACATAATTAACCAGAATTTTTGTGTTATTTATGCATAAAATCAAAGAGACAAAATGTTTTAGCTTGTAACATAACAAAACCGCAGTTTAACCTGACTACTTTTCACGCCTATGGTGCCACGGAACGAAAACCATAAACAGGAAGTTTAAACAAAGGTAAGGTCCAACATATCTATACATGTAAATCCAATCTAAGGTAGATACAGTACCGGCCAAAAATATATCACCTTTATCATTTTATTGATTTATTGATTATACTTTTTAATACTTTTACAGTGTATTATTAGTACTATTTGAAAGTCATATACAACCTACAACAATAACTGGCCACTTATTTTTAAATTTATTATGAATTTAACAGATTAGAAAATAAAACATGTTATCGAGTTTTAGTTTAACGTTTTGATAATACGTTCAATCCTATAAGTTATTTATCATCATTTCAGCCGAAAGACGTCCACTGCTGAACATAGGCCTCCCCCAAGGCTCGCCAAACAGATCGGCCCTACGCCATCCGCATCCAATGCGTTCCCGCTACCTTCACCAGGTCGTCGATCCCTCTTGTTGGAGGCCTACCCACACTGCGTCTTCAGGTCCGCGGACGCCACTCGAGAACCTTTCGGCCCCATCGGCCGTCAGTTCTACGGGCCCTGCCCACTGCGACTTAAGTCTATTCGAGCTATGTCCGTGACTTTAGTTCTAGCGCGGATTTCATCATTTCTGATGCGATCCCGCAGAGAAACTCCAAGCATAGCCCTCTCCATCGCCCTCTGAGTGACCTTGAGCTTCCTTATAAGACCCATCGTTAGCGGCCACGTCTCGGTGCCATAAGTCATCACTGGCAGCACACACTGGTCAAAGACTTTTGACTTGAGACACTGCGGTATATCGGATGACAAGATATTGCGGAGCTTCCCAAACGCTAATTCGTCGATTGACCTCTTTCTCGAAGTTGAACCTACCCAATTGGATTATATGTCCCAGATAGATATAGACGTCAACAACTTCGAGCAAAGTATCTCCGATTACGACGGGAGTTGGTACAACATGGGCGTTCGACATGACCTTCGTCTTGTCCATGTTCAATTTAAGACCAACTCTCTCGGAGACTCTTCCGAGGTCAGCGAGCATCGCACTGAGGTCTTCCAAGGTCTCAGCCATAAGCACCACGTCGTCGGCAAACCGAAGGTGAGTGAAGTATTCGCCATTTACATTGATGCCACGCCCTTCCCAGTTCAGAGTCTTGAACGCATCCTCTAGTGCAGCGGTAAACAGTTTCGGAGAAATAACATCTCCTTGTCTGACTCCCCGCTGCAATAGAATGGGCTTCGACATCTGGTCCTGAAGTCGGACGGACATTGTGGCGTTATTTATAATAATAAGTTTATAATAAGTTACTATGATAATAAGTCGGAATCATGGGGAAAAGGCACGGAGTGCGAAAGGCATGAAGAACTTTCGCAACAGTTTGGTATTTGCAGATCGGCAGTAACTGAAACATTGAAGCGTTTGAACACCCCTGATAATCCTTCAAATATAAAAAAGTACGCGGCCGTCCCCGTTGTACAAGTTAGCTTGTCGATCGCAAAATTTTACGAATATCTCGAAGTAACCCGCGACTGACTTCATCGGACATTGCTAAAGAAATAATGGTTCCCGGACAACCTACTCTATCTTCGGTGAGCGTGCAATACCGCGTAACTAGCTTTTTCCATAAGGTCTATTTTGTCTTATTTTTACTGTTATATCATTTCAAGTTAAGTCTTATGGAAAAGCTAGTTACGCGGTATTGCACGCTCACCGACGCTATGTATGCGCATTCACTACTTTTTGTCAAACGGTGTAAGACAGTGACACAAAGAATGGTGAAAACGATAGCAAGCGCCCGAGTTACACAATAAGGCCTCCGATGGCACATTTACTTATTTAGTATTCGAATTTAAATCGAAATCCAATTAATAGTTACAATTGTAACGGCAAAGTTATCAATAGATACAAACCTCACTCGTATCTACAACCTGCTATTTTTATGACTATACCCTACGTTATTATTCATCGTTTAGATTCCATTCGTTCGCAACAAATAACTACCGCTGTACCTATTAAACGATGATCGCTTATTATAGAATAGACGTATGCAATTTAAATTGTTATATATTATTATATTAATATAAACCGTAACTCCAGACCAGATGCTGTAGGTATTTGTACAATTGAACTATGCAATTATTTCTAATAATAAAATAATATTATGTGTGTATACTCAATAAGTTTAACTTTTATTAACTTAACACCTGCCTACCTGGTCTATACATGATACTAAGACGGACGAAGTTATGTCACAGCGCAGAGCAACGGAAAAATCAAGCAAGTCTCACAATAGATACTGCCAAAAAACAACACTTTGTTCTGAAAGTAGCTTTCTGTATTCGAAAAAAATACGTCAAGGGCACGATCGATTGGCTGAGCTAAAATGATGGACTCATCGTTCACAATTCACTGGCAGTCGCTAGGACCATTCGCCGATGAGACGCTTCAGGTTATGGTAAGGCCCAGATCAGTGTACAGTCGACAAAACCGAGGCCTGCCCAGTTTCAAAACAAATTTGCTTGCAGCCGTTGAAGTTCATTGGTATGGATCGGTATGGACAGATTAGCCACTGCAAGCAAAATGGACATTTGAGGTGTCAAGGCGACGATTTAAGGTGTCGATGGTATATTTCACATCCAAATCGTCAGTCAGTCAAATTAACATCCCCTATGAAAATCTGACGCGCGCCATTCCGTATGCCCACCCCCACCATACAAAGCGGCAGATTATCATACCTTTCAAGCTGGAATATCAAACTACAAAATCTGACACGCTTGAGAATTTAAGCTTGTTTTACCTACATTTTTGAAAATCTGTGGAAGCTTCCTCCACCGCTGAACAAAAAAAAATTATAGAACTATTTATTATCATCTAACCAATCTTTAAAATCCCAAAGCCTCAGCGACGCTCGGGTAAATCCACAAATAGCATCATGGGCTCCCCTACTAGGTGAGTCCATCTCACGTCAACGGAAGGAGGCATGGGTCTAATTAGATTTTCACTTCTCATGCTCTTAAAATGTTACTTTAGTCTCTGCATATCGGGACTAAAGCTCTTTTTTGATCTCAAGGGATTAAAGTAAAATTTTTTTAATTGACTATGGAAACCCCTAAACTGCCAATCACAGTGTTTGTGAATGGAGGATTATCGCCATTTTCAGTGACTGGGTATATGTAGACAATTTTAAAGCTTTCCACAGACCGAAGCGCGTTGCAGACGCTCCGTAGCGCCCTGCGCTTCGGTCTGTGGAAGCCTTTAGGGCGTGGAAATAACCTCAAAATGACAACTGAATAAAAAATATTTAAAAAATAATAATTTCGTGAAACACGATGAATAATTACGAATATTAATCTATTTAATTATAAAATATTAAAGATGAATTCATTTTATTCTGCATGTAAAGAAAGATTTTTTTTAGCTTAGGTGTTTTTTAATTTGTTTTTTTAAAAGCGCTGTCGGCAAAGCAGTTCCCTGCTCTGTCGATAAAATAGCAATCCGCACTGTCGGCAAAGCAGTGCTGGAGTGTACGTACGGTAGATAGAGCAGTTACGTTTGAAAGTTAATATGGCGTGACTTCAAAATAATGCGATGTCAGTTGCATTTAATAGTAAATAGAAAGTATAATTAGATATAATTTAACAAAGAATTGGCATATAGAAAATAAACTTAAAATGTCGTTTCTTTATTCACGGGTAAGTGTTCCAGTTAACAATATATTTTGTGTGTGAACTTAGTTAGATCAATTAGGTTAATCAACAGGCAACCCTCGCGCCGGCAGCTTTCTCGCGCAAAGAATCGCAATCGCTGTTCAGCGCGGGAATGCTGCCTGCGTGATGGGCACCATGCCAAGAGGCCCACCTCTCTTTTTTAATTAAGTTTAGTTTTAGTTATTTTAATTTAATAGTAGTTTTAGTCTTATATTTACATCTTTAAGTATATGTTTTTTATTAAATATTATGTAATTTTAATAATAGTACCTATCTAATATTTTATGTGAATAAAAAAGTATGTGTTAAACTAATTTAATGAGAATTTAAATAAAGACGCCATTAATTAGGTTAATTTATTTGCCGATTCTAATGAATGAACAATTATCATTCTTACATGCATAGTCCAATTAGTTTTAACATAGTCTTTTAAGTTAGAATCTGTTGGCTAATTATGCAAGCATTTAAAGCGTCACTTTACAAAAAAATATAAAAGAAAAGAAAAGACAGCGGATTTTTTTTTTCTATTTTAATTTTGAACAGATGTCCATTGCTCGTATTGAACATAGGTACGTTGTAAAAAAGTAATTTTGTACGTCGTTTTTTTCCTCGCATTCAAAGTGAAAAGTAGAGTGTTTAACGCGAGACTAAACTACCATAATGACAACTCGAATTATAGCCTCCCTCGCTATCGCTCGGGTGACTAAATATCTCGTGTCATTATGGCTTGTTTTAGTCCCTTGTTGAACAATCTACTATTATAGCGCAGTAGTTTAACCAATTACAAACACGTACAATTTTTAGGGTTCCGTGCCTCAAAAGGAAAAAACGGAACCCTTATAGGATCACTTTGTTGTCCGTCCGTCCGTCCGTCTGTCTGTCAGGACCCTTTGTCTCAGGAACGCGTGGATGTATCCAGTTGAAATTAAAACTAAATTTTGAAATAAAATAAAAATCGACACTCTCTAGGGAGTCAAAATTTTTAGAGTAATTTCCATTAGCCTAGAACAATGATATTTGGCAAGTAATACCCTCTTATATTAAAAATATAGGGAAAAAGTATAGGGAAAAATCTGAAACTATACATTGTACACGTACATACATTTGTAATTTTGTAAGGGTGTCCCGACTTGTCAATATAAAATTATCCCACACTGCGTACATTTTACTTAAAAGTAGGGCTCTGCTAACACTGGATTAGGTATAATAGATACAGCTGTTTACGGAGTATATTTTGACATACCTACTAATCTATACGGAACCCTCGGTGCGCGAGTCCGACTCGCACTTGGGCGGTTTTTTTTTGTTAAAATTAAGTCCCCGGTAAATCCGGGCTATAACGGTTTAATATTTATGTTTTATACTTTCGCGATTCTCGTTCATAACTCATATTTTTCGACACTTAATCACAAAACCATACGCTCCCATCGTCCGTATTTCCAGATAAATACAACCTAGGGCTCTTCAAGGTTAGAGTTAGAGTCATGTGGGGTAACTGTACGCAGTGGGTAAGTGTACGCAAACCCATGCATTTCAGTCCGAAATGAATGGGATTGCGTACACTTACCCACTGTGTACAGTTACCCCACATGACTCTACTGAACCAGTGAGAATAGATACACCTTTAGCCTCATCTGCACTTTTCATCAGAAAGGTCAATCACGAGTCAGTTTTATTTAAAAAAAAAACCTCGACGTTTCGACCACGTGACCACGACCACTGCAATTTGCCTTGCTGTCAACTCCCGAGAAAAATTACTTATGAGTGAGACTCGCGAAATTTTAAAACATTATAAAAACATGTAAGTTCATTATTCTGTTAAGAATTCTTTGAGTATGAATTATATCGCGTGCACGGCGCGAAACCGAATAAAATCGGATACGGAAGCAGCATCCTGCCCGCAGAGATACAACACAACAGCTGCGCGCACTTTGCACTGGTAGCTACTACTAGCAACCACTAAGAACGTTTAAACGGTTTGTTCGATAAGTTTCACAAAAGCATTTTTTCATAGTAGCGAATTTCCACATCGCGTTCTTTCATGATCGCAAATTTAATTATTCGTCTTTTTCCATGTAGCGAATTTTCATAAAGCGTTTTATAATGTTTGCGTTATTTTTTTCGCTTATTTTACCAGTAGATTAATTTATTAGTCGCAATTTTTTTCAGTATAATATATAGTGCGGTTTGTTAGACATTTTATTCGAAATCATTATTCTAATAAATCTATAGTTCACCCTCTACCGTAACCTTCTTAGTGTCCATATTATTACGTATTAATAAATAGGTTAGGTTCGTTAGTTATCTTCAGATGCCCGAAGGGAAAAATTTGCGACTAATAAATTAATCTACTGGTAAAATAAGCAAAAAAAATAAACGCGAACATTATAAAACACTTTATGAAAAATCGCTACATGAAAAAAGACGAATAATTAATTTTGCGATCATGAAATAACGCGCTGTGAAAATTCGCTACTACGAAAAAATGCTTTTGTGAAACTTGTCGAACAAATCCCGACCATAGTTGCAAGATATTATACAATCCAGCGTTGTTAGAAAAAAAACACTAGCCTCGCCTTAGCCTCGCGGTTTCACGTGTGCCATCCACTCATCCACTTCTGTTAAATAAGTACCTACCAGCAGGGCTGGATTTAGGGGAGGGCATCTGGTGCCACAGCCCCGGGGCCTTTACAATAGAGGGGCCCCCACAATAGAGACTTCGAAAAATTGTTTCGAAACCTCGACTGAAAAAAAAATGGTTATTTTACTTGGAATATAATTTGTGGGCAAGAGTCCACTCCTTTAACCTTTCCAACGCCAACGACACATATAGGTGTCACAAAGTACATTGTCAAAGTGATCTTGACACAATGACATAAGATTCAAAGCAGGTTTACGTTTTGTCGAGACGTGGCGTTGAAAGGGTTAATGCCCCGAAGCCTCCAGACCTCTAAATCCAGCCCTGAGTACCAGTCCATGAATACGTCAATAATTCGACGAATCGAAGATGAGATGATTATGTACAATGGAGCCTCCGAGTAATCAGGGTGACAGCAAGACACTTTTTTTAAGCCATATAAATCCTCTCTTGTCGTATGGCCCCCAGCTTCGTTATAAATGCCTCAATTCACATAGCTACGTAGAGTCAGGTAATAAAGCTATGAATATTGGCTTTATACGTTCACAATTCGCTACTCGCAATGAGCCAATTAGTTGCCTGCTTTAACATTCATTGACGCGCTGAAGGTTAATGAGCAACAATTTGTGCATAACTACAAAACGAAAACCACACTCAGGTTTTAGTTTTGCATTTAGTCTATGTTATCTTGGATCTAATCGAATAGCACGCGTGCCATTTTTCACGTATTAGAAAACTACAATACTAGTCGAGGAACAAAAAGAGAACGCTAACATAAGGCAAGGGGTTCGACAGGGCTGTCCGCTTTCGCCACTTATATTTAATGTATTTATAGAACATGCCATTAGAAAGTTAACAGAAACATCTACAGGAGGGGTCAAAATTCATGGGGAAATTGTTAAATTTGTACGGTTTGCAGACGATATAGCAGCAGTTGCAGAGAACAGTAGAGAACTTCAAGCACTGCTGCTAGAAATGAATAAAGTATTTTCGAAAAGGGGTCTCAAAATTAATAAAAACAAAACCAAAACCTTAGTAGTCCCCAAAAGAAGAGTCGACAGTACAATTACATTAGAAAACACTGCAATAGAACAAGTGAAGTCGTTTAGATACCTAGGCAGCATTATTACAGAAGACTCTAGATGTTCACCAGATATTATTACCAGGATAGCCATGGCGAAAAAGGTGTTTAACACTAAAAGAAGCCTACTTTCAGCTAAAATATCAAGCTCCGTCTGGAAGAAACTGGTGAAAGTCTACATCTGGAGTATTGCCCTCTACGGCTGCGAAACTTGGACCATGACCCAAAGAGACAGAGAGAGATTGGAAGCGTTCGAAATGTGGTGTTGGAGGAGGATGGAAAAGATCAGCTGGACAGAAAAGAAAAGTAATGAGGAAGTTTTAAATACGGTTAGCGAAAAAAGATCGTTGTTGAAAATAATTGAGAACAGGAGAGGGAAGATTTTGGGTCATCTATTACGGCACGATAATTACATTAAGACTATAATAGAAGGAAAGATAGAAGGGAAAGGGAAAAGGGGAAGGCCAAGAAGGACATATAAGGAGCAAATAAAAGAAAAAATAAATGTTTCATTATATAAAGAAGTGAAGGAAAGAGCGGAATGTAGAATAAGCTGGAAATTACTCCACCGACAAGAGCCTAGCTCTTAAATATATGATGATGATGAGAAAACTGACCCAACCTTTTAACTAGGGATCGGAAAATATTTACCTAAAGTTATCAAAACACCCGAAAAAGCCTAGTAAATATGGAGTCAACTTCTTAATGTCTTCGTAATGTCTGACTGCCTGTTCGTCCCTCTGTCACAAAATAAATATGTATCCGAATTTCCGATCCCTACTTAATTATAAATTAAAAATACAGAACCCTAAAAATTATAAAAAAATACAATAAGATAGGAACGGGAACGGGTTATGCTTTTAATTTAACCCCCGTCGGTAACTTCCTCCGATGGAACAGAGCAACCAATGTTTTATTTGTTAGTAAACAAATAACAATAATTACTGGATTTTTTTTTATTATAACTGTCCTACTAGGCAACTAGGTTACTTAAATGATTTTCCATTGATAACATCGATTGTTCAAAGTCAAAGTCAAAATTCTTTATTCAATTTAGGCATCAATTGATGCTCCTATGAACGTCGAAGAATCTACCACCGGTTCGGAAAAAACCCTGTTGAGAAGAAACCGGCAAGAAACTCAATAAGTTATATTTTTTTCAAACAGATCTAAATTACATACATCTAAAGTATTTAATACAAATAAATTTTTTATCACAGTAGATACGCTATTTGAGACTAGGGATCGCCAATGCGGATCGGAATTATTTCCAAACATCCCTGTCCATGATATAGTCATTAATTTTATAGTACGCCTTAGATATTAATGTCTTCTTCACAATGGATTTGAATTTTGTATCAGTTTGTTCGGTTATTGTTTTCGGAATTTTGTTATTATTGTTGTTGGAGGAAGTGCTGTAATGACTTAAAACAAGCTCTCTAATGTAGAATAGACATACTCGTAACTTCTTACTTATGTTACGTAAGCGTGCCTTGTCTACCGATTCGGTAAGGAAATAAGATTTTATTAAAAAAAAACAATTTTAATACAAGATTTTTTTGGTGACTGTACTTTTTGCCCTTTTTTACCATCTAGGACCAAAGTTCTCGTCAAGACGAATCAAACGAGTCCAAACTCAAAGGGGTTATGTAGTTTCCTTAGAAAGTTCCTATCGCCGCCTTCAGCTCTATCACCAGATCAACTCCATGTCATGTCGCATTGTCATCCGATTTATACATACACGCAAATTTCAGCTTAATCGGTATTCAAAAGTGGGTCAAATTTAACTTGCAAGATTTGATGACACAGACAATGGGACAGGCAAATAAAAGCTTGTAAAAAAATAGACACAAGCGACCATTTCGGTCGTGGTTACTCGTGCTGTCTACTCTAGAGTAGTAATCCAGGCATTAGAAAACATCGTCTTCCATGATATCGACAAAAGACACTGCCACTTACAAATTATTTATAACAAGAACAAAGGTGTGTTCCCAACATGACATAAACTGGGTTTATGACAAATTTCGTCAATATCCCGCAGATGTGTAATGGTGGCGGCGGTTGAAACGCTCGAATCATCACCAACATACTAATAATACCTACAATCTTGCTCACGCTCGATACAAGACAGAGCCGAGTGACGTCACTCGCTTATTTTTTGTTAGAAGCATTTCAAGTAGGTAATTTGTACCTTGTACAGCATTACTTTTTCCTACTCCTACTCAAATACAATATCAACGCTATCTATTTTGAAAAATCGTTTATTAAAACTTTACTCAAAATATTATGTCATAAATAAATATATTATGTGCTAACGTCAAAAATATCCCACCAAAAACATAAATGTAAAAAATGTTAGCCAAGTTCAATTCTAAAAATATACTTGATTATGGACTTCACCAACAAAAGGATTGAGATCTAAATGGGTGCCAAGTTCTGCAGGTAATACTGAAATCTATTTGTAAGAACAAATAACATCCTAAACAAGTATAACACTCTACCTCTATTTCTTTGGTTTTTTTTTATTATTTATTTATTCAGTACATACATCTACATCATATATATTACAATCCGAGCCATAAAAACTAGTTACATGTATATTATTCTGATATATACGACAATTACAGAGTACATATCATTGACCATAAAGCGAGACGTCTGTTAAAATTACAAAAATATCAAAGTTAAAACCAGAAAATAAAACACTATAAATAAATTAAGGTAGGATTTTTAAAATGTGACTCATATAAAATCGAAGAATTCAAATCATAAACAATTTAAAATCAGTAAAGAACACAGGAACATGCGAAATAAAAACTACCATTATATTTAAACAATTAAAGAATACATTAAAAATACTATAGAAACATTAATAAATAACTAAAATAGCAATTTAAAATTCCAAATTAAAATTACAGTTCACACAATAACAAAAAAAAAACATAAAAATATCAATAAAAGGCATGAAACCATAAAAAACGCAATGGCATTGATGTATAATTATGATTATTAAAATTATATATATTTTTTACGGTTTTTCTACTCCAACTGTGTTTTATATTTATAAATATAAATTCCTAAATTTAACTATCTAATAATTTACACAAAGTAGAAAACTTTTGTTAAAATGAAGCTTAACATTTGACTTGACTACTTTTCACATACAAATCATCTTATATTTGGCTAATCAACTTATCTTCTACATTCAATTTGCTGGTAAAAACTATCGAAGTCAAATATTAAGCTTCAATTTAACATAAGTTATCTACTTTTGTAAATTATTAGATAGTGAAATTTAGGAATTTATATTTATAAATATAAAACACAGTTGGTGTAGAAAAACCAAAGAAATAGAGGTAGAGTGTTATACTTGTTTAGGATGTTATTTGTTCTTACAAATAGATTTCAGTATTACCTGCAGAACTTGGCACCCACTTAGATCTCAATCCTTTTGTCGGTGAAGTCCATAATCAAGTATATTTTTAGAATTGAACTTGGCTAACATTTTTTACATTTATGTTTTTGGTGGGATATCATTATTTTTTGTAAAGAAATTAATCACCGAAGTTAAGCAACGTCGGACGCGGTCAGTACTTGGATGGGTGACCGCCTGGTTTCATATTGTGTTATTGAAGTAAAACTTATTTAGGCACGCTTGACTTACGTAACGTATTCTACTCCCCAAGTCAAGCGTGCCTAAAGAAGTTTTACTACAAAAAACCAGGCGGTCACCCATCCAAGTACTGACTGCGCCCGACGTTGCTTAACTTCGGTGATCGGACGAGAACCGTTGTTTTTGTCAAATATCTTGAAAACGGTGTATCCTACGGCAAAATCGATGAAATTTTCACCCCCCTTTGGAACCTGCGCACCCCCTTCCCCGCACCCCCCCACACCGTCCCCCCACACCACCGGTGTTTTTGTCAAATATCTTGAAAACGGTTGCATCCTACGGCAAAATCAATGAAATTTTCATCCCCTTTGAAACCCCCGCACAACCCGCCCCACCCCCCCCCCCCCCCCGTGTTTTTGTCAATTACATATATTGGGATAGTTTGAAATATCTGCTTGTAACGGTTCCAACGCTACAATTAAAAAAAAATTTTTTGTATGGGGACCCCTTATTTTTAAACTTTTTTTATTTTTAGATTTTTCCTACGCTTACACACAATTACCGGGCTGGATTCCAAATTTCATCCTTCTAGGTAAGAAAAGGTTCGTCACTTTTCGACCTTAACTCGTTGACATAGAGTCGAAAAGTGACGAAAGTGAGTCAGTCAGTGCTAAAATTTACGACTTTTTGACCTTCATATCTTTATAACCGTTTGAGATAGCTTCATGAAATTTGGGCTTCTAGATGTCCTTATGGATATAATTAAACACACGTAGTTTTATGTGTTTACGTTAAAGAGGGTTTGAGTTATAGAGGGGTCAAAAGTGGCACCAAGTGGGTCGTGCAATATTACACTCGGCGCTGGCTAGCCAGTTCCTTTACTTGAACTTAGCTTGACACGCTGCCGCGTGTCTAGATCTATTCAACTTTATGTCACTAACGCTGAATCAATGGTCAAGTCATGACTTTAACTGTACCATGGACTTAATACCTAACCAGCAGGCTTATTGTCTAACGTTTCTGATGCTTGCCTTCGCTTTCTCCATCTCTTTCTGTCATTTATTTTATACCGTTTGACAGAAAGAAACAGTGATTGCGAAGGCAAGCGTCAGAAACGTTAGACAATAAGCCTGCTGGACTGAGTACTGCGACAAAAAAGTGAGGCCGAAAAAAAACAAACCAGAGAGTTGCATCTCGTTCTGATTAGGGTGATCAAATACCTACTGGTGCGAGTGGGACACAATTCTCTAGTTTCTCTAGTTTGTTGTTATCTCTCGGACCGCTGTTTCTAGTTGTCATTATTAAACTGTATGGCTTGGTAATATGGGTCACTTTTGATTGACTAATAAAAGTTAGTACTCAGTCCAGGTATTAAGTCCATGAACTGTACATACAAGTTAGAATCAGTACAAAACTTTTTGAGTAATTAACACAGGAATTTTCACCAGTTTCGCGTCTACCGGTTCCGGTAACATAACATAAGCAACATAGGTCGCCAACTAAAGTCGCCCCAGTTTACCTTAAGATGATGATAACAAGATTCAAAGTTGTAAAACATAGTAAATGACATTTTGGATTAAATTAACGGTTTTTTTCATGAATTTCAATTCACAGGTTCTAATGAATGTTCTATTCATCATCATCATCCCAGCCTATATACGTCCCACTGCAGGGCACAGGCCTCCTCTCAGAATGAATGAACGGGGGAATGTTCAATTATAACTGAGTATTCAATCACATACCTGCATTTCCTTGAATAAGCTGCAGAATCAAAGGTCGTCGCGTTACTATTCCTGAGCCGCGAGGCAAGAAGTCCCTAGGACAAAAAGAAATTATTAGTTCCAAACTTTAAAGCCCAGTTGCGACTGCCAAGAAAAATCGTGCAAGTTGCATTACATTGCGGCGGCCAATTGACCACTTCAAACTTGTTCACTTTAAGGCCTCGCAATATAATACAACTGGCATGATTTTTCTTGCAGGTCTAAACTTGGCTTAACTCTGTATGTACTCTGTCTGTACAGCAAGTGTGAAGGTGTACAAACTGATCCCTCTCCAGTAAATATTTGTACGAACAGATTGTTGCGTGCGCGTCAGTGTATTGGCTCCCTAAAAAATACCTTAAAGTATTGGAGGTGCTCGTAACTTACTTGAAATAGTCTGCCACTAGCTCTGATCTGACTGGACTTTTACAACTGAATTCAAGCAGTAATATCAAGTTATACTCATAGGCTATCAAATCTGTTCACTAATGATTTCAAATGATTGTTTTTGTGAAATGTAATTGCCAACTATTGCTTGGTAAACTTTTTTGCAAAGCCATAAAATAAATGTTACATAGCAAAAGCTAGATCATATTTAATATATATAATATACTAGCTGCCCGCCCCAGCATTGTACGGGAGTAACACTAAAAAACTTTTTTTTTATCATATGAATCTTCTCTCAATAGTTACTAACACAATGAAAAATTAGTTAGATCAATACCTGTTCTAAAGTTATATTTTTGTTTATATAGTTATTTCTAGTTCAGCAGATTATTAAAGTTTGCCAGAGATGTTGAATCATGTTACTATTTGCCTATCAGTTTGTCAATCAAGTTATTGGATACCCACAATTTAATTACCGCCTATGGATATACAGACATCTATTCACATTACCTAATGTAACTAACTTGACTACTGTGAATATTAACCATTTTGCTATAACACTCTAGTAGCTGTTGCCAGTGGCTTTGTCTGCGAAAAAATAGCTTGACACTAATTCACGGGATCTGTGCAATTTCCTAGGATAAAAACTATTGTATGTCCTTCCCCGGGTTTAGAATGGATTTAACCAATTTATGAAATTTGGTATTAGTTCAGTGGTTTAAGTGTAAAAAGGTAACATATAGACAGACAGAGTAACATTTGCATTTATAATATTAGTACAGATGAAGTAAAACTCTATGACAATGAACAGATCTTACTCTATCATACAGTTGTAATGTAACTTAACCCCTCTTATCGTCGTTGAGAATGCCAAATCCGCTATGTGTTCGATTTTTGATCGACAAATAGGTACTTATACCTCGACAAGCTCGTGCACGTCGCTCGGCGGAACCCTGTCGCAGGGAGCCTCTGCTGTCCTTAACAAGATTGTTTTTAATAAGTGCGGCAAACGCTGACTGCGACAGGGTTCCGCGGAGGGTCGCGCACGAGTTGTCGGACTATAACAACATAACATAATAGGTATTAATTGATTTGATTAAAATCAAACACATAATGGATTTGGCAATCTCAATGACGATATGCTTAAGACATGGATCTGTGCCCAAATTAAAGCATTTTTTTGTCTTTTTTTTTTAATACGTATCACTGGATTTATATGAAACAGTTGAGAATAGAATGCACGTTTTTCTTAATTTCCCGCATATAAGGGGTTAAATATCAAAATAATTAAAGAGTGCCCCATATGATGGAAATACATATTGAGTCAGGGCTCCTCAGTATCCAACAGCTGATGCAAAGGTTTCCAAACTGGACTGATATTATTTTCTACACAATTCTTCATACAACTAGAACAAAATTAAAGTAAACCACAAGACCAACAATCCTGAGTAAGACGGGGAATTTGTAATATTAAGTAAATACCAAATAAATGATATCTACAGCAGCACATACAACCTCCTAACAAATATAATGTAAGTAAATAAGCTACGGACGGATTAACCCAAAACATGTCTAGTTAATCTTGTTTTAAGATGTGAGTGATCTGTATATTTTCACCATAAATAGCTAATATGTTTAAATAGACATCAGTCATGAATAAATGATGTTTACAAATTAAATTATTATGGTATTAAGGCTCCAGTTTTTTAATGGTAAAGTCCAGTTTAGACTTGCAAGAAAATCCGTGCAAGTTGCATTACATTGCGGCGCTCGATTGACCACTTCAAACTGGCTCCCTTTACTCTCTCGCATTGTAATGCAACTTGCACGATTTTTCTTGCAGGTCTAAACTCGGCATAAAGATTAAAAAACAAAAGATCAGTCATTAAATTTAATTTTGATAAAACTGATCAATTAACATTTATAGTTATGATTAGACTAGCAGTTGCCAGCTGCCAGCTACCCACCCCAGAATTCATACACTGCACTACACAGATGGTACGGTCATAAATATATGCATGTTACCAAGACATAAAAAATATGTACACACCTCTATAACACTAAGCATAAGGTTGGCGTTTACAATTATATAACGTAATGGCTGTATAGATATTTATGCCCTTGACTGTAAGTATGACATCAAAAGTTAAATCAATATTTTTGACCATGCCTGTGGAGTTCATTCATGTTACTATTGATGGATTTACTGTTGGTTTAAACCTTTCAACGCCAACAACACATATAGGTGTTGCAAAGTACATTGTCAAAGTGATCTTGACACAATGACATAAGATTCAAAGCAGGTTTACATTTTGTTGAGGCGTGGCGTTGAAAGGGTTAAAGCAATGCACACTTATAAACACAACACACACTTTGGTCAAGTTTAGTCAGTTAGAACCATGTATTGTGTGCTTTGCAAATAAAAAATGAACAAAATAATGTGTTTAGGGGATGATGTAAAAAATAGAACTTATGAAGATATAAATTGTAGTAAAAAAACAAAGTACAACACATTTTGCCAGTGTAATTTGAAAAAGGAAGAGACCAGTTCTTTTTATTTTTTTCTTTTATCTGGTTATTTCAACCAGCAGTCACAGCCCCCATCGAGACCCCGCATTTAAATTGAACATAATGTTAAGTTTGTTTAAGGCTGTTACTCAACACAACATTAAACAAATAAGTTGAGATGACATGTTTAGATGCAGAAAAGGATTCAAAATAATATATTTACACAAGACAATCAATGTTACAGACCAATCCCAACATCTGATATCAATTGTGTGATAGGAATTCAGGCCATGCATTTGCCAGTGATAATGTATCAAACACTGTCTTCTTATCTTTACTGTGTACTGACACCCGCTTTGAAAACTAGAGCTGCAATAAATGCTTTTATTTTATTTTTCTATGGGTTATATTCAAGGGGCAGGATTGCTACACTGCATTGGGTATGACAAATATAATCAGTACAAGAGGTATGATAATGTACAATTATGTATGACTCATACTTAAAATACTTAAAAGTAATTATAGGTGGCAGTGAACAAATACTTACAGAACCACTTCAAAAAAGTATCAATTTTTTAGAGCAAAACAGCACAAAGAGAGTACTTTATACAAGAGAACAGTTGTCTTTGTAATGAGTAGAGGGACAGCTGATCCAAAGAGGTGACCAAGAATCATATCCCAATGATTACGCGAGGGATCTGAATCATAATTAGAACTCAAGTCAATCAGAAAACTCACCTGCCGACAAAGTTTTCTAACACAGAACTCTTTCCAGCGGACTGGCCACCCACAACTGCAATTTGTGGGAGATCCAAAGACATGTGCACGCCCATTTGCACGAATGCATCTTGTAGTTTGTTAACAATAGGGATTAACTGCTGCATTCCAAAATTCCCAGCCATTTTGTATAAGATACATTAAAGTTTTACACTCCAAAATCACTACTCTAACGTCTTGTTCATCATTCACCGATAAACTACTTTTTCAATATGGTGGGTGGTTACGTTGTTGAGAATACTTTAACTGCGATTGTGAATGGAGCACCGTGTCCACATGACAGTTGAACTACCAATAGGCGTAAAGCTGTATTTGTACTACGGTACGCCAATGGTGAATGAGCTGTCAGAAAACAGACACTGTGCACAGTTTAGATATTGTTGAAACGCAAAGAGATGTTTCAACAGACAAAACCTAGGCGATTGAGAACAATGCGCAGCGTAGCGGCAGGCATTGCAACTCAAAATTCTTCAAAACATTGTTTTGTCTCTTTCTCGTAAGGAGCAATAGTGTTGCCATACTTTTTTGAATTATAATTTTTGATCATTTCAAATTAAATTAGTAAATTTACACGCCATATAAAATAATATTATTTGTCAAATAAATGAAGAATAATAATTTTCAATAATAAATCAAGTAAGAAAAACCAATAGTAGAAGAGCTGCTGAAAATCAATAATACCTGACATGCGCAACAAATCTAGGCCACTCTTTGAAATAAATAAGGCTTATATTACACTGTCAAGAGTAAGTTTCAATAAATTTGGATTTTTTTAATAATTTGACAAATATACAAGCAAAAGTAATTCAGAAAAAATTATACTAATTTAACTAAAAAAAATATGAACACTGTGAAATAAAACCAATATTTTGATTACCACGTCCAAAAAAAACCGTAATTAGTTGAAAGATAGTATTGAAGCTACTTATAGACATATCTTGAAAAGTAGAGAAAAGTCATTATGTTCCTTTTTAACTTACAAAGTGGATGAAGTAAAAAGATATATGTACAATGTTGTAAAAAAATGTATTGTAATAAATGAAAAATATTCAATTAAATGAGCGAATTAAGCTAGTTCATGTTACGTAGTCTTACCTGCCAACAAAATTTTCTAATACTGAACTCTTTCCTGCTGACTGTCCGCCCACTACAGCGATTTGTGGCAAATCTAGTTGCATGTGCACACCCAGCTGGGTGAAAGCATCTTGAAGTTTATTAACAATTGGGATCAATTGCTCCATTCCCATATTCCCCGCCATGGCTGCCGGTTTTCCCAAACACTCCTCGTTTTATGAGCTTCTCCGCAGATCTTCGCTTACTGATTTTTCGTTCATCAATATAGTACGAGGCGTCTAATGCGCAGGCGTGGTAGAGAGGGTTGGCAAATATTGCTGTCTCTACGTGAAAACTAATTCAAAACTCATGAAATTTGAATTTGTCTTAATTATGTTATTATTTAAGAATCACAGTGTCTTAATATTGTTCGAATATCCTAGGAGGAAGAGTTTGAAAATGAAGAAGTTGTTAGTTGATCATCAAGTCCTATTTAGTTTATAATATCTATCTCGGACAAACTTTATATATCTATACCAAGTGCACAATGGTCTTATATTACGTATCTCAATGCGCAAGACACATCATCAGATTCTACTTATGTTGGTTGACCTTTACAATTTCTAGTTGCAGTGTAACAGTTGCATACTTCGATGAAATTATATCTAGCTTGATTGCTACATATAATTTTACTAATTTACCACCACGTAAAGGAAAGAATTTGTTCCATCAAGTGCAATTTTGATTAATGGAATTGAATATAATTCACATTAGAACGATTCACTCACCACGTTCCAAGTGCGGAATTTGGCCTGTATTACTTAGTTTATGACCAGTACCAGCATTAATTAGAGCAATAGTTAATATTATAAACGCAACGTGCGTTGATTCAATCAAAAATTATAATCTTGTCTAATATATAAAAAGCTCGTGTCACGGTGTTTGTTATCGAAATCCTCCGAAGCGGCTGACCGATTTTTATGAAAAATTTTCTCCATATTCGGTAGGTCTGAGAATAGGTCGTTCGCAGACGGAGTCGCGGGCAATAGCTAGTATCAATCAATAGAATATTCTAATAAACTACGAAAACTACTTCAAGAATTAAACATATGGATATACTATCATTGATCGTATTCATTTCTTAAATGCTCAATTCTCAAGTCTATTGGCCTAAGTTTTTTTTTAATCTCATTTTTACAAGCTTTTATTTAGTTACACCGGTCCCGATGTTTGTCATGAAATCTTGCAAATTAAATTTGATCCACTTCCCGGTTTTCGATAGAGCTGAAATTTTGCATACATGTGTAAATCGCGTGATACTGATAATGCAATACTATGATGACATGATGCTGATCTGATGGATAGCTATCATTATATCGAAATTCGTTACGCCAATTTTCATTTCATCGAAAACTATACCACGAATTTTATTACGTTTTTTTTCTAATCAAATAATCTTTTATTCATTAGTTTATATATAATCGATCAACTTTTCATCGTAAATCGTTTCAAATTTGTCACAAATCGTAACGATTCCTCGAAATTACCTTTCATAGAACAATCAAAGGAGGGTTAGTTAAATTTACCAAAATCGTAATTTCCTTGTAGCAAAATTTCCGTTCGCAGATTTTCCTATATGCTTTTTTTCTCACCATAGTTTTTTACTGAAGCTTATTTTCACAGTAGCGTTTTTTCCTAATTTGAATTGACAAAGAAACATAGGTAGGTTTAGGTTATGTTAAGTTTTCATCGGCACGAAGGGCCAAAAGCACACAGAAGAAGGAGCTCCGCGTGAGCGGAGCTCCGTCGACACTGTTTCTTGTCAATTCAAATTATGAAAAAACGCTACTGTGAAAATAAGCTTCAGTAAAAAGCTATATGGTGAGAAAAAAGCATTTAGGAAAATTTGCGAACGGAAATTTTGCTACAAGGAAATTACGATTTTGGTAAATTGATCTAACCAGCCGTTATTAATAGTATCAAATTATCGAAACATGATTCCCAGACGGTACGTCCTATTATGTTATTATTGCCACGAACAATGTTTCATCATTTAATAATTATAATTTTTAATTATATCCATTGTGATTCCATGTCTGAATCAAAATAGCTACGAGCACAAAATTAATCGAACTCTCTTCGAAACAACAGAATGGTTGGAAAATAATAAATAAATAATATTAGGGGACAATCTCACACAAATCGACCTAGTCCCAAACTAAGCAAAGCTTGTACTATGGGTACTAGACGACGATAGACAAACTTATATAGATGAATAAATACTTAAATACATAGAAAACATCCATAACACAGGAACAAATATTCGTGCTCATCACACAAATAAATGCCCTTACCGGGATTTGAACCCAGGACCTCTTGCTTCGTAGGCAGGGTCACTACCAACTAGGCTAAAGCGGTCGTATAACTTAAATATAAATATTATCAAAACTAAAATTATTCAATTCCGAACTAATAGAGGCAAGAACATAGATCTAAATATAGCTTATCGATACGATCCTGTCGATAAAGAAGGCAATTTAAAGTTTCTTGGATGGAATACATCTTAATGAATTTTGTAATTTTAAAATACATGTCATGTAGAAAATGTCTGTAGCAAAATAAATAAATTTATTTTTCCACTACACAAGCTACGAGACACTGTATCAAGGAAGGCTGCTTTAATAGCCTACCATAGATATGTCATGTCCACTCTCCGCTATGGTCTCGTTATATGGGGTAGCTCAATAGGTACACAAAAAGCATTCATAAAACAAAAAAAGTGTAACAGAGCAATCTTCTCGCTAAAACCCTACAATTCATGTAAACCAAAGTTTAAACAACAAAGACTTTTAACTTTGCCATCTTTGTACATTTACGAAGTAGCTGTTTTCGTCTTTAGAAATAACCATTATACTTTAAACTAAATTCTGAAACCAAAACATATGTATAATGGTCAAATATCTAGACAAAAAAAATTACTATCTGTACCCAAAACTTACCTCAAACAAACAACTAAACTAATAGCCCTTACTTTATGGGTATAAAAATATTTAATAAACTTCCTAAAAATATAAAAGATCTCCCTTTAAAACAATTCAAACGAAAATTATACACATGACTTTGCGATTTATGTTTCTATTCTGTAGGTGAATTTTTCAGTGCAATAACTAATAATAATAGATAAAACACTAATTGAGAGATGATACACAATTTTTACGAATAAAATAATATAAAAAGACATTTTAACTTTCTCAAGTTTTTTTTATACACTATTATTGTAAAACCTACTTGTCTCAATCATCCATAGATTATTTACGAGTATACTTATAGATACCTGAAATGTGACATAATTTTTCAATGTAAAATAATGTAATTTAATCCAATGTGCCTACGAAGCAAGAGGTCCTGGGTTCGAATCCCGGTAAGGGCATTTATTTGTGTGATGAGCACGAATATTTGTTCCTGAGTTATGGATGTTTTCTATGTATTTAAGTATGTATTTATCTATATAAGTATGTTTATCGTCGTCTAGTACCCATAGTACAAGCTTTGCTTAGTTTGGGACTAGGTCGATTTGTGTAAGATTGTCCCCTAATATTTATTTATTTTATTTATTTATTTATTTATTTCTATTAATTCAATATACCTAATATAGTCTGACTGATGTATACTATAAATGTGAGCTAGAATATATCTGTATATAATTTGCATGCTATGCTACATAAAGCAGAATGTGAAGGATCAAAACTATTATAAACGAACATCATTGTAAACCCATATTCGGCAAATAAAGAATTTATTATTTATTTATTATTATTTATCACCGTAACGTTTCATCGAACGAAGATAAGACTTTAAAAAGTTGTAGACTACTATCATGTGACAGAGTCAACGGAGTTCCGCTTCGCGGAGCTCCTGTTCCGTGTAGTTAAGGCGCTTCGCGCCTTGATGCAATACTAATCTAACCTAACCTAATAATCTCGATAGACCTAAGCTTCTTAAATAGTTCTGTTATGGCGGGGGGCTCCGCCCCCCGATCCCCCCGTTGCCGGCCGGTAACCTGTCAAATTACAGCTTCTCCGTGAAATGGGTTGTCATAGAAACGTATTATCAAGTATAGTAACACAGGTGAAATGATTTTCTGTGTTATAAGAATTTTAGGAACTGAAACTTACGATGAATCAAAATTATAGTAAGGCGATTCGATGAACGGCTATTTCGATATACAAATAAAATGATGAAGTAAAATTCGATGACTTGATTCTTGTGTAAAAGGTAATTCCAGGGGCGTTGCTACCGCCGTATATGCCGTATCAATTATACGGGCCCCCCGGACCACGGGGGCCCCCGACGTGCTTAAGCAAAAATTAATCCTTAAAAACTTCCCAAATTTTTTATTTATTTCAGAAATGACAAAAGTCAAAAAAAAGCAAAAGTGACAGATAGATAATTATGATGAATAAATATTTCTTTTAATTTTATGCAAACATTTTTTTTCTTTTGTGAGAAATCTTTACCCGTCATAAGGGCCCCCCAAACAAATTTTTATACGAGGCCCCGCCAAGGCACGCTACGCCACTGGGTAATTCGAGCAATCATAATTATAAGCGATGTAACGAAGTTCGATGAATGATTCCTACGTGCTAATAAAATTCTGTGAAAAGTGTTATGGGAAACGAAAATCGATGAAACTATTTTCGGTAAAATGATGGATTACCTTATCTGATGATGGAGCTGGAAGGTGGCCATAGGAACTCTGTAATAAAGTGACACAACCCCGTCAAGTTTAAGCTCGTTTGTTTCGTCTTGACAAGTACTTTGATCACGAATGGTAACCAGGGTCTGATGATGGAGCTGGAAGGTGGCCAGAGGCACTCCATAATGAAACGGCAGTAATCCATCGAGTTCGGACTCGTTTGATTCGTCTCAACGAGTACTTTGGTCTCAGGTGGTAGTTAGGGTTTGAAGATGGAGCTGGAAGATGGGTACTAAAAAGTTAAAAATAAATTTAAAAGAAAAATAACTTTTTAAAAACAATCTTTTCTTAAGTACTTAATAAAAAAAAACTAAAAAGCTGAAAATTAATTTAATTACCGATAAAAATAGACCTTGCCCTTTCATTTTGAGAGGAGGCCTGTGCCCCCTCTTTGCGTTATTATCACAGTCCCAATTTTATTAATAAAAGCGTGTTACATTTTGACGTCAACAGAACCTGTGATCTCACACCCGCGGTTTAAATGCCTCTTATTATGAAACAGTCACATAAATCACTATTATGATTTAAAAGAAGTTAGGTTTACCATGGCTTTGTCTCACGCTTCATAGCGTTAAAACGGACAATTTGTCTCACGCTTCGTAGCGATTTTATGTGATTCCTAAAACGCAGTTCATGTAATATTTATACTTGATGCTGGCAACACCTTGCAGAAGATCGGATACATGATATACAACGCTATAAAATTGTTTTATCTTTCGGACATCACAACTAATATTTTAGTAATTTTATAAAACTGTTGAAAGATAGAACTCTACACATTTATCATTACTTAATTATTGCTTTATTTAATAATTAATTGGCCTATTGTATTTGTAACAGTTTTATTTACGTCTGACTCATAACCACGAATCCGAATAATAAAAAAAAATAAACCTGTTATTAAATTTTCCGCCAGAGTTCGCTTTGCTGCGTCTTTGTGACGTCACTCTATTGATTGAAAGGAGATCGTCTTTTGGAGACGCCATCTTAAAAATAAAGTGATATAAGTTTCGGTAGGGTAGAATATATTAAAAATCTAAAGTAATCTCCTATAATACATTAGCATTCGAGCTTAGATATTATTTATATTGTGATATCAGGTATAACGGACCAAGGTACATATTTATTTTGCTTTTGTTGTTACATGAAATTTTTAAAATCAGTTTGTTATTTACCGTTCTTCTGCTCCAGTCTTGTCTAGTACCGTTATTACAAGCCAGATTCTTTGTAACCCTAAAGGAGATTATCTTGTTGAATAGCGGGTAAGAAAGTGTCAGGAATTGAATAGAACACTTAACTAAAAGTGATCGATCCTGCGTTCGTTGTCGGATGTAACACGTCAATAAAGACCTCGAAGGGCAGGGCTCCAATTTATCGTCCTATCAGTGCTGTGAAAGTGTTTTCTGTTCCAGTGATCAGTGGCTACTATAGTTCGGTGTCTGCTTTACTGTTTTAAATCGGTTTAAAAGTAGTGAAACGTAGATACAAATTTGTTCTTTTGTCGTCGCTAGTTTGTAGTTCGTTATAGTTGGATTGGTACGGGAGGAAAGTAGTAGAGTTGAGTTTACAGTTAGCTAGTGATTCGAAGTAGTGGTGTAAAGTGTGACGGGTGCGTTGGTTGCAGTTGGTGGTCAGTTGAGAGGGTGACTCCCTGATGGTGTGTATATCGCAGCATGTCTGCACTCTCGACGCCGGGCGGCGGAGGCACTTCGGCGCAGAGCAAGCCGACGGCGTCCGGCAAGCCCAAGTATCAGAAGTTGGACATCAATAACTTGTACTGTACCAACAAAGTAAGTACTTCCATGTAATGATTTTTAATGCTTAAGTGGGAATCATGTTGGAGGATTCTGACACTAATTGTTTCCTGTCACTTAATTGCATATAAAGACATAGACAGGTTTACAAATGTTTTGTTAATGGGATTTGAAACATAATTGGTCAGTAAGTGATTAAATAATAACTAAACATTAATTTCTACATACCTTTTGATTTAATCGTAAGTAAATGATTAAATAATAACTAAGCATATTCATTTTTACGTCCTTTTCGATTTCACAAGGTAATTTGATATGTTGTAAATGGCTACTAAGTGGCGAAAAGTGCCAGAGTTGAAATTGGACATGACCGTTATTTCCATTTGTACCTGCCATAGTTTTATGAATACTGTTTACTCTTTCTAATGTAAATTATTGCTGTCTCAGAACTCTTCAAATGACATGGTTTTTAGCAATTCATTGTATACAAAAAAAATCTGCATTAACCCTTAAACCATTTGACAACCCTGTCAAAACATATGATTTTGGACCATCAATGTTGTCAATTTGAATCAACATTGATTTCTGTATGACGGTAAATATCTTGCCATTACTCACTAAAGGGTTAAAGTTTCTTGTGTCTCAATTCAACAGTTATAAATAAAAATAGAGAAATTAATATTTCTCATGAATTAATTTCTTTAGCATTGCAGAGATTAACCTTTTGAACTCACCAAACATTGTTTTTGTAACAGCAAAATTGATGCTTATGTGGATGTGGGTAGATTAATTTTTGTATTACCATATTGTTGTCTATAGCCCATGCTGGCATTCAACATATTCCTAATCAGAAAACTTAAGTTCCATATCAGTTTTATACACTAAATGATGTTATCTACAATTGTGTGAAGAATTCATTTCTTACTATCCTGCAGAAAGTATGCAATTTTCCAGGATAAGAACTATACCGTGTCTTTCCCAGGGTCTCCTACTATCTCTATAGGGTAGGTCCCATTTTATCCTATAGAACTTTTAAATTGTGAAGTAACAGTTCAAAATCACACAAAGTGTACAAGTGTACCAGTACAAATGGGACCTACCCTCTCCAAACCAAATTTCCTTTAAATTGGCTCAACAATATTTATTAGCATAGAGAGGTAACAGATAGACAAGAGTTGCTTTCACATTTGTAGTATTAGTATGGATAGTACAAACAAGAAGGGCTGTCTTAATTTTTTTTAGGTACTGATGTTAAAATTCCCCTTACCAATCAACTGTTGGAAGGAGACACTAGGTATAACTTATTTTATTAATATCCAATCTGGGATGGGCTAGGTTTGAAAATGGAAATAAGTTGTCACTAGCTGTAAAAATCTTGTCTTATGTTATAAACTATGTGATGTGATTTTAGTTTTTATAGTTGGAACAAAACTTATACTAGAATGCAGTCAAAAACTGCATTCTGTGCCTTGTTTAAATCTAAATCTGATATCATATAATAACATGTCCATACTCCCTATACAGCTGTTATATTGATAAACTTGTATTATTCACTTTTGTACACCATTTATACTAGTATTAGTCTGTGTTAATCATTCAACCAGATGCCTTAGTAATTTATGTTGTAACTGATCTAGACCACAGTTGGAGGCTATTTCCTAGTCCAATATAAATTGTACAATACATAATAATGGATTTACACTTGAATGAATCAACCTTCAATGGTTTGTTATGTTGCAACTTAGAAATTTAAACTGCAATCAGGATTTATGATTTGTAATGATTTAATAGATCTACTAAAATGAAATTTTGCTATTAAATATCTTAGACATTATATTAGGGTTTTACTAATGTAATATCAACAGTTCCTAGCTAAAGAACACTTCATACTGGCTAGGCATTTCGATTTAGGATGTTTCCTTTGTTTGTTTTGTATTGAAAACTGCTATAAAATTGTTTAATAATCATAATGTATTGCGTGAATCATCATTCAAGGTTTGCTTTTCCAGATAGAAATTTCAAGAAAATGCCTTAAAATAATTAGCTAATGGGTGAATAGCTAAAATTAGAAACCTTATAAATCGGCATTGGTGTGTTGATTGTATGCATTTGTGGTCAATCTTATAGTAACTTGGAAGCGGTTATGATGAATTTCTAATAGAATATGTTGCTCAAACTCATTAATCATTATTATATGTGAGATTGCTTATATAATTAATTACCTCAGTACTCAATACAACACATAATGGTTTTACATGTGGTAAATATAAAATCACATCATGTATCCTGTTGGATGCAGCAATAACAATAACATTATAAAATTACATTATAGGATTCAAATGAAATAATGAATTAAAAATTAAACTAAATAAGATAAAATTGAATTAAATTAAATTTCAAATTGAAACCCTATATTAACATTTTTTCCACACCCACTGCTTGTTCCAGAACGAGAGCTCTGAACCATCCTCTGTGAAATCTCAACTAAACCGTAAACATGGAATGCAATGCCTCGGAAAAGTACGTTCAGCTCGGCGTCCACCTGCCAACTTGCCTTCATTGAAAACTGAAACTGGACAAGATCCCAATACTAAGTAAGTATACTAAGTAAAGGAAAATAAAATATGACACACATTGTGATACTAAAAATGTGGTACCTTGATGGATTTAAAGTATCTTGCTGCTGTCATGCCTCGTATTGTTTTTTTCTACCCTGACTTGTGTGACCTCATAAGTTAGGGTAGAAAAACTGCACCAGCCTATGATGCTGCTTTATCAGTTTAACTTACTAGTCCTAAAATATTAAACCAGGGTATGTTAATAATTAATAATAAATACTACCCACTGTTATTATTATGCAAAATTCTACTCCACTCCTGAGAAAGCGCTTGTGTAAGATAATGATAGAATTTAGCTCACTGCCTGCTAAGGTGTTATGTTTATGAGGGTCTTTGGACATGTCCACTAAGATCCATCGATCTATGGATATGATCCACTCGACTTCATAACAACAATGGATCCTACTGGACATGCCTGAAGTCTTCATCTGTACTCATATTAGAAAACTAAAAAGTTTGTTGGTTTGGTTGAACGCGCTAATCTCAGGAACTACTGGTTCAAAATGAAAAATTCTTTTTGTGTTGAATAGTCTTTATTTGTCGAGGACGGCTATAGGCTATATAACATCACGCTAAAACCAAAACGAGCGGAGCATTAATGATTATCGCGGACGAAGTCGCGGGCACTAGCTAGTTTTTAATAATGGAGCTGAGGTAAATTTTGATTTTGATTACAGCCCTATCGCTGCCACAACTGCACCTGCACCTACAGCATGCACTACTCAAACTACGGTAAGAACTTACATTTATTATTAGTACTATTTTTAACCAGTTGGTTCAAAATAGTAGTTGGTTTTTATCCATCTAGTTAGATTGATAGACACTGAGCCATGCCTCGTAAAGCTGCTCCATGAAGCGTGGTTCTGTTTGACTTAAGGTTCAAAAGGCAATGTAAGTCGGCCTTGTGAGATGTCTGGGTCAGTCATTATACACAGCTATTAAGGTTTCATAATATTCTATTGCTATTGTCGCATTTACCTAAGCTTAGAAGCATTTTGGAGAAACTACTTTAAGTTAGGTTTATTGTGAAAAGGTGCAAACTATAAATTGTTAAGTAAATATAGACTTTACCGAATTGCTTATGATGGGTTTCATTACCCATAAAGTTTACTATGGCCTAGACTGTGGTGCTCTGCTGACTGTCAGGTTTTTTTATCTTAAAGTATACGAACATCTCTCGCCAATTCACACCAATTGACCTAGGCCCAAAGGGATGTACAATGAACAAAGGAACGTTCAGGACTCAAGAGCGAATTTTCGTATTTTTCATTTTCATTCATATCTGCCCCGAACGAGGATAGAACCCGAAACATCAAGAATCGTAGTCAAGTTCTCTATTATCGTATCCAATCATCTCCAAATGAAATATCAAATGAAAACATATCCAACTTTACTGAACATTGAAGACAGAATGAAGAGAGGCAGGTTTTTAGGATAATTTCTCTACACGTAGTTTTTTTACGCCTAACCCGTGGTACGGGTGTAGTTACATAAAAATGTTTCAGAAATAATGTAGGTTTGGGAAAAAAGTTTTCGATTCAGGGATCAGTTTTCTGTTTACATACACTATGCAAATCTACGTAGACTCGTTGCGTTGGCGGCCAAGTCGAGATGTTACTATGTAAAAGGTTTTGTTATTATTTATCGATTGTTTTAATGAATCATTTTATAGAAATTACGAAACTATTTTTTTTTTTCATCCATGATGTGAAAACAATTAAGCACAAGCCGATAATAGTAAACACAAACCTAATTTGGGTACTTCCATAAATCCTAACTGTCACGGCTTTCGTAATAACCGGAACATCAATTAATTACTTTAATGCAGTTTCAGTGAGTGAAAGTAATTGAAGTAACACGTTTCTATTGAATTGATGCAAAAATTATCCAACTGATATGTATTGACATCTCACTGAACTTATTTCAATGACGAAACAATTTTTCTTAATTTTACTAGCAATAGTTTTTCTAATTATGGCTCTGGCTATCAGAGAACAATAAAATAAAAAGTTTGGGCAAGCTTTTAAATGACAGCCTTGCTTGAATTGATATTTGACGTGTTGATACTGACCTAAACTCGACAAATGATGATATTGTTAATAATAATTACAGGGCGTTACAAAATTTTATTCAAGTGACCACTAATTATAAATTTAAAATAATATATAAATTACATATATAAAGTGCATGACGACAGCACACGGCGGACACGACGCACAAAATACGCGTTCTTGGATCTATATAAGCACGACGACGTCTGTACACGCGTACGCCTACATACATCGCGCGCGCACCATACTGGTGAACAGCGGCGACAAGCAATGGCGCCTTGGGGGAGGGGTAACTCGAATCGGTGCGGGGCGGAGCGTGGCCATTCTGTACGTTAGTACTATTATATATTCTGTGACGACAGTACAAAGCGCCATATATCGCTATTTTTTTTTTATTTGTGTTTCGAAAAGATAATTACGGCAACCTTATTTCTTATTTGAACATGCACGGGTTAAAATATTATGTACTGTATTAACCATTAAATTAAAGTAAAAATAAATGTTAGTATCAAGCGCTCTATCCCTCCCCTCCCTCAGCTAAGAGGTTGGGTACTTGAAAAAAAGGGAGTATTACATATCGCTGCCTAATAAACAACGTCGTTTATATATATAATTCCACTGTACGTGTGTTTGTCACTGAACTCCTCCTAAATGGCTGGACCGATTTGAATGATTTTTTTTGTATGCGTTTGGGTGGATGGTTTAGATTCACAAATCAGCCCGGCAGATGGCGCTGCAGTCGGTATCTAGGTTCATGCAGGACATCGTCTGTCGGGTCCGCTAGTTTATTTTTAAATTATTTGTATTATGTAATTATGGATTTATAGTTATTGCACAAAATACTTGCTTTATTGCCGAGAGTATTATGAATTTATGAATTTAAATATAAGGCTTAAAGGAGGAACATTATACATCAAATCAAATCTATATACACTGACGAGCAAAAATAAAGTGTCGGTTACAAAAATGACGATAACTACAAAACTCGCTGTGATAGCTTCTTCGAGTAAAATGAGTTTAGTAAAGAGTTTTATTCTTAACAAGAAAAAGTTTATTTGAGAATAAAATTCTTTATTAAACTCATTTTACTCGAAAGCTATCACAGCGGGTTTTGTAGTTATCGTCATTTTTGTAACCAAACCTTTATTTTTGCTTGTCAGTGTATTTGCCAGAACACAGTACAGTAAGGTCTTACAGTATGAGTTTTCACAGTGTATTCAGCCTGCATGCAGGCGTGCAAATATTTCATTGAAAGGCGATTAATTAATAAAGATACAAATTACATGTCAATTATAAAATTAGATACATTGGAATCATAACATAATACATAAATTCACAAATTCAATAAATAATCTTAAGTTCCAAATAAATATAAATATACCATCATACACCAAATTTATGTCATTTAACGTAAAAAACCGGCCAAGTGCGAGTCGGTCTCGCGCACGAAGGGTTACGTACCATTATCTATAAAACGGCAACAAAATCATGTCTGTTGCACAGAAATACATCATCTGCGAAAATTTCAACTGTAACTATCGCGGTTCTTGAGATACAGCCTGGTGACAGACGAACAGACAGACAGACGGACGGACAGTAGAGTCTTAGTAATAGGGTCCCGTTTTGCCCTTTGGGTACGGAACCCTAAAAACAATCACTAACTTTGACTTATGTCGCAGAATCTACCGTCTTGTTATGTTCAAGAAAGGCTTAATCTCTTACGAAACGTCATTCTGTTTTATAAAACATTTTCACCGTTCGGATGTAGTATTCTGCTTTAAACCACTGATACAAAAAAACTTGCTCAGCTGTAAGGTAAACGTACCAATGCTCGACATCTCAACGCCCAGAATATTACACCCATCTGTCAGCTCTCTTGCTATGGACATAAGATTGAAGGTGACATGTATTGGGTCAGTGTTGAGCACAGCACTTTTACCTTTAATATCTACTTACTGAGGCGCCAATGAGCAGAAAAACGTTATGTATATTATGTTTAATACCTTGGCCTAAATAGCGAAGGTACACTCTTTACAAAAAAAAAGTTAACGAGTAGGTAATAGTCAATCGAAACATAATATTGAATATATACCGCTTAATATTATTACGGAAGCGCCTACACTGCGCATTGTGATTATTACATAATATTATTCTACACAACAACAACAAAGATGAGCTGTTCATTTCATCGCCATTAGATAAACACTGGAAGAGCGGTTTCGTACTACGTCCGATCCGAATCCGTGAAAATAAGTTTTGGAACAATTTGTATGGTAAAATCGGATGAGGAAATCGGATTCAGTGCGTAAGCTCATCCGATTTTACCATAAAAATTGTTCCAAAACTTATTTTCACGGATTCGGATCGGACGTAGTGCGTAACCGCTCTAAATGATTTATTGTATTTTTCATTGCATCACAATATACATTTTGTTGCTGTAACCTCATGTACCAACTCGGAAGAATTTTGCAGGCCACAACTATGAATTTAAGCAAATATATCCTGCGCATTGGCTTAAATCTGGCACGGTTATGGAAGCATGATGTTTAACTCTATGCTTTGCGATGGTGTATACAATTGTGAATATTGTTAAGAAAATTTTTGAAACCCGACATACATTTTTTTAAACAGTTGTTGATCTTAATAACCTACTCATTTGTCTCATGAATTTTCAGTCCTGTGGAAATGTAATGAAATTAATCTTTTCAACGCCAACGACACATATAGGTGTCACAAAGTACAGCGTCAAAGTGATCTTGACACAATGACATAAGATTCAAAGTAGGTTTACGTTTTATCGAGGCGTGGCGTTGAAAGGGTTAAACCAGAATGCATTCTTACACAGTTGCATTCTATGGCCATTGCGGTGTTTTTAATGATTGCATCCGATTCATAAACCGCATCGTAGCCCATACGGCTGTTGCTGGTGGTCATATTTAAACTACTTGTTAATGTTTTGTGTTGTTCTTTATTTTTGTAGCAGTGCGAATGTTGTACTTTGTTTCTGCATTTAGCGCGCGACTTGTATTCTTTGAAGGTTGAAATGGGTGCCTTGAGCCTGTATTCGGAAAGCTTTCTAGTAATCCATACTAATATTATAAATGTTAAAGTGTGTTTGTCTGTTTGGTTGTCCTTCTTTCACGTCGAATCTGAGCGACGGATTGCCGTGATTTTTTGTATGAACATAGTCGAAGGGCTGGAGAGTGACATAGGCTACTTTTTACATCGGGAAAATATCTCATTCCCATGGGAAAACACGTTTAATCTACTTCAGCGGGGGCGAAGCCGCGGGCATTAGCTAGTATAGTATAAACACGAACTTCTGCATCCCTACTTTTATGGTTGCGCCTGAGCGTGAGATAGAACACAGAGGCTAGACAGTTGCGACCGCTGTACGCGTCCCGAACGCTGGCCCCAAAGCGCGCGCAGCACCGGGCCGCAGCAACGGCCTTGGCGCATGCGCTCGCTTATCGATTGCGCCGTCGTGGTATTCAAGTCTAACCTATATTTTCTTACTTCGTAAAAACTCTAGTCGTTTACTACAAACAACAACACGGCTACGGCATAACCTAATTTAACCAAATCAATTCCGAAGGTCCCGACACATTTACGAGTGCATACGAAAGTGGGTACCTAACCCACTTTCTCCTGGGCGCTGTTAAACTGTTTTATTTATTTACAAACCGTTCCAGTATTCGTACCTATGGTTACTAAAAAATGTTATACGCTAACTTTCACTTCGCTATCTATGATCGTTGCGTTTTATTACCAGCATATAATGGAGTGTAGTTACGGAGTCCGTAATTATTGCTCGCTCGGTGCTGTATCGGCCTTTGAACAGCATTCATAAGCAGGGCGGGGCTTGATATTGCTACGAAACTTACTTCCATGTTAACCTACACTGAATGTTTTATTTATTGAACAATAGTTCGACTACAAAAACACTATTCATTGAAACGAAATGTATGCCACATATATATTAAAATTAATTCATTTACCATTATGTTTAATACGGTATACGATAAGACAATCCAAATAAACAAATAGAGAAAGATACATATTTGTTTTGTCTCTTGTATGTGAGGCATTGTCCTAAAGTCATTGTGAGGTCATTAACTTTACACCACTTCTGTTATATTATAATTTTGTATTTCTATTTATTACGCCACATGCATCAGCTATTTTATTGTTTTTTTTTTAAAAATATATTTGCAATTAGTTATACAATGCGGCTTGGTCATATTGGCTATTTATTATTTTGGAATTATTTATCCAAAACGAAATAGGAACTTTTTAAATACCTAAGTATACCGTATGCAATTTTATGCGAACATTAAGAGGGTTTATACCTGCTGAGCTGGCAACGTTGCATTTTTGTTTGTTTTTCTCGATTATTCCATAAAAATTGAATGAAAATTAATAATTTTTTGTATACAAATTGTTCTAATATAGAAGTTAATGAGTCTACTGCAATAATAATTCGTGATAAGACTTTTATTTTCTTTAAAAACCGTTAGGTAATAATTTGTTTGTTTTTAAAGAAAATATAAGTCTATCACGAATTATTATTGCATTAGACACTTTAACTTATATATTAGAACAATATGTATACAAAACATTTTTAATTTTCATTCAATTTTTATGGAATAATCGAGAAAAACTAACAAAAATGCAACGTTGCCAGCTCAGCAGGTATAAACCCACAAGATTCGAAAGTAAGTTGTGTTCTCGACTTAGTTCAAGGATTTATTAAACTTTGCAGACATTTTAAGGTATTTGGTTTTATTTTGTCTTTGTTTTACTAATTTACTTTTAAATTTAACAGCTTTTAAACCTCCGTTTTCTTTTCAAGCTGTAATAAAATTTCGTTGCAATTCACAGATTTTTATTTTTACTGCTTCCAAGTGGGAGTTTCACGGATGTGAATATAAAAATCGGTGCTCTGAGCGATTGAGTTTCGCTTGCCGTTTAATATATATATATTTTTTAATATATCTACAATCAGTCGACAGACTAATAATTAGATAGATTGAAAGCAATGGATCTTTGCAGAGGAGCAGGGCCAATGCCCTGTCCTCATTCAGTCAGGGACCACATGCGCCCGCTTCAGTCTTTTGGTAGTGCCTTGGTTAAGCAGCATGTTCGCCAGAGGGTTGGGATGAATATTTAACCTCTCCTTATGTTTTATTTTGTAGCGATTAATCTCTTCGGCTATTGTTGGTATTTCTACGTAGTTGTGGACTTCGGTATTTCGGGCAAACCAAGATGCACATGTGATTGTCCTGAGTATGTTGTTTTGAACCAAAGCTGGATTCCATACAGCCAAATAGGCTTTAAAATGGCACAATAGATCATTAATTTATTTTCCAGTGACAATGCTGATTGTCGGCCCAGTAACCATAGCAGATTTCTGAATCGATTATTTATTTCATCTCTCTTGCACTTAATATGGGTTTTCCAAGTCAATCGTCGATCCAAGTAGAACCCCCAGTATTTGACAACTGCTGTTTCCGGTAAGGTTTCCGCACCAAGTGTGACGGGGGGGGCAACCGCCTTTTCTAATCGTGAAGGTAATATGGAACGACTTTGGGGCACTTGCTTTTACACGCCATTTTGTAAGCCAGTCATTTGTAATATTCAGTTGCTTTTGGAGTTGGTTCTGTATCATCAGCAAACGTTGCTATGGTGATTTCGGACGTAAATGGTAGGTCACATGTAAAAATGTTATACAATATGGGTCCAAGTACAGAACCCTGTGGCACTCCAGCCTCACAGTAATACAGCTTGGATCTGGCTTCTTCATGTTTCACTTGAAATAGTCTTTCAGACAGGTCTGAAGCTATCACTGGATACACAGTGAGGTAAATATTTTTTTATCTTGTACAAGAGACCTTTATGCCAAACCCTGTCAAATGCCTGTTGGGCGTCTAAAAATGCTGCTGAACAATATTGTTTTTCTTCAAGACATTGCCTGACTGTGTGGTAAACTCTATGCACTTGTTCAGTATTTGAATGGTGCTGTCGAAAGCCAAATTTATATTGTGGGATTAGGTCAGTTTTAACCAGGGGCAGGTCTTAAGTCTTGCTAGAAATATTTTCTCCCATAATTTAGATAGCACAGGTGTGAGGCTAATAGGACGATATGAAGAAGCATTATCAACTGGTTTTCCATGCTTATGGATCATTTTGATCTGTGAAATTTTCCAGTATATGGGAAAGTAGCCAATACGAAGTATAGCATTGAACAGAATGGGCAGGAAAACAAGGCACTTTCTAGGTAATTCTTTTATAAGTTTTGGCGTTATTAAGTCATAGCCAGGTGCATTTTTCAGGTCCAAATTGGCTATTTCCTTAGCAAGTTGCCGTTTTATGAGTTTATTTCTATCCTACGTGGTAAAGCTGTGTCCGTCTATTACGGGTATCTCAATACTTTATGCAACAAGTTTCTGTCTGTCAAATCTGTCTACTTAACTTTTTCTGCCTACCAAATTTAATCCAAATCGTTAGAGCAGTTTCGGAGTTACCAATTACGGAAATACAAGTTTTTTTTTAAAATAATAGAATTTAGCGATAACTTTTGAAGAGTAAAGTTTTCGAGTCCTTCTGGACTTAAGGATTTGTAGTTTGAAGGCAATTAACCTTTAGTACTGCATGTACTGCATAATTTAGGTTTCTTAATACTTTCCCGTAATATTTCGTTATTGCGAATATTAACTTTCCCACAAAAAAGTGTGAAGGATCTGTTGTTATACGATCAATGATCTGGTACGTTTTTTAAACCACACCAAAGCCCAGCTTACTGTGTGTGTATTCGTTACAGGAGCTCATAAGACTCGTAAATCATAAAATCATAATATTCAATACTATATCGAATGTAAGGTTTCCTCAATTTGGAAATTGCGTACTTATTGCAATTATTGCCGATTTCAGTTGACGCGGTTACAATAGGCACTGTAGGCGTCAGGTAGGCGTTCCCTTAGAAGATATTGAGTATAATAATGATTCCAGAAAATACTGCCTAATGATACCCAATTAAGTAACTAAAGGAAATTGGTATTCGCCCCCTCGCTTCTTCCACCTAGTCGAAGTTGAGGTCCAAATAGTAAAATATAAAATTTATGTAAAATTTGTATCGATACAAACGTGCGTCGACGGCGCGTTTAAAAAACGCCTGTGCTTAGGCCCTAAGCTTATTTAATTAATCGCAACGACAGGTGATATTTTTTAAAATAACTGAATGGGAAATTACTGCGAGAATCGATTACACTAAAATATGTATCATGCATGATACTTGGCAGCATTTTACATGAAACGTTTTTGTTGAGAGTAATTACAGAGATAAAAATATTTGGCACCCCACAACAAGCTCGTTTTTTGGCTTTGTTTGTAAGGCGAATATCTACTTATTACTTTTCTTTATGTATTAGTTAGTGGGTCACATTATCTTGAAATTGTACCACTTTGCGTATTAAAGCCTCATTTATACGGTGTGAGAAATATTATTAATATTGCGCGTTGCGTTACATTGCCGCCATCAATTGATCACTTGAAGTCCATAGCATGAAGCTGCCCACGATATTACTACATAGGTACTTTCGTTCACTCGTGACTCGTGACATGATCAGTAAGTAGTTACTATTACTAGTAACTGATGAATTGACGTAGGCTGCCTATTGAAAAGAGAGGATGTTATTTTACAGAGCTGTGTCTGTGTGATCCAGGTTATAAACTATCTGTGTATATTCGACCAAGAAATTCCTTTTCTCAAAAATATCCGTAAAAGTGGACATTATTCTTTACATATCAGAACGTGAAGTGCATAGTTTATGGTCAGTAAAAAAATTAAAAAGTTAAAAACATTGCAGGCTCGATAAACTCGACAACAATGTCGCATACAAATTCCATTATTGTCGAGTCTCAAACTTTTTAAAAGTTAAAACGGCCTTGGTAATAAGTTGGCACTATTCGTATACAGCCAATTCAAATGACCGGTATCATTTGTTTTGTTGGAACTCCAGACTTTTTTGTTGTGTTTGAAACAGCTTGTGGTGTTTTTGGTAGAAAAATACACCTGCAGTTTTTTTTTTTAATGAAAAAAGGCGGGAAAGGGTTTAATGACATTTAATTTTATGTGATTTGCAATTCTTTATACCTATTTAAGTTAATAAAAGTTTGTTCTATTTTTTTTCCTTCACCATTTTTGAGAAAAGCTTTATATTAGTCTCGGCTAGAATAGCAATTGCTGGCTTCGTATTAGTTAAACGGACTCGCAAGCTCGTCCGTTTAATACTCATACTCAGCCAGCAATTGCCTACTTCCAGGCCACGACAATAATGTACTATTACCACCCTAAGGTTCAATGTCAGTTGTACGGCTTAAAGTATTAAAGGCTATTTTCACTCACAAGTCAATGTGACAAACAGCCTTATTGTTTTTATTCTGACGTAGGAAATGTCATTAAAAATGGTAAAGCACTTACTTAGTCAGCTATACCAAATTTCATCAGAATACGTCAAACCGTTCTAGAATCGAATTATGCCGAACCGATCAACGTCTTGGACATAAAACCTTTTTTGATCGGTTTAAGCCGATTCCGCGTCGATAGATGCAGGGAGACCCTAACAAATGTGCACATCCATTAATAAAAACTTCGACATTTATATTTAGACGTCGGTAACTACTGGTAATTAGGTGGCACTAGTGATGAGACACGGTTTTCAAGTAGTGTCTTTTCAGATAAGATATAAAATAAACACATTTTAACAAAAAAATTAAACCGCCGAAAAAACTGAAAAGCAAACAATAATACCTTTTTTGTTTGACCTTAATCTAGGTACCAGTTTGAAGTCGGTGCCTCAGCACGAGCCAGGGAAAGTGATAGTTAGAAGCCAATCAGGTAGACGATTATAGGCCCACTCCTCCTGGCTCGTGCTGAGGTACCGACTTCAAAGGGTACCTAGATTAAGGTCAAACAAAAAAGGTATTCAGTTTTTATTGTTTGCTTTTCAGTTTTTACGGCGGTTTAATTTTTTTGTTAAAAAGTTTTTATTTTATACTTTTTTCCCATCCTTGGGGTAAATTTTTTTTACAAATTTATGTAATACCAACTTCACGGTATACTCTATCTAATAAAAAAGAATTATGAAAATCAGACAACTCTGTAAAAAGTTAGTCAATCATCACCTGTTTTCCTACCCTTAGGGTAGGAATATTATTTCCAAATTTAAATGGGACCACCCTTGGGGTATACGCTTTCCAATAAAAAAAGAATCGTCAAAATCCGACTACTCTGTAATAAGTTATGCGTGGTCATATAGTACAATCAGTGACTGAACAATCAATCATCCCCTGTTTTCCTACCCTTAGGGTAGGAATATTATTTCCAAATTTAAATGGGACCACCCTCGGGGTATACGCTTTCCAATAAAAAAAGAATCATCAAAATCGGACTACTCTGTAAAAAGTTATGCGTGATCATACATAAAAAAAAAAAAAATACACGTTGACTTGAGAACCTCCTCCTTTTGTTTTCGTCGGTTGAAAATAAGTCTTTAAAATTGAAAGGTTACTTTTATGACCTACCGAGACTGCATCCAAAAGGTAAACTTGATTATCAAAAGCTAAAAATAGCATTATTAAAAAATACAGGACATCTTACAATAATATTTTTTAATTGCTTATTACAAAATAAAGAAGTTGAAATCGAAATATCATTTTCTTACACCAAGTGGTTTTTCTCAAATAAAAGACGTGGGATAGCTCCTAAAAATTTTTAACAAATATTTTTTGTCTATCACGAAAGTCAAATATTAAATGGTTGAAAAGATTTTGTCTAATTGGTTCCTTTTGCTCGACTCGTACAGAGAAACATAGACACTTCACTAGTCTGTCAGAAACGTCAAATGCTACCTATACTCAACGCCGTATATAGATTCCAAAAAAGTTACCAAAGATGGCCGAACGTAACTGACACAAGTGTCATTGTCATTGTGACCTTCCAGATGTAACCAACCCATGCACATTAATAAAAAATAGTCATAATAATATTTTGTTGTTATTTAAGTGTAAAGATTACCCCAAGTTTTTGATGTTTCCTATAAGTATACCTACGCATACCGTATTGTGTACAATGTGTGTTGCACATGAATACCTTGGTTTTGAACTATCCATGTGCCAAAATTTATCACAATCAATTGACTTGAATTGACACTCATATGACTTCTAGGACGCTTCCTTGGTGGAGAAGGAGGAAGATTCTCGTCCCTGTGAGAGGGACCTGAGGCCGTATTGTCTAACGCTTCTGACGCTTGCCTTCGCTTTCACCATCTCTTTCTGTCATAATTTATACCGTTTGACAGAAAAAATAGTGATTGCGAAGGCAAGCGTCAGAAGCGTTAGACAATAAGCCTGCAGGTACCGGTTCCATGTTACTTGCGTAAATGCAAAACCCACGAACAAAACATAATAATAAAACTTAACAGGAAACAAAAACTCAACAACGAAAATTATCACGAGTACAGAAAGCATTCGATCAATCCAAACGTCAGATGCCGAATGAAGTGACAATGGTGGCCTTGTGGTCGCCATGTTTACCATAAAGTTTGACATACGTGATTTTGTTGTCAACATTTCTATGTGCATATCAAAAATATTTGTAAATAGTATATAGGTACGCAAATTATAACATTAATAGCAGCCAGTTTCTCTCGAGACAGTCGAAGAGGCGGAGCCTGCATTTTGGTTAGACCAGACCACGAATTTAAGGAACTGGATAGTGTTAAATGTTTCTCTGTTAAATGTGCCATAGAATGCTGTGCAATTGAACTTGTACATCACAGCATAATTATTGTTTGTATGTATAGAACACCACATTCAAATATTTTGTTATTTTTTGATAAAATTGACACTTTGCTTTGTAATATTTGTGATAAGACCAGAAAGCGTATTGTTGTGTGTGGTGATTTTAACTTGAATATTTTAAATAGAAATAATAATACGATACAATTTGAATCATTGTTGCTCAATCATGGCCTACACTTGGAGATAAAGCAACCAACGCGAATGAGTAGTAAAACATGCATTGACAATTTTGCTCATAACATCAAAGGAAGCAATGGCGAAGTTATCGAATTTGGTCTTTCCGACCATACGGCACAGATTTTGAGATGTCCCGTAAAAAAAAGCTGCATCTTGAAGTCCTGGCGGATTCAGCAACGTGATATAAGTCTCGAAAATTTGTTGTGCTTTGAAAAATGTTTAAGTAGCCTATCATTCCATGAAATCTATGATAGTTCCGATCCGAATCAGGCATACAATTCTTTTCTTAAGACATTTCAACATTTTTATTCTTTATGTTTCCCTCATAAAAGCATTAAAATTCAAATTAAACAGAAACCTAAATGGTTATCACGGGGAATCAAAATTTGTAGTAAAAAAAGACGAACACTGCTTTGGAAATTTAGATCACACCCAAGCTCATTAAATAAAAATATATTTAAAAGCTATAGTTCTAAATATCAAAAGATAATAAATCTTACTAAGCGTTCTCAAAACACTCATTTCATAAAAACTGCCCTTAACAAATCAAAAGCGACGTGGCAGGTTATAAAGAATATAAAGCAAAATTTCCCTAGAGAACCAATTTCGAAACTGACAGTGAACGGTACAATTCTTACAAATCCAACGGATATAGCGAACGCTTTCAATGATTTTTTTGTCAACGATATTGGAGGTAATAGTGATGCTTTCCCCAATCCACCTAATGTCGTAACAAATTGCCCGGGATCTTTATACATGAGGCCAACTATTCCCAGTGACATACATAATGTTATCATTGCGTTAAAAAATAAAAACAGTGTTGGTCATGATGGCATCTGTACTAGGGTTGTTAAGCATGTCTCGCATATTGTCGCGTCTCCACTTAGTCATATAATGAATCTATGTATTTCAAAAGGCATATATCCCGATGAGCTTAAGCCTGTCATCGTCAAGCCCGTGTACAAAAAAGGAGATAAAAGTAATATTAAAAATCACAGACCAATAGCCCTTACTTCCGTTTTTTCTAAAATACTTGAAAAGGTAATTTACGAATCTTTGTATGTCTATCTAGAAAAATACAGTCTACTTGCTAGTGAACAAAAAGGGTTCCGTAAGAAGAAGACAATTAACATGGCTATTTACGATTTGGTGTATCCTGTGATTTCTAGAATGGATAAAAGGAAACATGTTTGTGCCATTTTCATGGATATGACAAAAGCGTTCGACTATGTGGATCATTCGATACTTGTGGGGAAGCTAGACGCCTATGGTATACGTGGGAATGTTTTGAAACTCCTGAAGTCATACTTGAGCAACAGGGAACAGTATACCGAACTCACCCAAATCTGTGTGAATTCAAAAAAACAAAGGTCTTATAAATCAGAAAAACGAGTACTACAGTGCGGAGTACCGCAGGGAAGTATACTGGGTCCACTGCTGTTCTTGCTCTACATCAATGACCTTCCCAGGCACGTTAAATACCCTATGGTTATGTTTGCAGACGATAGCACTGTGATCGTTGAATGTAATGACATTAGAAGATATGAAATTGAAATAAATGAGACTGTTAATAGTGTAATAGAATGGCTTAGTCGAAATAATTTAGTCATAAACCTCAGTAAAACTAAAATTATGCATTTTCGACAGCGTATACCAATAATTCCCGTTAACTGTAATTATCAAGGACATGTTATAGAATCTGTTAATGTTTCCAAATTCTTAGGTGTAGCAATTGACAATCATCTGTCATGGAAACCTCATACTGAAGATGTTTGTAAAAAATTAAACAAATATGCCTTTGCTCTGTACAAACTTGCTAAACAGGTTAGTCTTGATGCAGTTATGTCCGCTTATCATGCTTATGTTGGATCAACCCTTCGTTATGGCATTATCTTTTGGGGAAACTCATCGAATAGAGAACTTGTGTTTAAAGCGCAAAAGAGATGTATCAGAGCACTGTGCGGCCTGAAGCAGACAGACAGTTGTACTCCTTATTTTAGGGACCTGAACGTTTTAACAGTACCTTGTCTTTTCATTCTTGAGATAGCTTTGTTTGTTCGAAACAGTCCGATGCTGTTTAAGAGGATATCCAAGGTATCTGATAGGAATATCCATCGCATCAATGATGTCTGCTCAGTAATAGCTCACACCGCTCTAATGCGGAAAAGCGTGATTTGCTTGGCAAGCAAAATCTACAACAAAATACCTATTGCCTTAAGATTGCTGCCACTGAGGGAATTTAAGACTGAGCTCTCTAAATATTTGATTTGTAAATGCTGTTATTCTATTTCCGATTTTTTGACAGATAATTTCAATTAAATGATTAGTTTTATGATTGCTGACATTCCTAGAATTATTATTTTGTTATTTTTTGTATTTTTAAATTTAATACTCGTTTTAGTTTTAATTTTGATTTTATATATTATGATTGTTGTACGCCTATCGGCAAAACATAGTGTTGCATGCCAAGCTTTTCCACCACTGTAATCAGTTGTACCTATGTTTACAATTAAATCACTTTGACTTTGACTTTGACTTTGACTTTGAATAGTATCCAAATGTTGTTTAAACCTGAAGTATTACCACTGTAATATGAACTTTTCTTCTACAAAACTGTTTCAACCAAATATCTGTAAGTGAAATTAATATTGATATTAAATTATTTATTTATGCGGTTGCATTTAATTTTAACTATACAATTACATATGAATAAATTACTTATGTATTATATTTAGAAAAGTTAAAACTTAACGATGCAAAACTTTTTCATTTTATTGGCAACACACTGGTAGTTTTTTTGGAATCTATATACGGCGTTGAGTTTAAATGCAACGAGTCGCCGATGTATATTTAATTAATATTATAAGTGGGAAGTGTCTAGCACTGGATGACAGTAGTGTTCTTGTGTTGTGCAGACACCGGCGCCGAGCAGCGGTGCGGCTGCGGCCAACCCGGGCGGCTGGGTGCCACTGCCGCCGCCCTCGTCCCCCTACTCCCGCACAGAGTTCCCCTCGCTGGAGGCGGCGGCGCAGCCCTCGCACCGCTCCTCCGACCACGCGGGGCCGCAGCCGCAGCTCAGACCACACAGTAAGTAGCCTATGAGTATTTCTCAAAATAGATCAGTCGGGGTAAGAAAAGGTTCGTCAGCACTCTTCGACCTTAACTCGTTGACATAGAGTCGAAAAGTGACGAACCTTTTCTTACCCCGACTATACATTTGTGGAAAAAACATGTTTCAAAAGTTTGAGTCAAAATATAGAAACAAAAACGATGAAACTTCTTGCAAGATATATGTGAAGGGATGAAGAAAATAATTCCTAAAAGACAGAAGAGTGCGCGCGCGATGTATGAAGGCGTACGCGTGTACAGACGTCGTCGTGCTTATGTAGATTCAAGAAACGCGTATTTGTACGTCGTGTCCGCCGCGTGGTCTAACGTTCTAATTTTCAGTAATTAGCACCTTCGTATAATCTGGTTTAAGGTTCAAAGTTGCTTGCATCCTGATTTCTTTAAAATATATTAGGTTTCCCCCAAAAAACAAAATGTCTCACTTTTTTTTACTTTTTACTCGCTTACTTTTTAGTCACACCTTTTGTCACTAATTTCTTTAATTTCTGAACGAAACTGTAGCATTTTGTACTGGCAGCACATGTTTTTATAATTTCCTTATGCCCCGCAACTTTATTAAAGCACTCAATGCACACTCGTCTTTAGTTTACTATTTCGTTTTCGTTACTTTGTAAACTCGTTACGATATTTCATACCAACTTTTTCGTTACGCGTACATATTTCGTGAGAAATACTCCTATAAGTCTTGCTACATAGCACTACACGTCTGTTGACGTCAAACCAAAATCAGATGATAGGTCAACTTAGTTATCAGAAAAAATAAAAATAAAATAAAAAAAACCTGCACCCCGTGATAGTCTTTTCGCTCCTGTTGCTACGAATCTTTGCCTTTTTATTTATTTATTTTCGTTATGTAATCCTGAATATTTAGAGCTAACTGCTTCAGATTGGAAGAAAATGAAGCTTTGCGAACAACCAAGTATTGAAAATTAATACTTGCCTAGTTTTAGCTGACCGTAACTTTATTTAGACTTCGTATAAATAGGTTTCGAATTTTATTATTTTGCGCCATTGAGTCCCGCAATTCATATGAAACGCGTATACATACATACATGTTTTCTATTATGTGTATTTTATTTATATTTTACCTATATACACCTTTCTTGTCCCCTTTCCTTCCCTTCAGAGGTAAGTTCTTAAGGGATAAGTTCGCTTTTGTACTCTTTTTATTTTGTTGTTTCTTTTTTTTGTATTATTTTTGGGTTTTAACTACAATAAAGTATTTACGTACCTACGTTTATACGTTTAGTATAACTGACAACAGCAAGTGTCAAGCTTAGTTGTACAGCTACGAGCTAAAATTCGGGACCCACTTAAGGTTGACAGTCCAGTCATATTGTATAGGAATTCAAAGGATATTTTTTCGAAATAGGTCCCAAATCAAAGCACGCGACTATAAAGTAGTTTAATGTGTAACGATGTGTCTGTTCAGCGGAAGGCAGCTGGACGTCCGGTGGCACCGCCAGCGGGCGCTCCGAAGGCGCGCCCGCGCCTGCGCCCACCACAGCCGCGCAGGCGCCCCACTACGGTGCCATCCTGCCACCATTTGTACGTACACTTTGACGCTTTCATTAAATACCCACACACTATTTTTAGGGTTCCGTACCCAAAGGGGTAAAACAGAACCCTATTACTGAGATATCGCTGTCCGTCCGTCCGTCTGTCACCAAGCTGTATTTCATGAACCGTTTCACAGATGATGTATTTCGGTTCCCGGTATAACAAAAAATACTAAGAAACAGAATAAATTAAATATTTAATTGGGTTCCCACACAACAAGTGATTTTTTGTTCGTTTTTGCTCGATATTGATAACGGCAACAGGTAGACGCTTGAAATATTCACAGAATATATAGTTATAAATATATTCACTTTGAAAATAAATAGTTAAATTAAAATAAAACAAATATTTAAGGGGGCTCCCATACAACAAACGTGTTTTTTTTTTGCCGTTTTTTTGTATGTTGCACGCGACTCCGTCTGCAAAGAATTCGCTTATCGCTATCCCGAGGGAACTATGCAATTTTCTGGGATAAAAACTATCCTATGTCTTTCCCAGGGTCTCAAACTATCTCCATTCCAAATTCCATCTAAATCGGTTCGGCGGTTCAAGCGTGATGAGGTAACAGACAGACAAACCGACTGTCACACTTTCGCATTTATAATATTAGTATGGATGGTACGGAACCCTTCGTGCGCGAGTCCGACTCTCACTTGGCCGGCTTTTAAGCTTTTTGAGCTAACATTGTCTTTATTATAATGTCAGCTGTAATGTATGTGATCCTTTATTTTAATCTTAGTGATGTGGGTATTTTTGTTACTTTGTGTATTGTGACGTTTTACTAATACTAAAACTACAAGGTTTATTTTTCTATTGTCTAATAGTTGGATTGTACAAATTCCCCATTATCGCCGCAGCTGATGAAAGGTAGCAGTGGCAGCGGGCTAGGGCTGGGCCCCCTGGGCACCCTGCGCGGCGGCGGCGCGCCGCGCTCCGCCCCGCGCCCGCCGCCCACGCCGCGCGCGGTCGAGGTGCTCACCGCGCGGCCCATCCTCTGCGACGAGCAGATCTCCTCGCTCGACGGCTTCTCGCGCGATGCCGGATGGGCCAAAAGCGAAGACATCGATTATAAGTACGTTTTGAACGCGTCAACGACGCACCAAGAGACACCGTACGACTTCCATATACACACTTCGAATCCTGTATTGTTTTGCTTCTTTGTCAGTTTAATTTTGCTAATTTAAGTATTATTTTCTTTCAGCGAAAAATTGGATTTTTCTTATGGTGAATCTTCAGCGCCTTCGACGGGCAAAGGAAACCATAAAAATAACCATAACAGAGCCGCTATTGACATGGATCGTGCTGTAGATCCAAAAATACACGAGGTGTTTGGTGATGAAGAGCGAATTTGGGCGGAACGTCGACAAAAGCAGAACAACGAGGTCGCTCAGGCGGTCGCCCGTGCACAGCAGCGCAAGGCGGAGGAACAGCGCCGGCAGATGACGGACACGGCCGCGCCGCCGCCGCAGAAGGACGCCCGCGATCGCAACGACAACCGGGAACGAGAGCCGGAAACAAGGGATAAGGACAGGACTGACAACAGGGACCGGGAGCGCATTGACAATAGAGATCGCTTAGACAATAGGGATAAGGTTAATAATGAGATGCGAGACCGTGACCCGAGGGACAAGGAGCAGCGGTTGGACAACCGAGACAGAGAACGCACCGACAATAGAGAGCGTACCGATAATAGAGAGCGCACCGATAATAGAGAACGTACCGACAATAGAGAGCGCACCGACAATAGAGAACGTACCGATAATAGAGAGCGCACCGACAATAGAGAACGCACCGACAATAGAGAACGCACCGACAATAGAGAGCGCACCGATAATAGAGAACGGTTCGACAACAGGGATCGCGACCGAGACGTTAGAGAGCGGGACCGCGAACGTATGGATAATCGCGACAGAGATCGCGGGGAAAACCGGGAAACCAGAGGCCGTGCAGACAACAGAGATCAAAGAGGGGAACGCCAAGAAAGTGATAAGGAAAGAGGGGATGTGCGCGATAGAGATCGTAATGAAAATAGAGGAGAGCGCAATGATCGCGACAGGTTCGACAGAGAGCGCGAGAGGACGGACAACCGGGACCGAGTGGACCGGGACAGAGATCGCGACCGGGACTTCCGTGAACGAGACTACGGCCGAGACCGCGATCAAAATAATCCTGCGTTCTCAAAGACTTTTCAACAAAACATACCGCCTCGTTTTTTGAAGCAACAACAGAATAGGCAGCAAGATGACCAGCACAAGGGGTGGCCGTTCTCTGGGAAACAGGCACCCAGACGACAGGAGCAACCAACTTACAACGCACCACGACATGCACCGCACAACGGCCGTCGTTCTTATTCAAGGTATGTTGAATAAATTTAAACTTAATGGCGGTTGTGCCCGCCGCTCACGACTTTTTTTTTTTTTTTTTATGTTAGATAGGTCAGACAAACGAACTAGTGGGTCACCTGATGTTAAATGAACACCACTGTCCATAGACACCCGCAGCGCTTTACACGATGCCAGTGCGTTGTCGGCCCTAAAGGAGAGGGAATAGGGGAAGGGGGAGAGGGAAGGGGTGAGGTATTGGGCCCCCGGCACTCTCACTGACCGTACGAAACGCAAGCAGGATTACTGCTGCTTCACGCCGGTGTTCTGTGAGAGGGTGGTACTGCCCCGGACGAGCCGGCCCATTCGTGATGCAGCGGCTAGCTACAACATGGCTCTACCACTACAAAACGCTTACGCTATTTTTATTATGAGCCAGTAATATAGATATGTAACATATATTTTTCATGTTTCAGGGATTACTCAGATCGTGAGGATGAGTTCAGAAGGGACAGCAAGGATGGACCCGCGCCTGGCCCTCAATGGCGATCCGAGATGCAAGACTATGATAAAGTGGGACGTGAATTGGATAGATCAAACTCCAAAGAGCCCTACAAAGACTATAGTGATCACAAAGATAGACGTAGCGACTCTGATAGAAAGTCCGTTGATAGCTCTACAGAACAAATCAGTAAACCCTCTGCTGCTGATAAACTGACTGAAGTATTTGAAAGGAAGAGCATTGGCCTAACAGAGACATTCTCATCGGACTCATCGTCACACGCGCAGTCCACAGACAAGCGTAATTCACCCGCGTCTAATTCACAGCGTGAATCATCTGAAAGAGACTTTGGTAAGACTTCCTGGGCAGAAGCTATGCAAGACGAGCATAACACGTTTATGCAAAAGTCTTCTATCGAAAAAATATCATCGCCCAACGAGAACGACCAGAAATCAAAGGAAGTTCTTCATCCAGAAAACGAAGACGCTAAACGGCAATCTCAACAGCCCGGCCCTGCACCGCCCGTCCAGCATACTGCTCCACCGCCAACTAGTATTTTACCTTCTTTTTCTTCACAAAACCAAAACAAATATCATGCTAACCCAGTACAGAGCTTTTCCCATAGTCAACCATCTCAAATAAATTCCTTCACTAACGTACAACCTCAACCTGTACCTCCTCTTACTCATTCCCAGTCCTTTGCTGACAATCTGGTTCCTAAAACTACTGCAAACAAGCCGCTTAACCAAGAGACTCTTTCTAATCCTCATTTGCAAAATCAAACTCCTCCTGAACAAATTGTGATGAATGTGAAACCAATATTTACGCCGCAAAAAACGGAGAAAGAACTCTCAGAATCTGAATCGGTTGGTTCTAAATCTAGTACGGATCCTACAGCTGCCGTTGTGATTAAAGCTAGCGAGGCTCACTCCATCGAATCTCTTCACGGTGGGGCAGACACGCAAAAGCGTAACGCAGATGATAAAAGGCATGAAAGGTTCAATGAAGCCCTCAATAAAATTCCGAATAAAGAACCGATTGAAAGAAAGTCCAGCGGATCTGGATCTGAGAAGAAAGGCAGGGGTTATGGTGGTGGTGGTGGGTGTGGTGTGTACAGGGGTTGGGGATCACGGGAAACTCGAGGTCGGCGATCGCACCGCACCTCTCATTCCAATAATCGAGCCAGTGAATCAGACGGCTCCACAGATGGCGCACCAAACCCCGACCGAAAAGAACGCCGCAGAGCTCCACGCAGCCCCCGAGGGCCGAAGAAATCTGAGAGGAACGACGACCCGAATCGCTCTCATCACGGGGACCAGGGTCCTCCAATGGATACTATGGAAAACCGTGAACCGTTCGCACCCCGCGGACAACCTTCCCGAAGAGGACGAGGTGGTTTCCAAGGCACTACGAGACCTCCGGCTCCTGCTAAGAGGGTCACCGGCTATGGACCACCGAATACTAAGAGTCCGTTTAGTCAAGCTAATCGGGCTGTTAAAGATATGGAAGATGTAAAAGACAATCATCAAATCGACGATAAGGGAAAAGGTGGAAACAAACCACGCACTGGTTCATCGCTCGGAAGGGGCCGAGATCGCCGTCCGAAGGGACCTGCGGGGCCGCTGAGTGGTGAAGACGAAAATTGGGAGACTACGTCAGAACATTCCGAAGGCGGTGGCTCGAGCGGTCGCCGAAGATCCGTGGGCGGACGAATGTCTAGCCTATCTCATAAAGGACAAGGCCGGAACCAGGCTGCTGGCAATCGCCAGAACCCAAACCGTAACTTGCAATCAGGCAAAAAAGATGCTGTAGTAGATAATAAGACTGGTGATATTACTGAGGCTATGACTGAACTTAAATTATCTACTGCGAAGAAAGACGATGAAGTTGCGGACGATGGGTTCCAGGAAGTAAGAAATAAGAAAAATTCTAAGGATACGAGGGGTCCACCCACAAAAGAAGAAACTCAGAACATTTCCAAGCAGCCTAGATCTCACTCAAATCAAGGCGGCGGTCGAAATGGGTCGTCTACCAGAAATACCAGCGATAAACCTAACACCAGAGGATCTGCACCTGTGTCCGGAAAAACTGGACCGCAGTACGACCGCAATCGGCAGGCCAACTTGGCGCCTCGCTTTGTCAAGCAGAGGCAGAAGCAACAAATGGGTCTTGTTACCGCATTCGGACCAGATACCGGTGCGGCCCCGCCGCCGCCGCCAGTCAATGCTTGGGATAAACCCATTTCGCAAACATTGCGTGCTAATGTGGAAGAACCGGCAGACCCTGTAGAAAACAAATCTGGCCAATCGAGTCAACGCAGCACACCGGGCGACGTTCCAGTTGAGGTGAAGCCGGTGCCAGCCGCTGCCGCCGCTGCTGCTGTAGTCGTCGCCGCCGCCGCCGCCGCCTCGGCCGCCGCTCCTGCAATCACCGCCGATAAGACTGGGGTTCTGGATGGGACCACTCCGCCTGTAGAAACGATTATTTTTGAGAATACAAATTATAAGACTGCCCCGCCTGCTGAAGCTCTAAAGCAAAAATATCAACCTAGTGCCAATAATGCGAAGCCGCAATCACAAGGCGAGGAGATTTCTGCTGACGTAGAATCCCGAGCGCTAACATTTAATGGTGACGTCAGGCCGCCACCGCGATCCATTCAAGAATTAATATCGGAAAGACCAGTGGCAGACGGAGAAAACACGCTTGGGCTACCCATGTCGTTTGACTCCTCTCAAAAAGCCGAAGACTCCTCCGACATGAAACTAGACTTTGCTTTTGACTCTGACCTAGGTCAACTTACTGAAGACAAGTCGGCCAAATCTGCACTGGGCTTACCGCGTGGTACACATATGAGCACTTCAAACACGATTTCACCGTTGGCTGCAGATCTCAATTTAAAAATTGCCAGTGTTAAAAAAGTTTGGGAGATGCCTGCTGTGGCTGAAGGAAGTGAAGAGTTACAGTTTGCTGGATTTGAAGAAGCCAATACTGAAACTGGTGCCCCTCCAAATGTGTGCAAGGTGAAGCCGACGCAGCAGTTGCAGTCGCCTCCGCCGCAACACTACAATCACATGGGGTACCAAGGTGGCTACGGTGGCTTATCTGTTCCATCGCCACCCGCTGTGCTATTCAATTCTTCGCAACAACTACTGGGCTCCTCGCAACAGCTGCCACAACAGGGAGGCTTGTACGGAGCTTTCCTTGACCAGAGCCGGGGCCAATTCGGAGGTTTCCCTGGAACTCCTTATGGAGCAGGTTCTGCTGCACCTTATAATTATCAACCTCCACCGGACATGTTCCAGAGCCTCCCGAGTCAGTATCGCATGGTAAGACAATCACTCATTCAACCATTTTAATAAGTTATAAAGTATTAACTTTACTAAATCTTTTTCTTACAAATTGAATTAGTACAAAACACATTATAAGTACGTCATACAGCATTTGTATCTTTCGTAGGCGGCAGCTGCCGGGGGCGGCGCAGCGTTCGGGCAGTCTGGGCAGCTCGGCAACAGTCCCAGCACCGTCCTCATCTCTAGCACTTCTAACTCGCTCATGTCGGCCTCCGTTAAGCCGTCGTCCCAACAGATCGGCGCCATAGGTACGTTCAGTATGTACACCCAGTTTTTACTTCATTATTAATCAATGGGATCGCGGTCTTGTCATTTTGACTCAATAGTGTCGTTTCCAGGCAGCAAAGGCGGCGGAGTTGGCGGAGTCGGTGGCGTGGGCGGAGTGAATACCTATCAGCAACAGTATCTCGGTTACTCTGGGCCGGTAGGCGAGGCGCCGTACTCCCTTCCGGGGCTGATGCCGCGGCCTGCCCCGCCGGCGAGCTCGTACTACTCCCCTTACCAGCCGCCGTCCGCGCCCGCGCCGACGTATCCGCTGCAGTTCACTCAGCAGGCGCAGTCTGGCGCGTTCAGCTCCCAGTTCCTGTCGTCGCAGTTACAAGTCGCCGCGGCTGTGCAGCAGATGCAGGTATAAATCTAATATTGTATTATTATGATCTTTTGCACAAGGCAGGGGATAATTTTGTAAAGTAATGGAGAGCCACTTTAAGAAGAAGAAGAAAACATCAAGTAAACATTTCAAAATTTTGCAAGCCTATAGTATAGTTATTGTTAGATAAAAGTTTACTGTAAAATTATACACTCACCGGCAAAAAATTTGGCCCACAGTCCACCTTTCATACAAACGAGGTCACTTTGATGTCTTGGTTCTCCACTAGGCGGTGCTTTGGCTGTGATCTGATGATGGCTACACCGAGCATTGATAAAGGACATTCAGAGTTCCTAAGATACCCACCTGATTGAATCTGCGTTTAACACGGAAATTATACACATTTAGAAAAACAGCTAAAATGGCAATAAAATGAATGAAAATCTCAGTGCTGTACAAATTCTCTCGCTGTGGTGTAAACTGGTTGTTGAATCAGTTGTGTGTGTTAGAAACTCTGGACCACCATTACCAATGCTCTGGATATCCATCATCAGATCTCAACCGGGGCACTACCCTGGTGTAGAAATAAGGCATCAAAGTAGCCTTGTTTGTTTGTATGAAATTTTTTGCCGGCGAGTTTATTTTATTTTGCTTTCCAAATAATAGTTGATTTGAGTTGGCAAATACGAAGAACCACAGTTTGCTATTGCCATATAAATTTTATGGGACATTATCGTCACTACTTTGAAAAAAGCTTGTATCTCAAAATCGATAATCTGGCTAATTGAACTTTACTGAGTGTGCAATAAAAATCATTTTGGCTTACATATTGATTTGAGATACGAGATTTTTTCAAAGTAATAGTAGTCTGAGAATAGGTCGTAAGCTATTTTTTATTCTTCGCGGACTGAGTCGCGGGCAACAGCTAGTTAAAATATAAACCAGAACATGTAGCGTTTAGAACATTTAATATGATAGGCTGTACCCCCTTCAAAGTGACCCTAGTTTTCAAACACAATAGGGATGTTGACAAGTGTTGACACCACCAATAAACTGACTTACTTTTTATGAGCTGTCAAAACAATTTTCCTATTTTTTGAATGGCAATACCAACTTATGACGTCACTTGTTCGCCAACTCAATCAACTAACCATTTATTTATTTTAAAGCAACAAAAAAACCCTTCCGGGCTGTTTGGAACTAATCTCGAAATACCCATTACTCAATACGACCTAAGATCTGAAAGACCTTTTCTCATAAGGGATGAAACCCGAATGAACTTACTACCAAAAAGAGCGGTTCTCAATATACACTATTTGTCAATAACACTCAATTTCAAATGAACCGAGTCTCATTTAAACTTATTCCCAAAATACACTAAAATATATACACATGGAAATATCATAACACACAATTCTCATAATGACTAATCTTCAAAACGTTCTAAGCCCATAATACACTAAATGTTTGAATCAGCAGTTTTTAGTTTTTAACCCCCGACGCAAAAAGAGGGGTGTTATAAGTTTGAAGCCTATGTTGCGTCAGTGTCTGTCTGTGACACCATAGCTTCCAAACGTATGGACCGATTTGAATGCACTTTTTTTTGTATAGGTACCTAAAATTAAAGATGTGACCAAACTTTGAAATATTATTAGCTTGAATATTTACTGAGATCCTCATACTACTGCCAAAAAGCTAAATATCCTGGAGACTGCTGCATTTATTTCCGTCAAATATATCTAAGAACCGGCACCAGGCCAGGTATCGTCTATTAAGAGGCAAAACTCATTAAGATTATTTTTTTGCTACATGAAACTTAATCTTTATTACCTTTTTGATAGTGTTGAATTTTTACTGCGTCAAAAATTTGCTTAATGATTTTGTCTCTCTAAGAGAGTATAAATGACGAAATTGAGTGTGTTTTGGGAATAGAACGTTTTGAGAATCAGTTTTTATGATAATGGGGTACTTTGATACTAAAATTTAGTGTATTTTGGGAATGAGACGTTTTGGGAATAAGTTTAAATAAGACTCAGACCATTTGAAATTGAGTCTTATTGACAATAGTGTATATTAAGAACCGCTCTTTTTGGTAGTAAATCCATTCGGGTTTCATCCCTTATGAAAAAAGGTCTTTTAGATCTTAGGTCGTATTGAGTAATGGGTATTTCGAGATTAGTTCCAAACAGCCTGGAAGGAAAAAAACTAATTTTGCAGTTGGTCGAAAATTAATCTGGTTTTCATGGCTAAAATAAAGCGTTTTTTTACTGGAGTCGTGTCTTCGAATTATTTTTTAATGGCGTCAACTTCCCAATTTACTAATTTAAAATGTTGGTTCAGCAGCAACAGTTCCGCGCGCCGTTGCAGCAACAGTTCGCCCCGCCGGCGCCGCAGCAGCGCCCGCCGCCGCAGCAACAGCTCAAGAGTCCGTTGCACGAACACGCGAACGGGTTTGCCCAGCTATGCGAGCCCGCCTCGCCCACGCCGCAAGGCAAAGGAGGGAAACCTAATGTGAGCTACCAAATAAGTTATTTTTTTTTTAGTTATACCGAAAAATATAACGATAGAAGCATAGCAGGGGGCAGGGGGCAGGAAATTGAATCCAATTACTTGTCATTTCCCTGATGCGTGCTATACCATATACACCAACCCGAGTGTAATGTTGGCGTATAGTTATTTTTCATTAGTAGGAATCTTTCTAAAATATAATTCCTACAACCGTAAAAATATAAACACAAAAATTGGGAAATGAAATTTCCGGGTTTGACAGTGGCTAAAATAAATTTTGGAAATGTTGCTACCAAAAATATAAGATTATTACTAGATAAATCTTATATTTTTGGTTCTATTTTTACTTACGCTAGAAACAAGCGTACTCCAAACATAAAATGCCCAAGTGTAAGCAGTTACGGCCTGGCTACCACATCGCGCGACTGGCGGCGTGGCGAGCGTTTTATCAATTCCCTTTGGTTAAATATTTTTTTTGTATTTTTTTTTTGTATTTTTACCATTGAGGAATAATGTTATACAACCATTTTCTGTAGTCGGACTTAAAAATAAACGGCTAATAGCGGAGACATTCCAAAAAAAACTGTTGTCTTTCATTTGATCTTCAAATGACGTCATCAATGGTTCAAAGGCATTTTTCTTTTACCTTTGCTTTCACGCTTCACTTAAAAAAACAATGTCAATGTCTGTCATAATGTCATTTAAATTTAACTGGTGTCAATAGGATAGATAGGAAACAAAACAAAAAGGCTATTTTCAGTTTTGAATCTAAAAAATGGACTATAGAAAGTGTTTTATTTGTTCAAATGACTCCATGAATAGCCCCGGCCCATGAGTATTTTATCTATATACCTACCACACCTATGTATGCACTCAATGTTGATGATTGAACAGGTAGATACTCACATGAGCATCTTAGCCCCCCTTATTTCGGCAATATTGTGCATATCGCTGGTAGCAATGTACTTCAAAATAGACACATTTCGCAATTTGGGTAGATTGAGCGTGTCAGCCTTGACAAATTAATCACCGGAGTTTCCACTGGTAAGCATTTTTTCAAAAATTATCGTGGAAAATAGACTTTCAGAACCAGAAGGTTAGAAACTTATTGAAGACATGACGACGTACGAATGACAGATGACAGTATTTTTTCTCTAAGCAGATGGGCAAAGGAAATCAAGAGTTTCGTGCCACTGATGACGTATATCCGGTCAACCATATCCGGTATTTAAAAATTAAATTAAAAAAAAAATACGCGACCAAATTTTAAAATATTCAAATTAGTTTCTCAAATTAGCCTAATCTGTAAGAAAAAAATATAAAAAAAAACATTTTTTTTTTCTAACCAAAGCTGCAAAGGCAATTGCGTGTGCCGCCTGGTAACCACTGTGCGTCGAGCGACTCGGCCTCACAATGAACAGAAGCCTCATTTATTGGAGCATATTACCACAATCAAAAGCAGCTATCAAATTCTTCTTCAAGTGCCACTCCATTACTGAAGGTTGGCAGTCAGCTCCTTGTATCTTTTCTTGTCAAGCGCCAATCTGAACGGTTGCTCGACGGTCTTGATCCCTGATATTACGGAGCCAAGACATCTTACGTCTACCTGGCTTTCGCTTCCCGGGTACATTCCCCATCATGATGGTCTGCAGGAGGGAATACCGATCATGCCGCAGTACATGCCCGAGGTAGGCAATCTTTCTCTACTTGACTGTACGGACAAGTTCTAGGTTTTTTCCCATACAAAGGAAAACTTCTACGTTTGTAACTTCATCCATCCAGCTGATGCGAAGCATGCGACGGTAACACCACATTTCAAAAGCTCTACTTTCATGGTCCACGCTTCACACCCATACAGAACAACGGGCCATACATAGCTTTGAAGGAGCCTGGTTCTCAACACAATGGAGAGTTGTCGACAGCATAGGACACTGCAAGCTGAGCTGAGCTATCGAATGCATACCTGATAAAGTCAAAGTCAAAGTCTAAATTCTTTATTCAATTTAGGCATCAATTGATGCTCCTATGAACGACGAAAAATCTACCACATCTAAAATATATATCTAAAGTATATTTTTAAAGCTAGTCTTATTTTCAATAATAAAAATGGATATTGTGACGTATCATAAAAGCAATATGGTTGAATTTCCAAAGCAATGCATATACAGTTGTGGCCATATAATTAAGAACGATTATTTATTGAGATGATTTTTTCAAAGTAACAAGTATAACTAATTGCCCGTATTTTTTTTATTTCTCTCGGTATTGCAAAACTTTTCCGTACTACCGGTACATTCATTTATGCAACATTGTTGGCTAAAAAATTAATAGAGAAACTTTATACATTCGGTTTGAACCTAGTATTAGTACTTACTGGCTGGTCACGTAATTAAGAACGCTGAATAGTTTATTATTTTTTCAAATTTAAATAGAGAACACTGTGTGGCTCTGTGGTTGTAGATTATTATTCGTATAATTTTGGCGCCATTTCGTGCTGTTAAAGTCTTAAAAGTGATTACTTCGTATAAAAACAATGGGGAAAAATAAAAGTTGTGATAAATCTACAAGAGAAGTAATAATAAAACTTCGCGAGAAGAATTGGTCGTATAAAATGATAGCCGACCATCTGCAATGTTCAAAAACAATGGTTTTCCATGCCGTAAAGCATTTTTCCACGTATCAAACTACTTCAAACGTTCCGCGTGGACCTAGACAGAGAAAGTCATCTCGTCGAGATGATCGAAATATCGTTCGTTTGGCAAAACAAAATCCTTTTAAAGGGTCTAATGAGTTGAGAAAAGAATATTTTGGCGAAAACAACCCTTCAGCAATCTCTGCACGCACTATTCGAAGGCGTTTGGTAGAAAATAAGTTGAACGGAAGGATAGCAAGGAAGGTGCCTATGTTGAAACGATGTCATAGGCAAGCCCGACTTGCATTTGCAAGAAGGTATGAAAACTGGACAGTCAGACAGTGGAAAAACGTTCTTTTTTTCTGACGAGACAAAAATAAATAGGGTATGTTCTGATGGAAAACGATATGTACGACGCCCTCCGAATAAAGCATTCGACCCAAAGTACACAAAAGTGACATTAAAGCATGGCGGGGGAAATGTGAAAATTTGGGGGTGCTTTTCTGGACATGGCGTTGGACCTGTTAGGCTGATAGAAGGAAACATGGATCAATTCCAATACAAAAATATACTGCAAGAAACAATGTTACCATATGCCGAAGACGTGCTTCCGGTTATTTGGACATTCCAGCACGACAATGATCCAAAGCATACTGCACGCACCGTTAAGGAATTCCTCACATCACAATCAGTTTCAGTCTTAGATTGGCCAGCCAACAGCCCAGATCTTAACCCAATAGAGCATCTTTGGTGCGAAGTCAAGAAAAAGGTTTCAAATCGACAGTGTGGCAATTTGAGAGAGCTGTACGACGTTTTCTTAGAAGAATGGAACTCTTATTTCTCTTGCGAAATGTCAAAAATTGATAGATTCAATGCCTCGCCGGTGTAAAGCCGTAATTAAAAGCCGTGGACATGCAACTAACTATTAATTTTAGTTCAAATGTATTAATTTGCTTTTTTTTCTATACCAACTTCACATTAATATGATTTATTTAATCTAAGTTTCATATAAAACAACTCTCGAGCAGTTTAATAAATCGTTCTTAATTATTTGTCCAGCTACATTACTATTTGAATTTATTAGTATAGAGAACAAATAAAATTTGTAAAAAAAAATGTTAGCAATTATACACTATTATTATTAATCCCGTTTGCTCTATCCATGTGGCTATTTTATAACATAACTTGTTACTTCTAAGAAGGAACACAACTAGACATATGACATGATGTAGATAAAAAAAAATCGGAAACTTCAAATCGTTCTTAATTGTATGACCACCACTGTATGGTCGGTAAATCGCCTCTACATTATTAAGGGTTAAGTTGTTTTGTGTGCAGGTGCAAAAGCCGCCGCACTCGCCGCCGCAGCACAAGTACCACGCACCGCCGCCGCACACGCCGCACCCGCCGCCCGCGCACACGCCGCACCAGCACCACCAGCAGCACCCGCACCAGCAGCACCCGCACCAGCAGCACCCGCAGCACCCGCAGCACCCGCAGCATCCGCAGCACCAGCAACACCAACAGCACCAGCAGCATCAGCAGCATCAGCAGCACCAGCAACAGGTTAGATGAGGCTTCATTGTCTATCCGCAACATCCGCGCTAGCACCATCCGCAGCACCAGCAGCACCAACAGCACCCGCAGCATCCGCAGCACCAGCAGCACCAACAGCACCAGCAGCATCAGCAGCACCAGCAACAGGTTAGATGGGGCTTCATTGTCTATCCGCAACATCCGCGCTAGCACCAGCAGCACCAACAGCATCAGTAGCACCAGCAACAGGTACGACACACAATGAAACCTCTGTTTCCCTAATGCCTACTATACTTCATTTAATTTAGAATTGAAAACCACAACATCATTATATTATATTGCGACTTGTTTGTCATGGCGTATGAGTGACAGCTGTTGTATTTGACAGAGCGTTGAAAAGGTTAATGTGTTGTTCCAGATGGGCGGTAACAACGGTCGCTGCGGCGGCGGCGGCATGCCCCGCGGCGGCATGGCCGCGCCGCGCTACCCGGCGCCGATTCAGCGGCCGCACGCGCCCGCCATGCCCATGTACCGCGCGCCGCCCGCGCCCGCGCGCTCGCACCACGCGCCCCCGAGGCACAACCTCTACTACCACCACCACCAGCGCAGTCAGTATTGACCACCATTACCATACAGTAGTGTTGGGGACATAAGTGCATAGTCAGCGACATGCGACTCGTACGACTCGAGACATACACTTCAGTCCCGCGCCGCAACTCACTACCGACACTCGTCCCTTAACATTTGTAATATCTAGTTGATAGTGAATACAAGTCCCCATACTTACTAAGGAGTCAGATCAGTTTCGACAGTACCACGTTAGTTATCTGCATACTTACGTACACCCGTACATTGGTGACATACTATATATATCCCAACATAAGTATCTCTACAGCAAGTACCACGTTTATAAGTTACGCCGATGTACCTGCGCAGAAAACTTATTTTGATGTGGAGCGAAAGTTTTTCAGCCAATCATAGCACACCATGCGTACGTGCGTCACGTGACTGTCCACTATTGGTTGTTTCCCTGTCATCTATGGTTTTCTAGTGGTTAGCAACCAAGTTTGTTTATGCTGTTTGTAGATTCCATTGATATTTTATTGTGCTATTTTATACAATAAATTCGATGCGTCACGTTAGTAAAACCTCACATGTACTTATATTAAGAGCCAGATAGCATGAGTCCGTGTTGTTCTTGTATTTGAACCCAATAAGGTAAAATAATAAGGTGTTAATGTCATTGGTATTCTTCACTTTCGGTTTCAGTCGGTGTTAGGTTGCACTATTCTGCGCAAACGATTATTGCCGATGTAACTTATATAAGTAGTAATACAGTTTTATCGCACACAACAATACAACGGTGTCGTTTTCCCCTTGCAATATTATTATGATGACAGTGACTAATGAGCATACGTCGCACTTTAGCGGGCATTTTGGTGGCACGTCATTTGGTATGGTTTACAAAGAAATATTTTAATTAACAAGTATACGTACCTTAGTATTTGCAACATACTCGTTATCAATCTTAAAATTGTCTACGTAATACTCTTTTGAAGTGATAACTGATAGCCCATTTAAGTGGTGGCATGTCAGAATGACCGATAAGGTTCACAAATCAATCAATTGGGATGCACCAAAAAAAATAATCTCTAGTTTTTATATTTTTTTTGAAAAGAATAGGATATTTTAAGACACCATTTTCATCGATTTTGAATTTGGTTGAGTATTTCATTTTTTATATATTTTTTTTAGAAATACGTTGGATGACGTCACAGTGAGAGAGCCACGTTCCATAGCCTAGAAAAATTCAAGTCGTACATAACATAATCTGTGGCACTACCACGGCACTACTGAGACCCTACTACGAAGTGCATAATTCGAACTTCGTTTCATGCCGTCCCGCTCACGCTAATATGATTTGACACGAGAGTGAGAGGGATGATACGATACGAACTTCGAATCTTGTAGTAGTGCCCCTGATTTGTCTTGTCACTGTCAATATTACAAGCACGGCTTAGGGTCCTAAATGAACCATGACAAAATAGTTTTATTTATTTCTCTTCTTTTAGCTTCGATTATTCCTGTTTGTTTAATGGTGTGATAGTAAATAGATATTTTTTATTAAAATCTGATATTTAAATTCTTTCATATTTACTTGTAACGTAGTAATTTAATAATTAAATTTGTAAAAATACATTGCGAGTATTGTATACATTTCGGACTTTATGATAAATGACAACTGTTTAAAGCCAGGTGTGCATCATGTGATTAAAGTTCTGTCTTTGTCACTCTTTGCTATTATAAGCAGGACAGCAACATTTCAAACTGTCAATTTGCTTTAGAGTGTAGACCTGCTTTATATCTGCCTTTGTGACGATTCACTGCAGGAGTCAAATGAAGGTCATTACTTAAATTTTCTTTATTTAATTCAGATTATCATATTTTTGGAATCTGATTTCTGAAAACGCTTCACAAAGCCTATTTCTCCAAACGGTTTTCTATTTATTATACGTTGCCAAAAATTGGGACATCCCAATTAATTTTCGAGTAGTCAGAATAAGGTATTTGTACTTAGTATTTGGTACCTAGTATTTGAAATGTGCAATTCCAAATATCTTAGCTACTAAGGCTGTACGTTAGTTAGGTGTTTTTTTTTTATATCCATTCAATTTTAAATAAAAATAAGATTGAATAGTATGTGTTATATTTATTGTGGCCACTTAAATGGGCTATCAGTTATCACTTCAAAGGGTATTTAAACATTAAATACTAATAAATGAAAACGGGTTACTAATTAACTATGTTACAAATACTAAGTACATTATAATACTCGTAAGTTAAGATTTTTTTGTAAACCTTACCTTGCCCCCAAAATGCCCGCTGGAGTGCTACGTATGCTAATGAGTAATGACTTCACTCTGAAATACCAACCTTAGCGATATTTAAATCTCACAGAAGCTTTTGTCAAAACTGGTAGATTTTTTTCTTGGCCGACCGTACATGGAAAGAGCATATCTAGTCCTTTTTTAAAAAAGGGAGTTTTTTTTTCAAAATATAGACCTGGATCTGGATGGAGAAAGGTTGGAGAGGCGTATGCCCAACGGTGGGCGAAAACGCGCTGAAGAAGAGCTCTAAAGTACTATGATGATATGGCTTACTATTGGAGTAAATATGGATATACGAAAATAATACAGGGTGTTTGGTAGCTAAGTACAAAGCTTTAAGGGGGTGATAGCCGAGGTATTTTTGAACGTTTTTAGCCATATATGTCTTAGCCGAAATTTCATATTTTTTTTTTAAATTGAAGACTTAGGAATTTTAGGAAAATACCCAGAATTTGATAGTCACGAGTCAATATTGCCCCAATGAGCGTTAATTTAGAAACTAAATCTTTTATTTCGGATAGCTTAATGTGTATTGGACTAAATTAAATAATTTTTAAGTGTCTTTCTTGCCACAAAAACAAAATGGAGGCATTCGAAATTACTAAAAATGTCTTAGGTTGGAACAGAGTCATTTTTCTGTGCCAGAAAAAAAAAATTAAAAAAAATCCTTGAAATGTTCAAACATTTTTAGAAACATGCCTGTTTATTGTTCTTTCTTTTAAGGTATCACTCATTGCCATTCCTTGCTAAATGTGAGATAAAAAGTAAAAACCAAACTAAGGGAGCACTCGCTAAGAATGCACTAGTCTTGAAATTTAACTAGTAAATAGCATGTGAAAAAGACAAGTCTGCGTCATTTTTCTGTGCCATATTTAAAATTCCCAAATTAACGCTCATTGGGGCAATATTGACTCGTGACTATCAAATTCTGGGTATTTTCCTAAAATTTCCAAGTCTTCAATTTAAAAAAAAAAACAAATTTCGGCTAAGACATACAGGCTGTTTGGTAGCTACGTGCAAAGCTTTAAGGGGGTGATAGCCGAGGTATTTTTGAACATTTTTAGCCATATATGTTTTAGCCGAAATTTGTTTTTTTTTTTTTTATTGAAGACAGAAAATTTAGGAAAATACCCGGAATTTGATAGCCACGAGTCAATATGGCCCCAATGAGCGTTAATTTGGAAATTTTAAATATGGCACAGAAAAATGACGTAGACTTGTCTTTTTCACATGTTATTTACTAGTAAAATTTCAAGACTAGTGCATTCTTAGCGAGTGCTCCCTGAGTTTGTTTTTTTTTTTTATCTCAGATTTAGCAAGCAATGCCAATGAGTGATACCTTAAAAGAAAGAACAATAAACAGGCATGTTTCTAAAAATGTTTGAACATTTCAAAGATTTTTTTTAAATTTTTTTTATGGCCCAGAAAGAAGAATCAGTTCCAACCTAAGACATTTTTCGTAATTTGGAATGCCTCCATTTTGTTTTTGTGGCAAGAAAGACACTTAAAAATTATTTCATTTGGTCCAATACACATTAAACTATCCGAAATAAAAGATTTGGTTTCCAAATTAACGCTCATTGGGGCAATATTGACTCGTGACTGTCAAATTCTGGGTATTTTCCTAAAATTTCTAAGTCTTCAATTAAAAAAAAAAAAAAACAAATTTCGGCTAAGACAAATATAGCTAAAAATGTTCAAAAATACCTTGGCTATCACCCCCTTAAAGCTTTGCACGTAGCTACCAAACACCCTGTATATATATTTTTTTCACTTTTAATAAATTATTAGTTGTTACCGTAGTAATTGTTCGTGATGACTAACTTTCAAACCGCTATAACTCAAAAATTTGCTTAGGTAGTCACCTAGACATGTTCTTTCCGTGTACCCTTCATTTTATAACTATATTCCGCAACTGAGCTGGCAACACCGTGGCATACGAATGCGACTAGAAACCACCACGAAATGGTGGGTTGTTTTGTATGATTTAAATAACATTGTATTTTAATTTGTTTTCATCTCTCATACTCGGAAAATGAGGCAAATCATATCCGACATACGGGAGCAAAACTATACTTTCTTCCCAAGGATAGAAATGAATTAAAAAAAATAAAGGCATTGGCTGTCAACGGAACACATACGCATTCAGCCAAGCATTACGGCATATACAGTGGTGGTCATACAATTAAGAACGATTTGAAGTTTCCGATTTTTTTTTATCTAAATCATGTCATATGTCTAGTTGTGTTCCTTCTTAGAAGTAACAAGTTATGTTATAAAATAGCCACATGGATAGAGCAAACAGGATTAATAATAATAGTGTATAATTGCTAACATTTTTTTTTACAAATTTTATTTGTTCTCTATACTAATAAATTCAAATAGTAATGAAGCTGGACAAATAATTAAGAACGATTTATTAAACTGCTCGAGAGTTGTTTTATATGAAACTTAGATTAAATAAATCATATTAATGTGAAGTTGGTATAGAAAAAAAAGCAATTTAATACATTTGAACTAAAATTAATAGTTAGTAGCATGTCCACGGCTTTTAATTATGGCTTTACACCGGCGAGGCATTGAATCTATCAATTTTTGACATTTCGCAAGAGAAATAGAGTTCCATTCTTCTAAGAAAACGTCGTACAGCTCTCTCAAATTGCCACACTGTCGATTTGAAACCTTTTTCTTGACTTCGCACCAAAGATGATCTATTGGGTTAAGATCTGGGCTGTTGGCTGGCCAATCTAAGACTGAAACTGATTGTGATGTGAGGAATTCCTTAACGGTGCGTGCAGTATGCTTTGGATCATTGTCGTGCTGGAATGTCCAAATAACCGGAAGCACGTCTTCGGCATATGGTAACATTGTTTCTTGCAGTATATTTTTGTATTGGAATTGATCCATGTTTCCTTCTATCAGCCTAACAGGTCCAACGCCATGTCCAGAAAAGCACCCCCAAATTTCACATTTCCCCCGCCATGCTTTAATGTCACTTTTGTGTACTTTGGGTCGAATGCTTTATTCGGAGGGCGTCGTACATATCGTTTTCCATCAGAACATACCCTATTTATTTTTGTCTCGTCAGAAAAAAGAACGTTTTTCCACTGTCTGACTGTCCAGTTTTCATACCTTCTTGCAAATGCAAGTCGGGCTTGCCTATGACATCGTTTCAACATAGGCACCTTTCTTGCTATCCTTCCGTTCAACTTATTTTCTACCAAACGCCTTCGAATAGTGTGTGCAGAGATTGCTGAAGGGTTGTTTTCGCCAAAATATTCTTTTCTCAACTCATTAGACCCTTTAAAAGGATTTTGTTTTGCCAAACGAACGATATTTCGATCATCTCGACGAGATGACTTTCTCTGTCTAGGTCCACGCGGAACGTTTGAAGTAGTTTGATACGTGGAAAAATGCTTTACGGCATGGAAAACCATTGTTTTTGAACATTGCAGATGGTCGGCTATCTTTTTATACAACCAATTCTTCTCGCGAAGTTTTATTATTACTTCTCTTGTAGATTTATCACAACTATTATTTTTCCCCATTGTTTTTATACGAAGTAATCACTTTTAAGACTTTAACAGCACGAAATGGCGCCAAAATTATACGAATAATAATCTACAACCACAGAGCCACACAGTGTTCTCTATTTAAATTTGAAAAAATAATAAACTATTCAGCGTTCTTAATTACGTGACCAGCCAGTAAGTACTAATACTAGGTTCAGATCGAATGTATAAAGTTTCTCTATTAATTTTTTAGCCAACAATGTTGCATAAATGAATGTACCGGTAGTACGGAAAAGTTTTGCAATACCGAGAGAAATAAAAAAAATACGGGCAATTAGTTATACTTGTTACTTTGAAAAAATCATCTCAATAAATAATCGTTCTTAATTATATGGCCACAACTGTATACATGGTATAAATAAGTATTGAGTTTTTTTTTCATAATTAGTCACACTACAAATTTTATAATGCCAGTGAAATATTATTAAATTAAATTATTAATTTAAATTAGTTTTTTAACCTGATGGTTGATTTAGGGTCCCGTGATTTACGCGAATACAGTAACGGACAAGAGAAAGTACTATTTCACTTACAAGGGCAGAATCGATGTAAGGATCGCGCGCGGTGGTATCGCCATCTTGGGCGGGCTCAGACTTCTTACTGAAAAGGCGCGCGGTGTGTGAGTGAGTAGGTGAATGAATTGAATGTATAGGTGAAAGGTGAATGTGTCATAGAGTAAAAGTAAGGGTTGGTACAGACGTGGTGTAAAGGTGAGTCGTCACGTCTGTGTTGTAGGTGGAGAGATCGTGCTACATACTCCCCCTTCGGGCCATGGGGACGTCCTCGCCCATGGGCCGACACACGGTTGGGTTCTTGCGTGGTCTCCCTCGCTTCTTCCTTTCACCTGTCACTGCAGGAGTCTTTTGGACAGCTGGTGAGCGCTTCGGCGGTCTGCCCCTCTTCCTCTGTGGCATCACAGGATCTGCGGGTTCATCACCACTCCTCTGGTAATATCTTGTCAGGTCGACAGCATGATATTTGCCGACCGTCTCATCGTTGTTCGACAGAACATATGTAGTAGGGCTCACTACTTTGGATACAGTGTATGGCCCGTCTCGGCGGGGAGCAAATTTGCTTGTGATCCCCTTCGAACTGTTACTAAGTACATGGGATTTCAATAAAACTTTGTCACCAACTTTGTACTCTTCATGCGGTCGTCGCTTCTGGTCCGCGTAAGCCTTCCTGCGGTCTTGCTGCTGGGTAATCTGCTCTTGGGCATCAAATAGGTCGTCACTGAGCTTCAGCAAGTATGGTGTTATCTGAGGTATAAAGTTTTCAGCTTCAATGATGGCTCGCAGGTCGTGTTTGGCTTCAATAGGGGATCGCATCTCTCTCCCAAAGGCGAGGTAAGCAGGCGATTTCCCCGTACTCTGTGTTACCGCAGTATTCATGGCAAAGCGTATAGCGGCTAATGCGCTGGGCCAGTTGTTATGGTTACCTTCAACTATAATTGCTAGTTGGGCCTTCAAATCACGATTTTTCCTCTCTGCTGGGTTTGCTTCTGCATGGTAGAGGGGTATGAGGTTCTGCTGAACTCCTAGGGTGTACATGGCCTTCTGCATGACCTGGGATACAAACTGCACACCGTTGTCGGATATTACTCGTCGGGGAACTCCATATCTGAGAAAAACTTCTTCCACCAACGTCTTGGCGCACGCCTCAGCTGTTGCAACTGCTAGCGGGAACAGTTCGACCCATTTCGTCGCAGTGTCTTCGACTAGAAAAACCCATCGCTCTCCATTTTCACCAGTAGGTAGAGGTCCAAAAAGGTCCATTGCTAGTACTTCAAATCGTTGAGCCGGTGCAGGTGTCTGCAACAATCCTGCAGGCTTCAAGTTTGACGGCTTGTACCGTTGACATTCATTACAGTCCTTGATATACTCTGCTGTATACTTCCTCATACCTGGAAAGTAGTAGTTCTTGCTCACGCGTTGGTATGTTCTCTCGACTCCATTATGTCCAGCTGTAGGTGAGTCATGTAGTTCCTTCATGATCTCTTTCCTCATGAGTTGTGGAACGACGAGCTGAGGGTCGTCACTATCGGCGTCAGGGTTGAAACGGTATAATACTCCCTGTGACATATAATAACCTCGCTCGGTCCAGCGTGTGGCAGCTAGTATATTGTTACTCTCAAAGTCCTTTATAATCTTGAAAACTTCAGGGTCTCCGGTTTGAGCGTCCCTCAGGTCAGTCGATGTCACGTGAGGTATGTCAACAATGACAGAGCAGATACTGCAGGAACTCTCTGTGGTGGTATCACACACAGGTCGGCTGAGTGCATCAGCAACTACATTCTTTTTACCGGGGTGATATTCTATTTTCAGGTTATAGGCCTGTATCTTCAGGGCCCATCGCGCGAGGCGTCCTGTAGGTGTCTTCAAGGTGAGGATCCATCGAAGTGGTTGATGATCAGTAGCGACAATTATTTCAGACCCTTCTACATACCCGCGGAACTTGTCAAGAGCCCAGACAACAGCGAGGGCTTCACGCTCGGTTGTAGTGTAGTTGCGCTCGGCGCTAGTGAGTAGTCTGCTCGCATATTCAACTGGTCGTTCATCATAGCCTTCCCCTTGTAGGAGTACTGCTCCCAATGCATACCCGCTGGCATCCACACGAAGTATGAATGGTAGTGTGTAATCAACTTGTCGGAGTATTGGTGCAGTTATGAGTCTTTGTTTCAATTCTTTAAATGCGTTTGCTTGTTCAGCTCCCCAAATCCAATTCTGAGTCTTCTTGAGTAACATTGTTAGTGGTCTTGCTAGTTTTGCAAAGTCTGGTATGAACTTGCGAAACCAGGAACAAGTCTGGATAAAAGTCTTCAAGTGTTTGTCATTATGTGGTTCCTTCATCTCGTTGATGGCCTTTACTTTTTCCCCATCGGGCTGTATTCCTTCAGCAGACAGGATGTGACCTAAGTACTTCACTGAGTCGCAGGCAAACATACTCTTTTCTCTATTCACACGTAACTTGAATTGTTTCATCCTCAGGAAAACGGCTTCAATATCTTGGATGTGCTTCTCAAACGTCTCTGATAGGATCAGGATATCATCAAGATAGGCTAAAATTGTTACTCCGGGGAGGTTAGTACGAAATCGGTCAACCAATCTTTGAAATGTAGAGCCAGAATTGCGAAGTCCCATTGGCATCCTCTTGAATCTATACATTCCAAGTGGCGTTACAAATGCTGTTTTATCACGGTCTTCGACTGAGACAGGTACTTGCCAATATCCAGAGCGAAGGTCAAGGGCCGTTATGTACTTGAACTTCCCTGTTCCATGTAGTACATCATCAACTCTGGGTAATGGGTACCGATCAGGTTTGGTCACTGTGTTCAGTTTCCTGTAATCAATGCACACTCTGATGCTATTGTCGCGTTTCGGAACCAGGACCACAGGAGCAGACCATGGAGACTCGCACTCTTCAATGATGTTGTCCTTCAGCATTTTCTCCAATTCCAGACGTAGTGCTTCCTTCTTTGGCTCAGGTAATCTGTAAGGTGGTACAGATATAGGTTGAATGTTTTTGTCAATCAACTCAATGCGATGGACAGCATAATTAGTAGGCTCTCCCCCTAGTTTGAAAGTTTCCGGGTGTTGGTCAAGGAGTTGAGCAAGCTTTCCACGTTGGTCAGTAGTGAGCGATGTACCTTCATCATCTCGCAGGGTGTCAACAGTATTACATGCAGAGATGTTCACCAATTTGGGTTCATAAAATAATTTATGACGGTTATGTGTGTCGTCACCAAAGCTCCAGCTTTGGGAAGCAAAGTCTATCATTAATCTAGATGTAGTCAAGAAATCCATCCCCAACAGGGTCTCATTATTAGTAGCTTCAGGTAGTACTATAAAGGTAGTAGGTATATTCCTTCCTTGTAATGTTACTACAACGTCTGCTAAGAGAACATTTTCATATCCGGAACGACCATCAGCATACTTTATGTTAAGCATAGAGGGAGTGAATGACTTACCAGAGTCCTTCAAGAGCTTGTATAAACTCGCACCTGCTATGCACCTTTTCGCAGCTGTATCAATGAGCGCGCGACCTTCACGTCCGCAGACGGTGATGTGAAGTATGGGACGAGAGACGTCAATTCCATGCCCAATATGTGTATTTGTGTGGTGTGTTGTATTTGTGTGTGTATTCACACCGCGCGCGCCAGTCTCGGAGTCTGAAGCGTGTCCCGCATCCAGCGAGTCGCCCGTCGAGATGGCGCAGAACGCTGCGCCCGCGCCGCCTCCCGCAGCGCCGGCGTCGCCCCTGCATCGCGGACAGTTGGCGCGCACCACTCCGGGGGCGCCGCATCCGTAACACGAAAACTTTTCACTCTTCACTTCATCACTACTGCCTGTAGGTATGGTCGGCGTATCAGATTGTTTCGCGGATAGCCACTTACAATTGTCCTTATTGTGTCCAAACAACTTGCAATAACTGCAGTATCGGTTTTGTTTCGGTTTCGCGTCGATGTTCGAGTTATTCGGCACTTTCGGTGTGTTCGGCGCACTATAACGCGTAAAACTCTTCGGTTTCGGTTGTTTATGTTCGAAACTTGGGCTATTTCCTTTAAATTCAAAGTTCCGGTCGTCCGTTCTTGCCATTCGAGTGACAGATCGTATTTTGACGTTTGACGTTTCGTTCGTTCCGTTCAACACTGTCATTGAGTGACTGATTGAACGAGTGCGTTTTAGCAGTTCGTTAAACGAATGAACGTCTTCGCGCGGGATCCGTTTTCGGATTTTCCGGTGAAGAAGACCGTAAACGATGTCGATTTGAATCCTTTCTTCTAGGAAATATGGTAATTGCGCAATTAATGCTCGCAACTTACATATGAAAATTTCTGTACTTTCGTCATCTTGTTGTTCAGAACGAAATATTTCTCGGAATAATAAGAATGCCGGTTTCTTCGCGCCAAAAGCGTGTCGTAGGTTAGATATTGCATCATCCCACGTGGTGACGGTTTTTCGAACTCCGTTCCACCACGATGCAGCTAGTCCGGTGAATAAAGTCGATAATCCTCGTAATGCGTTTTCATCCGACACATACGCACAATCTTTGTATGTTTGTATGCCGTTGATAAATGCCTCCAGAGCGTCTTCTGCCGAGTCCTCGGACCCATCGTAGCTGAGGTTGCAACCGGCGAAGCTACCACTCGGTTGAGGGCGTGCCGCTGTTACTTTCTCACACAGCTCGCTGTGGCATTGCTGCATTTGGTACAGCAGCGAAGCTAGGAACTCTTGTGGCATTGTCACATGTACGGGATTTGTCTTGTCGGCACCGTTTGCCGCGGTTTGTGCCTCTTCCTTCTTGGGCGGCATGGTCTCACGCGCACGTGTTTCACTTTTCGTCACTGTTCACAACACAAGCCTAACGTAGGGCGCCACGTTTAACCTGATGGTTGATTTAGGGTCCCGTGATTTACGCGAATACAGTAACGGACAAGAGAAAGTACTATTTCACTTACAAGGGCAGAATCGATGTAAGGATCGCGCGCGGTGGTATCGCCATCTTGGGCGGGCTCAGACTTCTTACTGAAAAGGCGCGCGGTGTGTGAGTGAGTAGGTGAATGAATTGAATGTATAGGTGAAAGGTGAATGTGTCATAGAGTAAAAGTAAGGGTTGGTACAGACGTGGTGTAAAGGTGAGTCGTCACGTCTGTGTTGTAGGTGGAGAGATCGTGCTACAGTTTCTTATTTAGTGACTTAAACCAGAAAAGTAAAAAAATCTTAAGAAAAAAACACTGCAAATGACAATGTTATATGTCCACACAGCCTATCTCTATACAGCTTAACTCTGGTTCAAATTGGTTACTTACTTATTTTACAAATAAATTTACTAAAATGCTGTTTTCATTGATTATTATATTAAATACCTATTTTAAATTTTGTTAAATTAATTATTGTTTAACAATAAACTCTATTGAAATATTTTACAACGATATTGACCAATTTAGACATTTTTATTTATTTATACTTACTTATATTTTCTTACTTCCCTTGTAGTCAAAATGAAAAGCAAAGTGTTCAACTCGGGAAAAACACCAATATCACCCTCGAAATATTGGCATTGTGATATTGGTTATTTTTCTCCCTTGTTGAACAATTACTATTGTAGTAGTGATAACCCTGACGTATATGTATTTGCCGGCTCGGTTACGGGGTTTGTTTAGAACCAATCTGAAATCACTGACGCTATCCGACGTCTGCCGTGCTGCGGTCGAGTTCGTGTCGTATCATTTGAATAAAACAAGAGTTAATGTCGATGGGGTCGGTCAGCAATAAATAACACAACGCGTAGGTTCAGAAGGGTTAAGCCGCAAGTTCAGCTGCTGGTATCGATTTGTGGCTACGACTAGTGACTCGAGCCTGGTTGTGTTGTGACAATGTGTTTGAGTGTGGGTAACTGAAGGCAGCTTATGTTCATAGTAGTATAATGCGGTTCCAGACGGCGGCGGGGTGGCGGAGCGCGCCGCGGAGCCGGGCGACGCGCCGGCGGCCGAGCCGGCCGGCGAGCCGGTCGCCGCGCCCGACGCGCCCGTCGCCGAGGTCAAGGCCGAGTGAGCCACTACACGCAGCCGACCTTAGGATTTCGGTATTATAAGTTAATCGTAAATTATCGAAGATTAAGATTATGTGAGGTGCAAACACTAGCAGACGATTTTTTTTTTCATACAAATCTCAATGCACACGCATGCATACAATGTTATTATTTTGATTATTGTATTTTTATGAATTTATCGCCATGTCCAGTGAACGCGAAAACTAAACGGGTGGCTAGTGCGATGGTAGGTATTGTTTTATGACGTGATACTCAATTTTCGCAGCTGTTGAATTTAATTACACTTTTATAATTAGTTCTCTGTGGATTGGACAAGGCGATAATAATAATGATTGACGCGAACTAGAATTTAGAATTACTACTCAATTAATTGATTTATTACAATATATATAATAAATATAGTCTTATTATGATTTATTGCGAACTAGATGCTATGGTTTTAATTGCGAGCATGAGCTTCAGCGTGCTTCTAATTGTAATGTTAGTTACTTAAAATATCTACGACAAAATTCCAATCGCAGCTAATTGACTCTACCTAATTTTATGTTCGACTTTTATTGCCAACCGTCTGAACGCACACTCTGTCTGATGTCAAAGAATTTAATAAAGCCCAAATGATGCGACACGCCAAAGTTCAAGGGTAATGTCAAAGCACCCAAAATATTTCGTAAACGAAAAGGCAACAAGAGCGTAAAATTAAATATAATATCGCCAAATATACCACCGCGGCCGTGGAGCTAATATACTTCTCCACGGACGGCTTCGAACATTTCTATTAGTAGGCGTACGTACATCAACAATTTGGATGCAAACCCGGGATAGTGCTTTGTAATATTTCCCATTTAAGTTCTGAGTCGCGTAGTAAGCAAAGTACTTATTTCTTTTGTTACTAGGGATGTTTGAGGTAGTCCGCTCGAGCAGGCTTTATAAAGACATGGGGTCATATTGTGTTAACGCGCTCGCTCGCATTCACCATTTCTTTCTACCGCCATCTTTTATCGTTTGATAGATTGAAATCAGTAATCAGTGAGTGAGAGAGTGGTCGTGCGTGCGTTATACAAGCTTACTGATCATACCTCAGACTTTTATGAGACGCGCCAACTCTTATCGAGATTGCTAGAACCTTTCATTAAGTAATTTGTTTGGTCTGTAGAAAGCCATGATCTGATCCTCCACACAGAATGGTATCATTCATGCATGAGCTATGAAAATGGGTCTGATTTTGTTATTCTTGTGAATCCGACCAGTTTTCATTACTCTTTAACTATATAATCTGTAACAATGTCTTCTAATTAATAATGTAATCGCAGTATACCAATTTAAAAACGTTAAAAATCGTGATTATAATAGGATTATTTATTATAGATGGTAATTATAATGTAATATTTAAATATATAATAGTAATGACTGAGACTAATATCTTAAATAATAATTTCTACATTCTGATTGGAGATGAAACATTCTGATCGGATGCCAGCAGATGCACTTCAAGAGTTATTTACTTATTTGATTGTTCATCTCAATAAAGTGGTCACTTACTTGAACTGTATCATTATTAAAAAAAATATTTATTTCTCTTTAATTCTTTCGGTGAAAGGGTAATATTTTCAATGTTGAAATTTTAATTTCTACATACTTTAATAAAACTTCTTTCAATTCATTCTATGTTCAGTTTAATGTCAATTAAAATGTATGCTAATATTATCATATTATTCTTATTATTGAAAAAAAAAATTAAAAATAATCTCTTTACCATCCGCTTGACGAACTAAGGTTATGATTATGACGCGTAAAATATTTGAATGAAAACTATTCAAATTCAAAGTGACACCATGTTCTTGAACACGCAAGCTTCCGAAAGTTGAGCTGTCTAAAGACTACTTAAAGGTGAAAAACTTAAGAAGATGACCTGTTGTATGTAGTAGTGCACAAAATTGATATGAAGCTTAAGTAATTTTTCTAATTTGGAACGTCAATTTGTTTATACGGACACGTTACTACTACATACAACAGGTCTTCTTAAGTTTTTCGCCTATAGCTCCAATTTTACGCCAAAGTCATCACGTACTCGCATAGTTTGATAATTTAAAAGGCCCCAGCCGGTTCCTGTATAAACGTAGATCGTTTCTAATGAGTATCTCAATCAGATTAAAATAATTAGGAGCGGTTACATTGCTGTTCCTGATTGGATAATTAATTAGTATCGATGGAAATAGAATAGAACAGAAAAAATAAAAACAATCGTTACTCATACAGAACAAAGGCTAATAGTAGTTTTATTTCATAATTCTTCTTCTAATTTAACTTCCGTTTCAATTGAAAGTATTTATAAAACTACTTTTGTATGTAAGCTAGATTGCTCTCTCTGTGGCCTATTATATACCTGTAGCTTTTGATCAAGCGTGATCGTGGGTTGTCCTAGCAATTGTATTTTCGTAAATTGTGCTTTGTTTATGTCTTTTAACTATGACATTATTTTTATTATTTCATTTAAGTCCCGTGAGTGGTTGGTGCGTGTCCTAATATACCATCTACGAACTAGTTTGTTTTTCATTGGAATACTTTAACTCAACATAAATATCTCTTTCCACGTCGGTTAATTTCCTTCTATTATACACCTAGTTTACTTTTGGCTTGCCTTCACTTCATTTCCAACTTTAACACCATACAAATAAAGTAGCTATTACAAAATCTGCAAAAGTGGGTAACAGTATTCTAAAATTGGCTTTATTTGTAGGTCGTTAAAGTTGAATATGAAATGAAGGCAAACCATCTGTCAGTGGTAAACTTTATGTAATTTTACTGTACTCATTTTATGCTCAACATAACTTGCATTGTGGCTAGCAAGCTTTTTTTCAATAGTGAATTTTAAGAATTGACATGAAGGACTCTACACACGCTAATCGTGTGATCAATCTAGATCAGTAGAATAGAAACCAAGGGCCGATTTTTAAAATCCCACCCCTCACGCGTCAAATTTCTCATCACACTATTCTTTGATATAAGACAGAGAGTATACTACATATAGTGGTCCACCTTAACAAGTAGATTCTGACATATTGCACAATCATGAAATTTCTGAATATGAGCAAAACGACGCTATAACTTAAGTATTTGTTGGTTATGATGATAGGAAAGTTAAGTGTTTGGCAATATCTGAGATTGAATTAAGCTACAAAAAGTACTTTTACCAAAATGTACCTAATTGTCTATAATAAATATGTTTATTAATCAAAATAACATATTAATTGTATTACTTGTAATTATGATGCAGTACCATGGCGACAAAATTCGAAAATACGCCTTTTCCCTGCGACAAGACCAAACTATCGATTCATTGCTTGCAGAAAACCCTCACACCAAGATTTCATAGATCCCCGAAAGAAATAAATATGCAAGTATTACTCTAAAGGTATTAGATACAGTACTTATTTAGTTTGGTTAGGTACACACTCATGAGTTCATGACATTCTATTTCACAACTTTCAAAACTATGAAGTATAAAACACTGATGGAGAATGATGCTTCGGAAAGTGATATTATTACAATATGTCGAGCAAGAAACAGTTTCACTTTCCCGAGTCTCATTTTCACTTGTAGTTACGTCTGGTAGGTAGTAGTTATAAATATTCTTCAATTTACAAAACAGCCCAACACAAATTTTTCCGATAAAATGTTACAACGTATCACATTAAAACATGTGTCAGGATTTACTTATTATCCGTCGACCCTTTAGTAATAAAACGCCCATGTAAATCAGAGTGAAGCAACTAAAGAGATCATTCGGACTCAAAAGTGTCGTGTTTTACTAACGGCTGCCTTTATAGCTGTGTGCCTCAACAATCCGATCATCGGCGGAGATGCAGTATACTCGCCGTGTTTATACAATGCGCATGGACTTTGGGACCATCTTGAGAAAAAAAGCAGATTTTAATTCTTTATCTTTTTATTGTGGTCACTCAGTCCACACGCACATGCTTTATTAGCCAACTATTACAGTACCCGGCCATAAAGATTGCACACGGTCTTTGAAAAAAGACTCGGCAAATGTCGGACATTTGCAGACTTTCGAAAGACCTTTTTTTTTTTGTGTGTTACACACACGCACACACACACAAAAAACACAAAAAAAACACATTGGTCTTTGGAAAAAGACTGCTAATGTCCGGCATTTGCAGTCTTTTTTCAAAGACCGTGTGCAATCTTTATGGCCGGGTACTGTACCTATGTTTTAGAGTAACTGGTAGCATATATAGGTAACTAATTAAAGTAGACGTGCAATCATTTCTTTTGTTGTATATTGTTTGATTTGGCCTGTATTCCGTCGGTCTTGTAATCTGTTAATGTTTGGGTGTTCTAGACTCTAGAGAAACAAAATATGTATCCAGTATTATATGAAAAAATATACTACTTACATGACCTTTTTAGCAATAATGGAAACTGCCTTCGTCAATAATAGTTTGTGTATTGTTACTTTAAAAAGTTTTCTTTTTGTTTTATATATATTTGCACTCGGCAGTACATATCCAATGATTCTATTATGTGGAATAACGTGTCTTACTGGCGCTTCCTCTACTAGCAGTTTAACACAGTTGAATTTACACTTGTAAGCTAGCCTAGTATGGATTTGCTGTGAATATTACTGATTTGCATTTCATGTTATTACATAGATTTTCAAGAATAATTAAATATTACATTCTCCTTCAGACAATTTTGACGTTAACCTTTCCAACGCCTTCCTTCAGTAGGTTCCTGTTATTTAGATAACATTCATAATTATTTGCAAAAGGTGCATCGATCCGCACAAATATGCTTTGCGTGGTGGGTGTCTACTTTTGCATATCATGGCGTTGAAAACAGCGCCGGATCTATGACTTTTCCGTACCGGTGCAGAAACATGACGTGGTGCCCCCCTCTTATCCCTTGAGATAAATTATTTAAAAAAAGTCACGATTGCACTGGGTGGCATTTTTGAGACGGAAGAATAAAATTGTTTTTTTTTTCTTTGGGCGGCACCCTTGCCCGGGGCGGGCGGGCATCCTGGTTTGTCATTCCCCCCTAGATCCGGCCTTATTTGAAATTAATATAGTGCCTGACTATGTGCCAGACTCAGAGACGTCAGTAATATAGCTTGTCTAATTTAAAATGACGCGCCCCACCACCGCATTTACGCACAGGATTTGAAACTCAATTTAAACTACAATAGAGAAATATTTCTCTTGGCAGATGTGCGTGAATGCGGTGGTTGGGCGCGCGTCATTTTAAATTAGACAAGCTCTAACAGATTCTATACTAGCTGTGTTTTTCAAACGTATGGATATTCGTCGCTACTATGTTATTGACGTTTCTGACATCTTGGGTTAGAGATACACCCAACCATAGTTAAACTAAAGACAATTTCAGAAATGCAAGTTCTTTCAATCAAAATAAGCAGTAGTGAGACACTGTTTACCTAAAATAACAGTCCCTTGGTAAAATATTTAAATTAAGTAGTTAGAATCGAATAACACTTAGATATAATATTTGGTTAGTGCAAAACTTACTGCAACTGGATGATTTAACATTTCAATATAAGTTAGATAAGTCATGTATGTATAAAAACACGTCGCAACTTGGACATAAAAGATTCTTGAGCGAGTCATTATGCCTGATGCTCTGACAATGAGTGCGTGGAGTCGTATGTATCATATTAAGTTCTTTTGGTTATATCTAAATGACAATTATACTGGACCTCAAGGCTCAGTGACGATCTAATAAGTCGGCTATAAGTTTATAGCTTCTAAAGGAATCAAATAAATTTCAGAAATCGTGCCAAGATTACCGTAATGTAAGGCGGGGTCATGGTTTAAAACGTTTTCTAAAAGTTTTGCCACACCAGTTACTTGATCATTGATCAAACAAGCTTCAAGCAAAAATTAAGTCTGTCAAAACTTTTAGTTTACACATGAGCACCTTTAGCCAGGCGAGCTTTAGACTTGTGCTTCGGCAAAGCTTTGTTGTAAAAAACTTCATTTGTATTGTTATGTACGTTATTCTATATACGCTATGATACTGCCTTAGACTACTTCGAATTTAATGAGTGGTTCTCCACTACCTAGGTAACAGGCTATTCTGATTAATTGGTAATAATATTTTTGAACTTCGGTATTTAATTACTAATTACGGAGCGACAACTTTCGAGCTTAGGACTCCCAATTTTCCTGATCTCCATTTAGAAAACCATCAGTGACTTATATTTGCATGTTTTACGTTAATTAAATCGCATGACAGTCAAGATGACTTTATTTTTGTTATATAAATCCAGTTGTAGGACGCCGAAGGTTCACATTATAAAAAAAAACATCATTATGTACCTTCATTCTCGCAAATAACTAACTATAAAGGATGATGAATTTAAAAGGGGTAGTATGGTGAAATCTGAAAGTAAAAGACGCATAAATTTATTCAAAGAAATCCCATCAACGAGCATAAAGCAAGACTAACTGTATTAAGGAATTCTCAAAAAGTATCGCCCCAGAAGTCGAATTAGGTCACTTTCTTTGAAACTCTATAATATATATTTCCACTCTTACCATTCATTTATTTGTAGTCATAGTGTCTAACTTCCTTACAGTACATTATAAATGCATACCGAAATAAAACAACTTCGGAATATATCTGGACTAAATTACTTGGTCCCAAGTTTTTTTCCGAAAACAGTCATTGCAATTTCATTAGCTTGTAAATGGACAATATTAATCTATACAGCAAAATTTTGTCTAAGTATTATAATTTCAGACTTTCCAATACTGACCCATTTAGATTGCTGACCCCCTGCATTTGTATTTGAGCCATGTAAGAGCATTGAGGCTTGCAAGAAAACGATCTGTTAGAGTATTTTAGAGTGTACGGTGTATTCCCGCCCTAGGCCGGCGCGGGCGCAGCCCTTGATGTCGCCGCCGGAGCCGCTCTGCTTGTTTGTATGTAAATATATAAAAGCACGGAAAGGGATGGTCTACTAAGACTGTTATATTTAAGTATAAACGCGAACGACGGCCTCCGCGCGACGGCGCCCGCGTGGATGACGCATCGTGCTGACAGATGCTGCCTCTAGACTTCTCACTAGTGAATATGTAGCGACGATTGTTGCAGCACGAAAGTTGATGCAATATAAATGAATATTATAATGTAATTTGAGGCGAATGCCGAGTGAGCAGCTGCTCGCTCGACGTCCGCCGATGATGCGCATTAGCGCTCAATGTATCATAATCAATTAATGTATGCGAATAAAAATATTATGATCGAAAATAATTATTTTATTACTTTTGGAAAAAGGCAAACCACAAACGCTTAATTTTTGCGAAGAAGCTGTATCTGTATGTGTTTCGCCTTTTGTCTCCAACCAACTTTACCTATTTCATTGACAAGATAATGCGATGCGAGCTTTTCCTGCTGACCACTATCAATCCGATCGCACTAAATGAAAGAATTTTTATATGCTGAAAAGATTTGACCTAAGCAAGGCTGCTTCATAGAGCAAGATCCCAGAGCTGCCAGAAGTTACTTATTTTTCACGAGTAAAATATACGGGACAAAATATGTCTAGTTCTTGTTTAGTTTCCTTTGTACCACTCGCTAGCACCATTACCGTACTGCTATGTTAAATGGTGGTAGTCAATGGTACAAATTAAACTAGACGATAAAATAGCTTTAATTAATACCTGCAACCTTGGGCCGACGCCTTGTTCAGAATCAAGAGCTATTAATTTTTCACGACACTGCTCGAAAATGTGGCCATAGATTACCTAAATCCAGTACTCAAAACTGCCTATATATGTACATTTAACAGCTGACTCATTTATGGCGCGCAAACACGACAACAATGTTACACTAATCGAAAACAGGACTTATCAGTATATGTATTTCATAATACGATACGACTTTTTGAAAGATAATTTCTGAATTTCATTCCTGGCGTGCTGACTGGACCAATCAAAAGTAATCGTCTGCTACATGTGATGGATGGATGGATGGATGGATGGACGGACGAACGGACGGACGGACTGGATAGACGGGATGGACGGGATGGACGAATGGACGGAATGGACGGGATGGACGGAATGGACGGGATGGACGGAATAGACGGGATGGACGGATGGATGGAATGGACGGTATGGACGGATAAACGGGATGGACCGGATGGAAAGATGGACGGATGGAAGGGATGGACGGGATGGATGATTATGATGATGATTTCCTCGCATTAGTCGTGAAAAGCACAATGTTTAGTCTCGGCCAAAAGTGCAATAGATGGACTCGTACTTTCGAGGGCCTCCGCTACGCGTCGGCCCTCAAACAAACACGTCCATCTATTGCTTACTTTCCAGCCTCTACAACAATGTAGGTACTATTGATGATAAAAAAATGTGACTTATTCCATTATGCTCCCACTCTCATGATCACAGTGGGATCATATTAAACTTTTGAGTTCATTATAAGCTCCAACTATTTGTGGGATTCAAAAACTCCTCCGGTTTTATTCCATTTTGATTTTAGCTACATAGGGCTGTTCCATCACATCAATCACTACTTCCGGATGTGTGAGATATGGTTATATTCATTTTTCGTTTAATTCTTTTTTCGTTTAATTCTTATTTCGTCCCATTCTGTATTCGTCTTCGTCTTGTTCGCTATCCGTCACTATCTTTTTTGGTCAAATAATTTTGGCGAATTAGTAAATGAGACAAAAACGAAAGGGAAGAACGACGAATGAATCCAAGGAAGACCGTGACGAAAAACGAATAAGATGTAGAGATGGACAAAAAGATAGTGACGGCTAGCGAACAAGACGAAGATGAATACAGAATCAGACGAAATAAGAATTGAACGAAAAACGAATGAGGCGAGATAATGGGATACCGGGATTGAACGATGAGTATTCACTGCTCCCTAGTGGGAGCATAATGTAATAGGCCAAAAATGTCCCTAATTTTCCATAATTTTTTTTTTATTATTATGAGAGGGAGGAAAGCGAGCAAGCGGGACATCTGATGGAAAATGATCACCACCGCCCATAAATATCAGCAACTCAAAGAGAGACCAATCTGTTGCTGGCCTTTAAAGTAAGTATATACCCTTTTCTTGAAAGCCTCGATGTTATAGTTGTCTGGAAAGACTGCTGCCGGAAGCTGGTTCCACAGTTTCACCGTACGTGGCAGGAAGTGCCGAAGAAAACGTACAGTCAGGCCTCCTGCATGCCATGTGCCTACTTACGCGCGATATTTACCTACCGAGGGGACGAACGGCTACAGATCTCCTGCGATCGAAATTTCAGTAGGTTGTCACAAGCGCGCGCCGACGCACGTCCATTCGTGTTCCACGGAAAAAATATGCCGCCTGGACTTTTATAAGTGAATGGTGAAACGGGGGGTAAATTTTAATATGACTATGCCAGAATTAATAGCTAATATAACAATTTTGAGTTCGTATCGTGCTGTCCCTCTTACTCTACTATAAAAAGCTATAAGCGTGAGCGGGATGGCACGATGCGAAGTTAGATGCAATGGGTTCTGCGCATTATTACAATAAATCGCACGCTTAATAAAACTGCATCAAATTTAATTATTCTTATTTCAAAACTGAACCTTATAATTTCTACGTAAAGTTTAGTTTTGAAATGAGAATAATTAAAATTGATGCAGTTTTTTATTAACCCTTTCACCGCCGCGCCTCGACAAAACGTAAACATGCTTTGAATCTTATGTCATTGTGTCAAGGTCACTTTGACACTGTACTTTGTGACCTATATATGTGTTGTTGGCGTTGAAATGGTTAAGCGTGCGAAATATCCTTTTTTTGTTAGGATTCCAGAGCTAAAATGGCAAAAACGGAATCCTTATAGTTTCGCCATGACTTCTGTCCCTTTATCCGTCCGTGGCCTAGCTTAGGGAATAATATCCCGACAACGTGGTATACCTCTAACAACATGTAGAAAAAAAATATTTTTATCCAAACTGCCAGCCCTGTCACTGTCGGCACGCACATTCTTAAGGAGACGGAGTAGGCATAATCGAGGTAGGTACTCAAGATTTTGTACGGGATGCAGTATTTGTTACGAAGTAACTATTAAGTAATCTGTGGTACAGTGGTAGACTGCCATTCATCATCAAGATGGTGACGATGGAACTTAGACTTTCGGCGGGAAGTGCAATGGTGGAATTTTGCAGCAGGCAGCAAATTAAACAATTCTTCAGAGCACTCGCCGTGGTAGATCCTATTGGGACCGTGCACGACGGTGGTGCCGCGTAGCGTTGACAACATCTCCTCATTACTTCCAATTTTTGCCATGTTGTGCGCTGCGATCGTTTTCTGTACCCCCATCTCATCCAGCTGCAGGCCACGCCGCGCCGCGCCTCATTTACTTGCAGCTCCGCGGCCGAACGAAAACCAATTCAAATACTTAAAACAAAAGCCGCGAGTGTTTCAAATAGCTGCAACTATTACTAGGTGATCGGTGTTGTTCTCGAATATTTATTTATTTATGTAATTTAACGCAAACTATAGTTATTAAGTATCATATTTTGGTAACTATTCTTATTGATATTTGTTTAGTAGGAATAGGAACTGAAATTTTGGCTTCTTTTTTTTCCGATTTTTGGTTTCATTTCAATATTAAGTATTATATTTGTTTTTTTTTTATTTTTACCTACTATTGTTAAATTTTTTTTTGTTGTTGTCCGCCATCAAACCCGCTACAGATGCTATTCCAGCATGTGTCAACAGGGGCAGGCTGAAAACCAGCGCTGGCAGCTTCCCCGTAAGCGCAGCATTAGCTGAGTCTGCTCCTTTTGCCGCAGGACGGAAATCTTTATATATATTTACTTAATTTTTTACTATTGTGTTTTTATTTCCTGTTTTGTGTATTTTGGTTTTTTATACTGTGGCAAATAAATATTTTTTTCTTTCTTTCTTTCTTTCCTTCAATACGCTGCAATTTTAAGTATCAAAACTGCAAAAGAAGATAAAAAATTAAGAAAATATCGAGTGACAAAAGTGATTTCACTCAGGATTCCATTAAATTAGACGCCTAGAATTAGGGCCACTTGTACAGTTCAGGGTTAAAAAATGAAATCGGTAACTCTGGGTTAAGAATGACAGTTCCATACATTTTAAAACTTGTTAACCCTAGGTTAGCATTTAACTCGGAGTTAAGTAGCTAACCCAGGTCCGCGCAAGAGAAGTCGAAGGAAAAATACTTAAAAGCTTACGTCGATTTCGACGAATGGAAAACTGCGAAAGGCGCAAAATCTGTCTCGGAATCAGCGCTCTCTTTTTCTAGTAGCCTTAGTTTTTATTGTCTCGTAAAAGGTGAGAAAAGTAGAGTATACTCCTCTGGGATAAAACTGATTTTGCCTTGGGCGCGCTTAAATCTTTCACTACTCTCAGGACTCCATCTTAATTCCATTATTTATTGTATTTTGTATTGTATTGTAATGTCAACATGACATTTGCAACAAAAAGGTTCCATCCTGGGGCCCTTTTTGTCCCTTTCTTCGACTGTAACTAAGGTAACTAATAGCATCGTGGTGAAATTATAATTTTAATAGGAAAATTGTGTCATAAAATCATAACTTAAAGTGTCTCAGATAATCTGAAAGTGATATCAAATGATTAAATCATCATGGATATTGCACTGATTACTACTTGCCGGTATTTTTGGAACCTTATACAGATTTTTAGTTTTTTTTTCCGTTTCGTAAAAAATATTGCACGTTACCAAGACGTCAAAAATATCTAAGTATTCACCTCTACTGGTGTAGAGGTACTTACCCATAAGGTTGGTGTTTACATAAGTATTACGCCATGGCTGTATATACCTACTTCTACCCTTGACTATATAATAATATGATTACTTTTAGTTAATTGTATACAAAATATTAATTTAAGGTGAATACCTATGTATTTTGGGTATATTGATGTCAACTGTCTAATAAATTATAGCACTGCTTTGCTAACGATAGGATAGGGACCATTTAATTCTTCTCCGTCCTAATTGAGGTCGAATATAAGTAGAATCTTAAGGTAATTACCGTTTTTGTTGTCACAAAAAGTATATACAAAGCCTCGCGCTGATAGCAATTAGGTATCTTAGATTCTAAACTGCTTAAACATTCTTATCGCACTCAGTAGGCACTTCAAACAGCGCTACGTAGTTTCTACGTAAGTAACTATATCCTGTTAGGTATTCAGTTTAGACAGCGCATGAAAACAAAATTGTTTTTGGTTAAAGCAGGACACGCGCTTGGCCGTCGGCCAAAATAGCGATACCCTAACCGGGGGTAGGTGCTGTTCCCCGCCACGACGGCGCCGCCGTAACATGTCTATAAAACACTAGCTTTTGCCCGCGACTTCGTTCACGCACAAATAAACTTTATGGTCAAAACCCTTTTTAGTTTTACTGCACGTCTCAGATCCTAAAGGAATGGTTACGGAGATAGGGTTCTATTAAATTACATATAGGTAATTGACATATCATCCCATGTTTTCCTTATCCCGTGGAATTTTCCAAAAAGCCTAAATTTATTATACCGATCGATATAAAGCAAAGACTCGAATAGAAATAAATAGAAAAAATTGAATGTCACCCCTTAGACTGTCGTAATCTTATCACCTGGAAAGCTAAGAGCTGAGGGACACTGAGTGGAGGGTCGTTTTCATAAAAGGTTTAATGAAACCAAAATCACGATCGCGAACTTTGTGTAACGAAAGTTAGTCATACAAACAATACGGGTAACTTTCCGTCTCCGGGTTTCTTTCTTTCTATTTATCCGAGGGTTTATATTGACTTTTAGTCTCCAGGTGAAAACTCTATTTTTCACTTCGAATGCGAGAAAAAAAAAAGAAAAGATTATCAATTATGTCTTTTGCTCTTTGCTAGACATCATAATTTTCACTATCACTTGACGTCATTGTGAGAATAATCAATTTAAATTTTAATCGTTAAAGATTTACGCTCTACAACAATTTCAAAGTTTTCGCGGTAAGTATTTTTTTTCCAACCAGACACAGATAATAATAAAATCGCATCGGCGAAATGGTCCATACACAAACTGGAAAAAAATAGAATGGCGCCACCTTCTATGCGGAAAAAGTATAGAACTAAGACCACGTAGACTAAGAACTTAACATTTTCGTCATGAAAATGGTCTACACAATCTTATTTTTTTATATATATTTTGTTTTGTCACTAAGCAAGTACTGGCTGTTTGAGTTTATCTAAGTTACTCGAAGTGAATTAAAAAATTAATTACTTTTACTGCCTAGGGACTAAAGCACTCACTTTACTCCCGCCTCGTAAGGCTATATTGACCTACTTTTAGAGCATGAGAAGTGAAATTTCCATTATTGTAGTCTCAAACTTTTAAAAAGTTAAAACGGCCATGGTAATAAGTTGGCACTATTCGTATACAGCCAACTCAAATGACCGGTATCAGTCGTTTTGTTGGAACTCCAGACTTTTTTTATTGTGTTTGAAACAGCTTGTGGTGTTTTCGGTAGAAAAATACACCTGCAGTTTTTTTTTTATACAAGAAAGGCGGGAAAGGGTTTAATGACATTTAATTTTAAGTGATTTGCAATTCTTTATTAAAGAGTTATTTATTTACAACACAATACCAATGCGGATCGGAATTATTTCCAAACGTCCATGATATAGTAATTACATTATATAAATACGCCTTAGATATTAATGTTTTCTTTACAATGGATTTGAATTTTGTATCAGTATGGTCGGTTATTGTTTTCGGAATTTTTGTTATAAAAACGTATGCAACTTCCCAGAAACGACTTTTTGGTTTTTGCCAGTCTGTAAGATGGAACTAAGCTTCCCTGTGTTTCTAGTAGCCTTTGGCTTATCGACGTTAGTGGGGAAATCAAATATGTTTTTTCTTACATACATGATTAGGGCGTGCAAAACCGGTTTTCCGGTTTTGCTGAAAACCGGAAACCGGACAAAATTTACCGATTTTTCAAAACCGGTTTTGAAAGACAAAACCGGTTTTACCTCCGGTTTTTCCATTTTGATTGACGTAGGTACATTTTAATTTAAATCAACTTTTTTCTAACGCTCTAAGAAATATTTAATTTTGAGTCATCGAAAAATATCCGAAATTCGAACGCAACCTATCTATACTACTTACACTCCTCCCTCCGCCCGCGTCGCGCTTCCGCTCTCCCGCTCCGTGATTTGATTTTGATCTCAGTTAAATAATCTTTAGAATAAATATTATTTTTTAAGTTCATTTTAAAATTGTTTTTAACCAAACTAAGAGAGTTTAGTTTATTAATGTGGTACAGTAAATGATCTGTTTTTTATTTCGACTGCCATCGACTATAACTACAAATACGAACATATTGATTATTGTTTATTTAAATAACTAAAGGTGTACATACTTACTTGTGTTGTGATTTGATTTTGATCTCTGTTAATTAATCTTTAGGATAAATATTATTTTAAGTTCATTTTAAAATTGTTTGTTAGCCAAACTACGAGTGTTTATGAATGTCATAAATAAATATCACGGGACAATTCACACCAATTGACGTAGTCCCAAACTAAGCAAAGCTTGTACTATGAGTACTAGGCAACGGATAATCATACTTAAAAATACATATTAAACACCCAAGACTTGAGAACAAACATTCGTATTATTCACACAAATGTCTGCCCCGACCGGGAATCGAACCCGGGACCTCAAGCTTCGTAGTCTATCTAATCTAAGGTCTACTTGGTAGGCTAGGCATTAATGGATAATTAAAAACAAGTATTTCATGCAATTTGTTTTATTTGTAGATTTTGTGGGTATATAAACTATCTAAGAATATGATTTTACTGTTCAAATTCTACCATTACTACCATAATAAAAAAATATTTAAGAACATTGCCAAAACCGGGGAAAAAACCGGTTTCCGGTTTTGGGCCCTCAAAACCGCAATTCAAAACCGGTTTTGACAACTTTCCGGTTTTGCACGCCCTATACATGATTATTTCAAATTATATACAACGACGGCAGGGTTTGAATACCTATTTCTTTAAAAACAGATATGTCGTTTTATTACGGAGTTCCTATGGCCACCAGATCATCAGATCAGCTTTATGTCATAATAATATTGCATTGTCATCTGATTTACATGCATGCAAAATTTCAGCGCAATCGGAAACCAAGAATTGGGTCAATTTTAACTTGCAAGATTTGACCCATACGTAGATACATACATTGCAAGATAATGAAAAGCTTGTAATAAAATAAAATACTCGAAAATAATTATGCTGAAAATTCTTGCAGCATGATTTTCCTAGGTAACCTTGTGGCATTGTATGACTCCATGAATAACTATAGTTACATAGTAAAATTTAAGTTATATTTCCATCAAAGAACAGATAGGTTTGCGGCGGGATCTTAGGCTATTATTATTATTATTATTATAGTAAGGTAAGGAAAATGAATGTCATTTTGTAATTTTAACTACTCTAGTACTTGTATTGTAGTTAGGTACTTCAGCTACTGGTATCCAGTAAGGAAAATATTAAAGTATGTACGTTGTACCTATTAAATGTAGAGGTCCCGAGCCCCGGGTCAACAACCAGACGGTGCAACGCTTTGTTCCGAATCCCGGGCCGTTTACCCGTGACGTACCCTAAGCTGTGACCCCTGTGAACTTCAACTATAGACTCAAGTAGCGGTCTCGGCGAACTTTGAAAACGGGTGGCAAATAGCTGGCTAGATAGAATGCAGTTATAAAAGGACATTATTACATGAAACGGCAGCTGGGGCCGGAGTTTCAACTGCCGCACCCCGCGGCCACTGTTTTATGAATGTGATGATCCTTAGTCACAATTCGAGCGAAACGGACGTCATCAATGTAACATAATGTCAACGTCATAAATAAGTGATCACTTTTGTACCTTGTCGCTTTCAGTCGTTACATGATTTCGTATGGCTTTTCAAACGTGACGTTAAAGTGACAAGGTACAAAAGTGATCACTTATTTATGAGTTATGACGTTGACCCTACGTATAAGGCGGTCGAACCACTTCCCGGCCATCTCCCAATCCGCCTTTGCTCAATAAAATCTTTTTCAGTTATAACCATTTCTCAACCAGTATACTTAACTCTGAATTGAAAATTTCACTAAGATTATGACACTGAATATGAAAATAGACCTTCACGTTTGTATAGTCAAGTGCAAGAATGAATAAGTAAGTATCTAAGTATTCGAACCACTCAAAAACAAAGTCGGGTACTCCCCGACTTTATTAGGTAAGTCAGAATAAGAGCGTGTGATGCGGGACAGTCGAAGAATGGGTACGAGAAATTGGTATCTATTATCTAAGTAGAAACGATAAAATAAGGCACAAGTATTTAAATAAAACGTTAAAAACGCCATACATAATTATAAGCATGAAAAGAGCAAGATAAAAAGCCGGGCAAATATTCCAAAGTAATTTAGCTATGTTATTATCTAATCTAGGTCCTGTTTAACTAACAATAAATACATAAAGGCAATATAATAAACAATAGTGATAACATCAAAGAGAAAATTCGTCGATTAATGTACCTATACTTACTCAGGACAGACAGATAGGAATTCCGTTTAAAATCGAACTATGTACATGAAATATTTCACGATAGAGTAATAAACAGGTTAAGTGCGAGTCGGACTTGCTTACGAAGAGTTCTGTGTTGGGTTCGTTATCGAAAAACGTACTCCCATATTGGTAACTAAATTATGTGGTTTGCAGCGAATTCCCCACCTTCACCGGGAATGAAACACCATAAGGAACACTTCGTGTGGGTATCCGGCTGGCGTTTTTATTAATACGAGTACTCATATCGTAATAAGTTTCATGCGACTCTGAACAGTTAAAATTTCAAAAACAGACATCGGTACAACAGAGCCCTTTGTGCACGGAATCCTAAAAATCATGATCGTAAACAGGTACCTGTCTTATTGTTATACATACATATAACTAAAATCGGGTTACTCTCGAATTTCCCTTTTCGCCAAATGACAATATAGCTCAAACGTCTGGATTGTGTAATGTAGGTGTCTAGCGTAGAACGCAGCCAGACTCGGGGCAACGGTCTGAAAAGGATAAAAAGTAAATTAATATCACTACTAACTAGATACTCCGGACCTTGTCTGTGTAGTAGTTATCGCTTTATATCAAATGCACCAAGAATATTTGTAGCTAATGTACCTAGAAAAAATTTACTTTAACAATAAAACTGGATCTAGGTACCATTAAGAAAAAGTTTCAGGTAGATACCAAAGGCAAAAAAAACTTTATCATTAGTGCAAAAATTAACTTATACCTACACAAAACTCAACAGCCTTCAACAAAATGAAGCGTAGGAACGAGAGAAACCGATTAAGTAAGGTACGTTTTCTAGAAATTAACCCTAATTACCGATGGGAAGTACCTACCTACAGCGATTCAGTAATTATAAAGGGAAAACACTGTGATAAAATTGTGACGAATCGGTCGGTTAGAAACAAGTGTATATAAAGTGATTTGCGGGGAATTATGCGACACTTATAAATAAGATAAGGAAAATGTGGAGGAATCGCAACATATATGTATAGAGCCACAAAAATCCGGATAGTTCGAGCACTTGTACGCCGCAGAAACGTGGACCCTGCGGGAAGTAGAGAAGAAGAAGATAGACGCCCTAGAGGTGTGGTGCTGGAGGAGCATGCTCGGAGTATCGTGGACTGAATTCCGTACCAACGAGTCTATACTTCGAGAACTCGGCATCAAGCAGTGTTTATCATCTTTGGTTCAATCTCGTATCCTCACCTTTTTTGGTCACGTATGCCACCGAGGAAAGGTGGCTATTGAGCGACTTGTGGTCCAGGGAAAGGTTGAGGGTACCAGGCCACGAGTAAGATCGCCTATGAGGTGGACTGACCAAATAAAAGCGGCAGCAAATGGCTCATCATCACTACATGAATGATCGAAGAAGGCAGCCATCAGAGAGGAGTGGCGGCGTGTTGTGAAGCTTGCCACCAACACCTGAAGTGATGACCACGACCACTCTGTCAAGAGTGATACCGACAAAGAAGAAGAGATAAATAAGATAACCTTACGAGTAGTTGCAGGTAGAAAATTAAATAATTTAAATACTATTTAAATAATTCCTTGACTTGTGTCCACATGGTTTTCAGCACCTCGGTTCTCAGGCACATTTTTTTAATGTGACGTTAGGAACTCGTAATATGTGACATTAATTAAATTAAGTACAATATGTTTCAAGAATTTCAAAGCTACTAGCTGTTGCGTGCGTATTTTGTATTAGCTTTCGCTCGAGCTTCGCTCGCGTCGAATTTTTAAAAAGCCGATACTTCTGCGAAGTTTTACCGATATAATAGGCGTAAGATAAGAAGATTTAAAGAGAGGTAAAAGAAAATGAGATTAACATGCTTGAATATAAACTTAGGTAGGGAGAAATATAAATATGAAAGTCTACAAGAGGAGAGGATGATCATAAAAATATAGACTGGAAAAAGAAGACAAAAACCCCCAACGCAATTTGGTCACACATGTTTGAAAATAAAGTAAATGCCCATTCTGCGTCTATGATCCCTACCGCAGCTAACAAAAGAGCTGATAATTTTGAAAACGGCTGCACTAATTTTGAAGAAAAATGTCTAAAAACTATCGCCAAGAAACCTGCTTTTAAATTAAAAAAAAACGCATCCAAATCTGTTCATCCGTTTAATAGCTATGATGCCACAGACAGACACACACACACACACATAGCGGTCAAACTTATAACACCCCTCTTTTTGTGTCGGGGGTTAAAGAGTGAAAATGGAGATGGCAGGTATGGCCTTAAGAATAGGAAAGAATAAGTCGATAAGCAATAAAATAATAGGGTAATTCCAGGATAGATGCCCCAGTGGGATAGATGCCTCGATTTCAATTTCTACTAGAAGCAAGGCTGTGGGACTAAAATTCCACTAAATGATAGCAAGCCCCCTCCCTGCAAACCTCTGGGCCGCTGCTATCATGAGCAAGAGCGAACGCGTTTAGTCCATGGGTGCCAAAACCTTCCGCGGCGAGATCGCGCAGAGCGTGAAAATTATATTCGTAAGTATTTGTTTTTGAATAACTTTAGACTGGCTTATAATTTGCGCTTTTAACTAACTCATTTGGTTGCACTGAAGTTTAGGCTGCATGGATTAGTATATTTTATAGTGATTTTATCATTACTTGATTGTTTATCGAAAAGGGCATCTATCCTCTGCGAAAAGTATAGTTGCCCCGTTTTCGATCGCTATAGATGCCCCTAAGGGCATCTATCCTCAACTTGTTAGAAATAATTTAAATATGAGAGAAAACAGGGCGTAGTCCCGCGTAACGTCGCCTGGACTGAAGAAAGCTTGCTAGCAGCCTTCGAGGAAATGAAGAAGGGAGAAAAAGGAGTCAACGAAGAAGCCAGAACATATGGAATACCGTCGAGAACACTAAGACGACGTTTTGCCAAAAATGACGAAAATCAATTGACCCTAGCTAGGTAGGTAGATATGTAGGTACATGTTGATTGGTATTTAGTGAAATTTTTTTCTGTGTATTTGCAAATAGAAGCAAAATCACATTTTATATGGAATTGATTGAACTTTTCTAATTTGTTTCAGTAAAACATCCAGTACAGGATTCTAAAATGAGAAGAGGCTCGTGGCTCATACTATTCAAACTTGGCGAATTTTCAATGAATATAAAAACTTGATAACTTAATTTTATTTAACTTGTTTAATTTCAAAGGGCATCTATCCTGTGACTCATTTTTGCAACGAGTCGTCTATCCCCCACGGTAGCCGCCTATCCCATTTATAAGGGGTCAAAAAAAGTACGATTTACACAAAATCCATACGATTTATATTAATACAAGTACAGTAAAATAATAGATTAAGGACCATAGTTATCATACGCATTGGTCGCAATGCTATAATTTGTTAAGTTTTTGAATTATAAAGCTATTTCAAAAAGTGGGGCATCTATCCTGGACTTACCCTAGAAGCATTTCAACCACCGTATCTTGGTTACGGACCGCTCAGCAAAATAATGGTTTAACTCGTCTAGACTCTAGGTCATACGAGTATGTAAGTATTATCTCTCCGAAAAAGTCTGAGCTCAGGAGGATAATCTTTTTGGATACGAGTACGTATCATTTTGTCATACAAACCTAAATTACAAATACCTACTCTAACTTTGACTCTAAACGTCGATGAAGGACACCGGTAGCCGCCGCCTGCTGAGATAAGCTCAACCCAGTGTGAGTTGGTGATAACTCTGCTGGAAAGAGTAATGTCAAAGTTAACAAGCATGAACTCACTACCTAATTAAAGTAAGTAATTAAAAAATAACTAACAATAACCCACCCGCACTCACTTACCTAAGTTCAAACATCCATAATAATATAACACTCGTATTTAGTAATATTATAAATGCGAAAGTGCGTCTGTCTGTCTGTTACCTCTTCACGCTTAAAGCGCTGGACCTATTTGGATGAAATTTGGTATAGAGATAGTTTGAGTCCCGGAAAAATACGTAGGATAATTTTTATCCCGGAAACTTACATGGTTTCCGCGGGATAGCGATAAACGAATTCTTCGAGACGGAGTCGCGAGCAACAGTCAGTTTTCAAATAACACATTTGGCTGGTATAATACTTTCAACCCATTGAAATAAATCTTAGTTTGCTGACTCGGAGTCGCTAATTTTATGTCCACAGGAGAGACAACTTTAGTTTCTTACGCTGTGCGTGACCCACTTGCTGGAAACCTTTAAATTTAGATTATGTTGTGAAGTCCAGAGAATTTCGTACATTTTGACACTATTAAATTGAGCTTAACACTGAACAGATTTTCTTTCACAGCGAGTGGCCATAAATCTAGATATTTATTTCTGGAAGACGGTTTGGGCAATTCACGTTATTAAATGTTACTGTATCCATCAAGGGCGTATATAGCTACCGCCGTATCAATAATACGGGCCCCCCGGGCTACAGAGGCCCCTAACTGTGTGTGTAACTTTAGCTTTTGTATTCCTTTTGCGAGAAACCCTTCATTTAGTCCTCCCAACTAATTTTGATACAGGGCCCCTGCAAGGCACGCTGCACCACTGGTATCCATGAGAATATTTCTGTTTACTTCATATACTTAACTCAAACAAGTTATCACTTTGAAACAGTAATATTTAAAAAAATACCTATAGGTATAGTATAAATCTTCCCAGGTGAAATTTCGCTTCGAGCCATTACATTAAATTTGAACCTTAATACTATGACGATACCGTTTGTTTTGAAAGATAAGGGCTCGAAGCGAAAAGTTAACCTGGGAATATTTATACTATAGCTGAATTTACTTTTTACCAAATGTTGAGTTATTGATTGGACATTTTTTCTGCATTTGATACAAAACCGCAAACCGCAAAATTTGATAGAAATGCGCTTTGCTCGTAGACTGTTGGAATATGTAGAATTAAATAGCAACCTACATACAATGTTAGCACCATGATTAATATGATTATTGTCGTGTTTGCGTTTAAATTAACTTTATCTGTGTTCAAAGTGGACTAGGTACACAAATGTTTGTTGGAACACTACCACAGGTAGGCAGCGCATGGTTACATAGATTTGATAAGAAGGTAAAACCTAGACAATTATGATATCTAATTAAATATGTAGGTACAGTCGAAGTAACGTACCAGGCTGAACCCTTTTCATTGCAAATGTCATATAGATATTCCATACATCAGCCAAAGAAATCATCAAAAATTGATTGTGACGAGGTTCCACAATGATACGCGATTCAGTTTCCTCGATTGTTACACCAGAGGCAGAGCCCTTCTTCCACGTAGTCTAACTTTTTAGTCCAATCAGTTTAACCACGAGGAATTATGTTTCCTCGAGTCCAACTTCATTGACATTTAAGCTTTTTAGCATGCTGTATGCATGCAGTTTATGTTGTACAGTCATAGATAATAATATTAATAATAAGTTTATGTCAAGCGGCGACGTTCATGTAATTGATTTCCTCGTTATATGAATTAGGTACATTTAAATTATATTCCTGTCCTGCCAGTCGGGTAAAGATATAAGTCATAAATATATATGAACATATACAGGGTTATTTTTAATTCACTGACATCCTCTTAACCCTGTATTCCTATCACTCAAACAAATGTTTTTTGCTTTACGACTTTTTAAAATGAAGCAATTTTTTCCCATACAAATACACAGAGTATCGTAAAAATAAGAGGAAATCTCAAATTTTCAAAACGTTATTACACCAAAAATATTAAATTACTAGCGACCCGCCCCGGTTTCGCACGGGTACAACTATATTATGCATGTATTATACTTATAAACCTTCCTCTTGAACCACTTTATCTATTATAGCTTTTACCCGCGGCATTGCTACCGTGAACCATAAATATTTGAGTTTTAGTGAGCATGCAAGCAAGCATGCAAGCGAGAATCCAAGCAGGATTCTAGCGAGCATGCGAGCAAGCATCCAAGCTAGCATGCAGGCAAGCATGCAAGCAAGCAAGCACGCAAGCAAGCACGCTAACAATCATGCAAGCGAGCATGCAAGCAAGCGTGCAAGCAGCATGCAAGCAAGCAAGCTTGTAAGAAAGTATGAAAACAAGCATGCAAGCGAGAATCCAAGCAGGATTCTAGCGAGCATGCGAGCAAACATCCAAGCAAGCATGCAAGCAAGCATGTAAGCAAGCATGCAAGCAAGCATGCAAGCTAGCATGCAAGCGAGCATCCAAGCTGGCATGCTAGCGAGCATGCAAGCAGGCATGCAGGCATGTAAGCGAGCATGCAGGCAGGCATGCTAGCAGGCATGGAAGCAGACATGCAAGCAGGCATGGAAGCAAGCAAGCATGCAAGCAATCAAGGATGCGTGGAAGCATACCAAATTTCGTCTTAATCGGTTAAGTGGTTATTAATTCTCCATACAAAGTTTCATCCCCTTTTCACCTCCTTAAAGGGTGATTTCCGGGATAAAAACTATTCTATGTCCTTTTCCGGGACTCAAACTATCTGTATACTAAATTTCATCTAAATCGGTTCAGCGGTTTAAGCGTGAAGAGGTAACAGACAGTCAGACAGACAGACAGACAGACAGATACACTTTCGGATTTATAATATTAGTATGGAATTAGTATGGATAGACTGCTGGCTCAGTGAGCTGTAGTAGGTCTCGCGAGTTTTATGAAATTGTTTTATGAAACGCACCTTTCCCGGCCCCTTTCTAATCATACCCCCAGCCCCTGTACCGCGCGGGCGAAGACACATTAATTTAAACGGTCTAGCTATAATAATCTACTCTTATAATTCTCTAGTGGCTTTTTTAAACTTTTCAACGTCAAGCTTAGCCAAACGTAAAGCTACTTTGAACCTCGTGTCCGTGAGCAATCATAAATTGACCCTAATTTTTTTTATTGCCAGGCAGGTCCCACCGAAATGATAATTTATTTGGAATGTTTATTTTATCTACACTAATCTATTATCTTTATAAACATTTTGGGATAAATAAAGATAATTAAACTTATATATAAGTATGCTAATTATAACGTACATGACTCAATCATAGTATTATAACAAAGTCGCTTCCCGCTGTCTGTCTCTGTCCCTATGTATGCTTAGATCTTTAAAACTACGCAACGGATTTTGATGCGATTTTTTTAAATAGATAAAGTGATTCAAGAGGAAGGTTTATAATGTATAATACATGCATAATTGCACCCGAGCGAAGCCGGGGCGGGTCGCTAGTTTGTCATAATTTCCAAAATTAAAAACTAAGGCATTTATTTATATTGACATTCTTAATTTCGTAATATTTTTTGAACGGAATGTCCGATTTCTATAATTCAAAAAGAAATCATCAGGTATTGAACCAGTCTTGAATACGAAATAATTTATTTGGATAAGAATTAAGACAAAGGTGTGGATAACATGGTCTGATTTTGATAGGCATTTCTGTCATCTTTTAAAATGTAAAAAAGTAGTAATAGTGACGTAACTACAATAGTTGGTTATATGGTCTCGCGAAGTTTTTTGTAGATATTGATACGTTCTATAATATTGTAGAACATTTTTTTGTTCTATCATCAATACTTTCCGCAGCGCATGCTATGAAAGACATTTTATGGCTAATTTTTTTACACCTTGGGTTGGTTTTAGTAAGATTTACTGAGGATCTCTAATTTTTTCTAGTAATAAATATAGCCTATGTTACTCAGTGATAATGTAGCTTTCTAACGGTAAAAGAATTTTTGAAATCGGTCCAGTAGTTTTTGAGTTTATTCATTACATACAAAAATACAAATCTTTCCTCTTTATAATATTAGTGTAGATGTAGATGTAGATTAGTGTAGATGACAAAAGCCGTAAAACAAAAAACATTTGTTTAAGTGGTAGGAGTTTAGGGTTAAAAGGATGCTAGTGAATTACAAATAACCCTGTATACATAGGTATATATAGAGATGATTTTATTAAAAATGTCAAATGGAGTTGATATAATGAAATAGATGTTGGTTATTTTTCAAATAAGGTGAGATAAGAAAAAAAAACCTTTCTTATATTATATTAACTTTGGACAGATTATCTGTATTTTTTAATTTAATTAAAGACGATTGTACACATTTTTAACTGGACAATGATACAGGGTACAGGGTGGATCATGTTGGATTAAAAAGTTTGACTACGTGCTACGTGGAAGAAGGGTGTAATTGTCGACACGGAATGAATGACAATAATGTACGAAATTCGTCGTCGTCGTCGTCGTACATTACGAGTATTGTCGCTCACTTCGGGTTGACAAATACGGGGGTGTATAACCCGTCACCGTAGACGTGCTATTAAGCCTCTGTGTACTGTAATAAATAATTAAATTACCTACTGTGAGTGAAAATCGCGAAAGTTTAAAACAAAATATGAATTACTTATTATTAATAATCTTCAATTAACCTTAACCCTCTTATCATAACATAACTACGCGAAGGTAAAGAAACCCTTCATGTACAGTCGAGGAAACTGAATGCGAACCAGGTTGAACCTTTTTATGCGCGCGGAACTAAAATTAAAAGATTGGACGCGTTGGTAAGGCCCGTGAGTGTTCTGAGTAGTACTAGTCAGTATCGCGTACAATGGACACTACTCACTGCTCACTCAACTCAACTCAGTCTGCCGAGACGCCTCTGCGCCGTCGAACGCGTTCGGTGCGCCGCGCGTTCTCATTCACATCGTAAACTTTCACTCTTCAAAAGTAAACAAACTAAATGAAAGAAAATTTAAAATCATTTCAACGTTTGAAATAAACTTTTAAATTTATAAAATCGTAATAAACTACGCCGTGAAGTGACAAACATCTCAATACGTTTCATAACAATGCTCGAAAGTTGAAAAAACTAGTGCCAGCATCGTTCGCGGTTAACTAGCGACCTCTAATTGAATCAGCACAATGGGAAAAGACTATGGTAAGCGTTACTTGTCCTAATTCAGAGGATAATAAAACAAAACCACCTAGGCAGCTACGTCCAACCAAAGATAGCACCATAACGTGTATTATAATAATGAGTAGGTACGGAGCATTAGTGTCTTTCTTTGTGTGCGCGTTGCTCAATTGCTTTATAACTGGTGACCTACCCACCAATTTGTAACATTTATTTAAAGAATAGTTGGTGTGTTTTGTTGTCCTAATATGGAGAATTTTCATAGTTAGTTCGGTCGAGCTAACAGGTACTTGTTTGCAAACAGAGTAGACATTCATTGTTCAGAGTCTAACCCGACATGTGAATAGGTATACGACGTTAGTAGGTAAGTATCTAATAATTTAGTCAGTGAAGTTTTCAAAGCAAAGAAGTGTTTTAAATATTTATTATTATTTTCATTTTATTTTCAATTTATTTATTAAACATGGTTTTTATTAAGCTGTATGTTCCTTAGTAGTAGGTACTTGTATCCATTTCATTTTATATTTACATGCATTCGAAATTGCTGCAGCGAACCTTTTTATTTTGTGTAATTTACTAACTGAATAAAACAAATCAATTAAATAGTAAAATTGTTTGCATAATGTTTATGAATAATGATAGGGAAAATATATTATGTAAACACCAACCTTATGGTTAGCAGCATAGAGTTAAGTATAGAGATATTTTGGAGGCCTTGGTAACGTACATATATTTTGATCCTGACTGTAAGGCTTGTCCACGAAAAAAAGTAGCCATCGAAAACTAAGTCTCCACTGTCTCCCAGTAGGTCTAGGTACTTCAAACCGCAATATTTTATGTGTAAGAATCTAAAATTCATACATTTTTCCTAAAAATTTGTGAAATCCTACATATTGCCAGTAAAGGCTTAGAGCTAAAATGATTGCTTACAAATGTGTGTATAATACTTCTGGCATAATTTAAAACAATTTATGACCTGCATACTTCCTGCATACGGTAATTACGAGTCTGGAAAGATATTCGCGGAAAATTATAGCGTCGATAATCTATCTGAGTAAAGAAAAAAAAAGAATCTCTGTGACACAAACGTGAATAACACTAAAATCCAGAGATTTCGAAAGTAAGAACAAAAATGGATAGCATCTGAAATAAATATCCATAATAGCACTCAAAACGAAAGGTGAAGAGACCTTCTTTCTAATTAAATTCTTTAAGAAATGTCATTTCATATTGAATACCTGAATTATACAATAGTGGCTACTTTTTTTCGTGAACAAGCCTTACCTATAAACTTTCTTTCCCGAAAATTCCTAGAATTTTTCGGCGAATAAATGTGTGGCTAAAGCACGAGTAAGGTGTCTAATTTCCACGTGGGAAATCAATCCCTCACATTGTGACAAAAGGTCTGTGCCCAGACGCAGTATGCGAATAGTGTTCTATAATTTAATTTTCAAAAATCTACACATACGTATGTATATGTTTGTGTGTAATAAATTAAGTGTAAAATGGTCCTCTACAGTGTGAAATTTTAAACGAAATTGTGTCTAGCTCAGTTAATGCTAGCTAGACGATAATATTATAATGCATTAACTCAATTGTTATAATTAGTCTTATATAATTTGAGGTGCCCATACAGTGAATATATGCGTTTTAATTTCGACAAAGTATGAACATCCCTTAATTTATCAGACAAATTTAAACAAAATGAATTATATTGTCCAGCATCACAGACACAAATATAGTAACACGTTTAAAAAAATCACATTTCATTGTATATTTTTGTGGTAATACCTAGTATAATAATAATTTTAATATTCGCAATTAAACATTATTCGTTTTTAACTTGGTGAGGGCATGCCATGTCTGCCTGCCGCCAGGTAGGTACAACACAGACAGATAACAAAGGGATAATACGATAACAAAGAAGTGCACTGCGTATTTCTTTCTGCTTATACTCGTAAGTTGGAACCTCATTAAAGGGCAGATATACAATTTTTAATCGTACTTTTGAATGGTTTCAACATTACAACCGATGCGATGCGACACTACTTATTTGGGCCTATTTTATCTTGTTATATGTTTAGACATTTTTTATTTGGAAAATTTTATGTGATTTTTGTTCAGAATCACGAACTTTTTCGATCATGCTAGGAGAACAAAAGTTTTTTTTCCCGTTACCATTTTTCATAGACTTTATATGACCGTACTAACAATTTAAAATATAAAATATTGAGTGATACATATAAGATTTGGTTTTCATCGGGTTCTAAATTATTATTTAGGTGCACTTACTTGAAATTTTCCGATGAATCTAGCGAGGTTAATATTAAAAGAAACCAAAGCAGTAAAATGTAGGTAATGCAATTTAGTAATATTTTTAAGTGCTTCGCAAGCAAAAGTTTTAAAGTACGCACGCACTTATAATTGCTTTTTGGAAATTAATATTTTTTACCGAGAACTATTAATGCTTAAATTATTTTAATTACTTTTTGTATCTGATTTGATCAGGTACTATTCACACGCAATATCTTTATCTACATTTATAGCTACGTAACGTACGATGATATGGGCATACCAAATCAGTTTCCGTTTATTAAGAGGTCAAGGATAACAATTCGTACATTTTTGTTTTGCAATTGAAATAGGTACGAATTTACACACTGTTCTTTATATTATGTACCTAAAATAAAGGTAAATGACGGCTTTAAAAAAAGTAAACATGCTTTTAAAGTCGGTAAGACGTAAACCACTATCGAATCCCAAGTAAAATTTTCCAAAGTTAGTATCGTATAAGTGTGCTCAATACAGCATAATTATAATATTTATTAAGATTTAAACGGAAATTTATGAATATTTGTTTTAAAGAATAGCGCAACGACTCATTGGGTTTTTACTTGGAAACAAAACAAATGAATCCTACGCGCCGAATCGAGGTTTCCTGAATACTCGTAGCATCCGAAGTAGGTAGGATCAATGTTCATACATCACATCAGTTTACTTATGGAAGAAATTAATTTCATACTAAAGATACTTAGTGTGTTTCTAAATATTTGGCAAATGAGTCCTAAAAAGACACGGCCATGGCAGTTCTTAATAAAACATGATATGAAAGTAAGCGTCCTTGTTTTGGTGCCCAGGAACAAGGAGAGATGGAAATAAAGGGAAAGTAGCAGTTTCGAAAAGTTGAGAACTATCTAAGATACCAATCTTTTTAGTGAATAACCTTACGTTAAAGATTTATTAGCAAAGTTTAAACCTATTCGAACCGATAATATTGAAGCTACTTAGTATATTAAGGGTACCTAACCTACTTAAGGGCCAATCAACTTTTAAACCGACGTTTTTGGCGTCTCCTGCGTTACCAAAATTGTCTCTGGCGTTACCAAAAAATCGTACTTCCAACAAGATATTTCACGGTTTAATAGGTTAAACTTACGTAGGATGGCATGTATTCATGCTATTCATCTATTAAATTACAGAAAAAACATGTTTACTTACAAAAATCTGCAATTGTTTGAAAAATGTCGCGGGCAGATTATAGTCGGTTTAAAAGTTGATTGGCCCTTAAACTCACGTAATGACAAAACACGAAAGTGACTCTGGAGGAAGGATGTGAGTACCTAATAATTACCAAAAAAAAAATTGTTACACTTTTACACTTAAATATTTATACTTACAAATGTTACAGGTGAAATATTTTTTATACATGATAACTAGCTAATGTTACCAACTACATTCGTACTTACATTGCCCTTTATGTAATACCCATATAGTTACCAAACTTCAAGTCAATCTGATCTGGAATCGGGTGAAAACACTTTCAAGATTTAGTAAATATTAAGTATCTACTAAATAAATATACATCCATACAAATACAATATTATAAATGTGAAAATAACTTTGTCAGTCTGTCTGTTAACTTTTCATGCTTAAACCGCTGAACCGAATTAAGTAGATGAATTTTGGTATGGAGATAGTTCGAGACCTTAGGAAAGACAAAGGATAGTTTTTATCCTAGAAAATTGTATAATTCTCGCGAGATAGCTATAAACGAATTCTACAAAGAAGTAGTCGCGGGCAACAGTTAGTAAAGAAATATAATAGTGATGTTTATAATTTAACATTAGCTATTGCTACCAACTTCATCTGCGGCCCGCAGATCGTTGTTTCTCAAGATAAAAAATAGCCTATGTAATATCACGGACCTATGTGTCGCCTTCTATTAGTGAAATATTTTAAGAATCGGGTCAGTTTAGATGGTTTATCCTCGGAAATCACAGTGTCTATCTACAACGAACAAGACAATGTATACATTGCACCTAGACTTGGCTAAACATGAGAACTGTATGCGCATGTTTTGGCTTTCCCGGAAGCAGTAGGCAGGTATATAAATTATGATCTACTTATACAGTTATACAGTAACCGTTCGAGTGATATGTTGTTTGTTACATACTCAACGATATCCTTGTAAACTTAGAAAAGCTATTGAACTTTAACAGGATAAATCGAATTAAAAAGTCAATTATGCCTTCGTTAATCGTTATGTTCAGTTTCAGATAGGCAGTTAATTTAATTACACTATCCTAAAAAAAATATGGTCAATACAATTTTTCGATTTAATCAAACAAAGACATAAACATAGACAAAGTCAAAATATCTTTATTTAATTTATGCTATACTAACAAGCACTTATGAATGTCGAAGAATCTACCACACACCGTTTCGGAAAAAATCCTGTTAAAAGAATCCGGTAAGAAACTCAACAAAGTATATTTTTCTCAAACAGATCAACAATATTATTAAATTACATACATCTAACGTATTTAACACTACTTATTAAATTTCTTCAACAAATAAACGAAGCCAAGTTAATAAAACTTGCGAAAAGAGTGCCCAACGCACAGCGTAATCGTAGTTAAATTCAATCAACAAAACACGTTTCAAAGGGTATTAATTAGCTCAACATGTTAACTTCGCCACGGTCGAGTCACCGAGTTGCCCATTAACACAATCATTCCAAACTCTCGAATCAGAAAACATTATCATGAATTGATGACTTTATGCGAATGTCGCTGTGATAATGATAAGGTAAATCAACAAACAAAGTTGTCATAAAGGAAGGTTATACATATATTTTAGCATAGTGAAGTGGGGTTTTGTACCCCGATGACTCATATGCTCGAACGCGCAACTACGAGTATTTATAAAGAACGAATCTATGCACTCGATGCAATAAGCGATAAGTGAATATGTGCATGATGCATAACGTGACCATTTTTTTGTTACTTTAGAACGGGACAACGAATTTTTAAGGAGATTTTGGGCAGAAATGAACTTTTTTTACAATAACAAACGTCTTACATACCACCCAATTTTGTATTTAAATTTTTTCCGATGCGTAAATACTTAGTACTGTACTGGGTGACATCTTCCAAAATGTGAACAACACTTGACAAGATTTTTGAAATATTATCTTTAACAATTACAATTAACATAGGTCAAACTACGGAGACATCTAGGTACGTAATTGGGTTTTCTTTTATGCCCGCAACTTGTTTTTTTAAAGAAAATACATGTTGGACTACCGCTCACTTGTCGTTATTTTAAATCTTATGAAAACAGGACATTTTCGCGTCCCCGACTTGTTTTTCGGGACACCGGGACAGAGTACCTGAGAGCGGGACCGTCCCGTTCAAAACGGGACGTATGGTCACATTAATGATGCATTTAGTTTAAACTTTATGGCGCCGTGTCCGCGTCGGTAAAACTTTGCTGTTAAGACGTGCCTTTTATCACCGTAGCGGGGATATTTATTATTTTGCAATTGTACTGTACGAACGGGACGTACGTTGACGAACAAAAATTTTAAAACGCCAGTTTGACATGGAACTCTAACTTTTTTATACAAAGTGACTCATTCATTGCAGTTATATGATTTCCCGAGGGATTTAATCTTTGATCAATTATAACTGAAGATACACATTGCCGAACAAAATCCCCTTCAAAAAATGTCCGAACTTTTTTATTTGTTTGCATAATAATTAAAATCATCACCTACACAGAAATTTGAACGTAGTCTTTACTACATTACAGTCGAATTTCGGTTGACACTTGACAGCTAAACTTGACAATTTCACGCAACGTACTGAGAAAAAAGAAGGCCACTTTTATCAAAGTGGCGCTCATTTGGCTCGGACATTTTCGGGCGCGCGACTGTGGATCTACAGTTATAATTGATCAAAGGATTTAATACTAGACTTGTTTTATGAATTAAATTAGCATTATATTAAATAACGAACATCAAACCAAGGTCAAGACCTAAGTAGGGCTGCAAAGCGGCGCATATTTAACAGGTGGTTATTTAACGCCTAGTAACAATACGATTCATAGTAGGTACTATTCCACTTAGATACGCTTTGTATTTCTGTACAAAAAATCTTAGCACGACCAAAATAAATACAGTAGGTAGGTATAATTTTGCTTCATTGTATTTTCTTTGACACAAATTACCGCCATTATACATGGCGTAAGTCAATTAGAAAATTCAGTTTGAATATTCATATTAGTCGGAAGACATGTGTCTTTGATACCAATTAGGCGGGCTTGCGCGGACCAGGGTTGACTACGTATCTCCGAGTTAACAATTAATCCAGGGTTAAGTAGTGTCAAAATGTATGGACAGGGTTAACGATGATTTTAAAGTTTTTAAACCGTGTAAATGGTCCTTAATAGTATATTAAGACCGTCTTAATGGACAAAATAAGTCTCGATGTTATGTTAGATATTCTCAGTTTAGTAAGTGTCAAAATGTATGTACATATCTGCCTATCTACTTTCTGAATGCAAATTCTTATTTTGATGCTAAAAATGCCAAAATCACCCTGATTCCCGATTCCACACAAATTCCCCTCGATTTTCCTAGGATGCCTTCATCAGATCTTGACACGGTGCCAATGGGACCACCTCAGGAGTAAGTAGGTATACTCTTTCAATAAAAAAAAAAACAATTTTTGAAAATCGGTTTACTATTGGGAGGAGTTATCGCGTAACAAACATACAAAAAAAAACATACAGTCGAATTGAGTACCTCCTCCTTTTTTCTCTAGTTGCCAAACAGTTTAATGACTAAGTAAATATAGATTTAATTTTTCCAACAAGTGCATAATCAAATACAATTATGACGAAACAATAATATTGTATTGTATTACGGGTAAAGTCGTTGCAGTTGTAACGTAAGATAGCCCGATGGTAAGGGTAAGCAGACATTATTTACGGCGTTGTTCAGTCTGACATGCACGGGCGGTCTAGCTCTAATAGGTATGATTAGCTCCAGCTCTGGTTTATTAAACACAGGCGTTCTGTTGCTTAGTTACTTACTTATTCGTCTAGCTGCAGTAACATTTGGAATGCATATGCCAAACCAAATATCTAGTGTTGCGCTAATCTTTCGAGCAGACTGACTGATTGTTACATATAGCAAAGGTATTTGATATTTCGCATCCGTGTGATTACGAAAATTATTTTCATCGATAAAACTCTCAGAGAATGTGGTAATAAATTTATGTACCTAGGTCGCCATTTAGTCGCCAAACTCTTGAAATGGTGCGAGAATGATTAGCTAAGGAGTATCAGCACTGCACTTCAGCCTTTATTTAGTCTGCTGTCTTTAGCTAAGCATTCAGCATTTCTGAATCAGAAACATCTACAAATTGTGATCTATGGGAACTTAAAGAGGATCATCAAAGTCGCTATTGACTGTATACAGATCGCAATCGTATGAACGTGTGCCTATCTAATATTTCTCTCGGCGAGGGGCTTTACGTTCTTTTCCAAATTATATGTTATTGGGCTCGTAACTACACCACAGCGTCGTGGTTCCATAAAAGTGAGATTATTCGCGTCCTACGGCCAATGATCGCATGTCCGCGGGACGTAAATAAAGATACCGTCACTATTTAGGTACCTAGCATCACCATCATTCATACATTTACCGTAGTGCACGTTAGCCGGCGAACATATCGGACATTCAATTTCAGCTGAGCACAAAGTGGTTTATTACCTACTTCTCTGACAACAAAAATACGTAATGTAAATTTCAAGATGACTGATTTTTATATTGACTTGTAGAGAGAATAGAATGCTAGTGATATAAAAATTAAATTGAAACTTAAGTTAGTAAAACAGTTACTTGAAGGAATTTAATTAAAAAAAAATATAGAAAAATACAAAAAAACAAACACACACACACATATTACAGTAAAATTACATAAAGTTTACCACTGACAGATGGTTTGGCTTCATTTCATATTCAACTCTAAGAGGATACGATGCGCTCCATTTCTCCATACAAACGTAATCCCCTGTTTCCTCCCTGGATAATGGCTTTAGAGCCAAATTTTTTTTACTGTGTAATCTGTATCTACCACAGCTATGCCCCTAGGTTTCGTTTTTTTCCATATTTCAATTAACATAAGAAACATGAGCTTTCAAAAACTGAAAAAATTGCCCAATTTCAACGTCATTTTCAGACACTCATCAGAAAAGAATCCCTCATATAAACAAAAAAAGAAAAACATAGGGGCATAGCTAAATCTATCCTCTAATTATATTTGAAAAAAAAAATAATTTAATTGGTCCAGTTTTGGAGAAGAAAACAGGGGATTACGAAATGCTGTTTTGATCAATTTTACGCGCCTATTAACGGTCTGAGCTGCAGTTGTCCCGCTCTCGCTGTACTGTCACGGAGGGGTTCGGGCGAGACAGCGACATTTCATTAAAATACCTATTTCTCAAAAGTCTCTCAGCCATCGTACCCTCATAACAACCTACAAATAAAGCCAAGTTTAGAATACTGTTACCCACGTTTGCAGATTTTGTAATAGCTACTTTATTTGTATGGTGTTAAAGTTGGAAATGAAATGAAGGCAAGCCATCTGTCAGTGGTAAACTAAAAGTAAACGTATTGTACACACTCGCATAAAAATAATAAATTGATTTTCATCCACAATAAGTTTCGTCGTCGTTACTTGATTGAATAAGTATAAAATAAACAATACCTTCCTGAGTTTGTGGATTTATAACAAATAAATCAGTAGGTAAACCGAATTACGAAATACAAATTTTTTAGTTTAGAAAAACTATAATACGAAACGTTATGTAAAGTTTTTTTCTACCTACTAAAACGCTTTCAATTACTAGTTCCATGTATTTTGATAAATTTTGCCCCCACCTGATGTTTTTGTCCAATAGCTATGAAAGTGCAGTGAAAGTGTATAGGTAGGCGTATATTAACTGCATTAACTAGCTAACCGCTGTACAAACGATATTGCCCATAAGCTACATATGTCATCTAGGCACAATGCATAAAAAGGCGCATTTCTGCTCTGATTAGCGCTTTCCATTTTTTTACGATGATGTTGGAGGGGACATGCTTGACGTGACCCTTCGACCCCATCGACCGTTCGTGAACCAGCATAGAAAACACATAGGTACAGGTTTTTAATTTTTTTATAGAACTGTGTAGACACACTGCCATAAAGAACCTAAGTATCTTATTTATCATTCGACATTTTATCTCTGGTGCTGTATTTAATCAAATATTGCTCGAAGTATCAACTTTAAATAGTCTAGTATGAATCAATTAGTGGTTTTCATCAAGTGGAGACAAAACCGATGAATCTTCGAGATGACTCATGTGAAGCGGTCTTTAGTTTAGCCGCTCTGCTCGCGTAGTTACACAAGCTCAGTGTTCTACGTGACGTTATTGAGTGTACATGTCATCTTTAAAAGAAAAGACATCGGTGATAAACAGTGAAAACAGCAGTGTCAATTTAAAACTTAATTTAAACGAGGTATATGTGTTAAAGTTTGATATCAGTCTGAATCAAATTCAAAAGGGTATTGCGGTAAATAATCTAATATATAAAAATCTCGTGTTTGTTATCGTACTCCTCCGAAACGGCTTGACCGATTTTTATGAAACTTTTTTTTCTGTATAGGTCGTAGGCTATTTTTTATGCCTCTATTCTTCGCGGACGGAGTCGCGGGCAACAACAAGTAATAAATAGTATTAGGATGCAGTAGGTAGATGAAAGGTGTTGTGTTGCAAATTGTTGAGTTTGCGTCTCTTGCGCGCACGCAGCTGTGCCCATAGATTCGTCGACTCGTTTATCCGGCTCGCGACCGGCGCGATCGTCTGAATGCGAGCGCGTGAATTGTCCCATTTCTAAATTTACGTCAGGACCCGTTACCCGCATTATTTATATCGCGGTTGTAGTCAAAGTCGGTTAGTTACCATGGTTTACGTTAAGACTTTCAGTAGATGCCATCATGTCACTTATAAGCACACGGTACACAGTCAAGCAAAGTTATTGTTTACTTTTCCGTGCAATGGCCTTCGCGTAAGCCTAATTTGACATAAAAAAATATGAGTACGAAGTTTTTACTATGACTACTATCTGAGTATGACGTAACTCACCATGAGAGTCGGTGAAGTTTGAATGTTAAACCATGTTGATTTAGGTTTAATAAGAATTCTAAAGAAATCTTTTGGTTACAACGTTGCACAGAACGTTCGTTACGTACGATACCAAGCTTCCCTTCCTTAGTAATGTGTTGTCTTGTAACAAGGGACTTCCTAATCCGAGCTAAAAGAAGACCCACTTGAAGCAATTAGCTCAAGCGTCTTAATTGTCGTTTTAAAGAGTACCGTCTGCTCAAAGTACTTCACTGGTCTTCGCCCTTATTAGCAATTTACCACAATGCCTTATTCAAAATAGTCTGCATTCTAATAACTCTGTATCGCTTAACTCACGGATGTAGCGGGCGTAAAAAATACCTACTACCTACATTGGCATCGCGGTAACTAATGATAGCAATTACTAAAACTTCGTTACGTTGGTGACTACCTAATTGTTATTTGACGACAAGACATTGATGGTCATAAACTCTCGTAAGCTATGACTGATTCAAGTCTTAGTGTATTTTTTTTACATCCTCTCCAGCAAATTGGTCATACGCTGCTTTTCGGATAAAATCAACAGAACACGTTATCAATTTCTGATAAGGAGTATTCAAGAGTCGTTGCGCTGATAGTATGCGGTTATCCTTAACCACAGACACAGTGCTGAATCACAAAATTAAGAAATGACGGCAATAACATACAGTAAATAACATAAATTTTGCCTACAATATGGGTTGTTGTGGAGATTGCTGCGTGCCACCGAAAGAATCCAGTAAGTACTTATTAAAAAGACGAACCAGAGTAAGGTTAAGTTTCATTAGCGAGAGTCTCAAGGATTGCGGTATCGATTTGGCAATCATATCTGCTTAAATTGCGCCGGTGTTGAATAAATAGAATTGTGGAGGAAGTTGTAAACGATTATAAGTTAAGAGCTAGCAACCGGTTCCCATTGAATAATGCGGAGCAGCCGCGTTCGGTGTACCGTGTAAGACCGAACATGTACGTGATATTATTAGTAAATAAAACAATGAAGCAAAGGAACGATTAACACATTTTGAAAAACCATGGCAATGGCATGGAAATATGGAAAAACGAAAGATATTGTGTGGATCAGAATGCGCTCAGTTTTTTATTAGCGCTACAACGCGTTTCATATTAGCTTAGTTCATTTGGTACTATGTGTTATGTAAACAAATCTCGCAAGTAGATTTTTACGAACTTCCAGTGGTGGATTGACCTTGAAATTTGGTACGGATCAGACTGAGTATTTCCGATAAAAAAACGTATTTTCATGTCCTTGGTAAATTGAATTTAATTGAGTGTGAGTATACGACGCATGGTATAGAGGTAACGCCACCAGAGTTGAGGCCACGCACACAACCACATCTCATGTAATGACAGCGGGATTTTGACGTTGTGTTGACGTTTAACGACAACACAACGTCAAAATCCTGATGTGGTTGTGTGACTTGTGTGCGTGGCCTCAACTCTGGTGGCGTTACCTCTACCTAGGTACGCTTATTGTCTAACGTGCTGACGCTATTACTTTCTGTCAGACGATATAATACGGTGACAGAAAGAGATGGCGAAATGCGAAGGCAAGCGCCCGCGCGGTAGACAATACGGCGTCTGGTCAGTACTTGTCATCGTCATTAATTTAAGAACCCAGCTCTTGTCGATGGAGTAATCGCCATTCTGCTCGGTTCTCTGCCAACGTTTTCAGCTCCTGATACGACATGACATTGACTTTTTCCTTGGCTTGGACCGTCTCGGTACACATTATTGAGTAATGAGTGAAACTTTTAAACAATATAATTAGGCAAAAGCATATAAATTAAAAATACAATCCACAAAGGGCATATTTACTTTAGTCTTCGGCAAACACAACACAAAGAATACCTACTTACCGAAGAAACTCAATGCTGAAGTCCAACGCGTTATCTGCTGAGCGAATCTAATTCTTTATTTTATTTGACTTGTGAATGCTTTTAGCGAATGAATGTCATTAAATGTATTTTCTCTCGTTTAAAAAAAACAATGATTTCCAGGGGAACCGCTGCGGTACGACCCAGATTTTAACGGGCCTATACGTAACCGCTCCTGCACCGACATTTTGTGGCTGATCATTTTTATCCTGTTTCTGGGCGTGTGGGGATACGTCGGCTATTACGGTACTTTGAGACTGCTTTCAAATTATATAATTTGCACAAAAAGACCAAACGTCAATAAAAAATTATTTACATTCACAGGTATAAAGAACGGTAATGTAGAAAAACTTTTAGCACCTTTGGATTCCAGAGGGAAACGATGTGGCCTCGACTCTGAACTTGAGGATAAGAAGTATCTGGTATTTTTCAACATTGCGAAATGTCTCTCACCTACCACAGCCATCACGGGCTGCAACACGCCACAGGTAACCGAAAACATTGCAATAAACAGAATCTAACTCGAACAAGACGTGTTTTAGATTTCAATCGATGCTAACTTCAATCGCATTTGGTGGAACCAAACTCCTGAAGAGTATTAATCAAGCTTACCGAGTAGAAATAAAAGCAAATCATTATCACGAAAGTAATAGTTAACCAATTCTTGGCTCATGAGCAATAAACAAATGTGTTAATCAATATTACAGGTTTGCGTAAAAGAATGTCCGACGTCGACAAAAGTGTTCAAGTTGTCCGAGTTCACAGCCAGCAACTTCAACACCTGGAAATCGAGTATGGTGTGCACCTACGATATTAACATAAACACAATCAGTTACAACCAAGCCATGGAATATATAGAACAAGAAAAATGCGCCAGCTACGTGCTTAAAAGCCAACCAGGTAACGACATCACTTACCTAACTACCTACCTATCTCGGTTGTGCAAAAATATCGTTTTCAACCTTTTTGATTGAGCCTACTTCCTAGTGTTTTTTAACCATAAAGGTACTTAACCTTTTTGCTTTGTCTAACCGAACCCAATTAGACACCTTTAATACACTCCAGTGCTGTTTCGGTGCATCGGCGACCTGTCTACCCTGGAATGCAAGGGCCAGGAAACGAAGTCGCTGAGTGCGGTATCGGGACAGGAATGTGTGAGGAATCCTGAAGCGGCCCAGGAGACGTTGCGAGAGAAAGCAACGGTCCTGGACTCGTACGTTGGCTGGATAGCTGCAAGCTGGGTCACATTCTTCACCAGCGGAAACGAGCGAGACGCACACATTGTAGGTAGCCCGGCCAGCCGCGGCCCACGCCTCCTGCCGCACGTCTCCCCACTAGTCAGCATCAATGTCACAGAACTAATAATTCGATGTATATACTGAAGCCGCATGAACTAACTTCTATTAATCTTGTAAAGTTAGCCCTTCCCGCACGTCTAAACTGACACCAATAACAGCACCCTAAGTTCCGAATTCCGTACTCGTTTCCGTGAGTAGACATTGGTTCGATCGCTCGTGGTTGTGGTTATTATAATCTTCCCTTTACATACCCACGAGTAAGCTATTCACATTGTATTTACGCACTAACTCTACGGTGGATGTCCATGCATGTTCGGTGACGGCGCAGTACTGGGACGCTGCTTCATCAACGTCACTGAGGCGATACAAACAATTGAAGACTTCCAGCATTTCACAGAGGAAGAGATTCTTAAAGACCTCAACAATTTGATTCGATTCCAAGAAGTAAGTTAATAGTGTGGTATCGTTAACGAAATTAAATTTAAAGCATTTTTTTCAAGCTAAAGGCCTGCACAAGATAAGAGTAGAGTTACCTACTAAATGCAAAACCATAAATCGTAGAACTAACTTTTTGTCCCTAGATTGATATGCGTAATGTTAGTCTTTGTTATTTGCTGGTATTATTCCCCACCTAATTAAATATTTTCCTATTTCCCTTATTTAATATTATCTTCACCTAATATCTTGCATGACATAATAACTAAGTAGTACTAATCAATAACCATCAGATACCAAAGGAAGGCATTGCAATGCTCCCAGCAGTCCGCTTCCCTAATTCTTGGTAATTATTGGAAACCTTTATAATTATAGTCAAAAATTAGAAAGATAAATAGATAGACCTGTTATTTTCCCATGAGAAACAGACAAAATTCACAGAGTACTCTAGATCTTACCTCTCTTAGAAATACTTACTTAATACTATTACATCTCTAAGGGAGACATTCTTAATTCAGGAAAACAGAATCATTTAATAATTTGATGTGTAAACAGCACGATTAGAATTTAGACCGTCGCGGGACAATGAGAGAACGAACTGGATAAAATTGAATGAAGCCACATTTCCATGGCGACTTCTGTGAAATCTACACGGTCAGTCACGTTCTTGGCTTGACCGGTGAAATATATAAGTAACGGCCCAGCCCTGACAACGCGCGACTGGCGGTGCGGCTAGCATTTTTGTGGTGATAGCGAGACGAGACCTGGAGGGTTAAATACTACGAAATTCGAAGTTCTTTTCGTGTCGTCCCTTTTACTCTTCTTTTTAATACTGTTAGCGTGACGACCTGAGGCCGGATTGACTAACGCCAGGGCGTTTGCCATCGCTTTCAACATCTTTGTCTGTCCATCTTATACCGTTTGACAGAAAGAAATAATGAATGGGATAGCAACAGCGAGATAGCAAGCGTCAGCACGTTAGACAATACGGCCTCTGGTTACAGTGTCCTGCCCACCACTGATTTTTGGCAGCATATACGTACGCAATGAAAACGGAGAAAACGCTCGCCACGCCTCCAACCGCGCGTAGTTGTGGTCGAACCATAAGCTTTTGTGGTTAGAGAGCCAATTAATCTCATAAACAATAGTGACTTACCCATCGTGTGTGCACAGCTATCTTCGCAGATAGTCCAGGACCTGGTGCAGTCACGCTGGTACATGGCCGGCGCGCTGGTGGCGGTCGTCGTGGTCTGCTTCCTCTACATCCTGGTGTTGCGATGGGTCGTCACGCCCGTCGTCTGGGCCTCCATCGTGGGACTCCTCGCGCTCCTCGGCTTCTGTATGTTGATTGTTGCCTTAACTAATTACAGTCGATATCAGTTATAACCGCGGAACCGCCCAGAGCGTGCTCGTGGACATAAGGCCCTGATTTCTCTAGCCCGTCACACGCTACGGGCGCGGCGGCGTCTGGATGTGCGTCGCACGCCGTCGGTCGCGGGTGCGTGACGTTTCAGAGAAACTGCGGACATGCGTCTGTCACCGGTCGCCGGCGGCGGGTGGAGAAACCAGGGCCTAAGAAGCCTACGAGTTTGAAATTCTAACACGCGTGCAGTATGCCCGTAAGAAAAAGATATGATTCAATTTGCAACGTGAACTGTTTATGCTAGGAGGCGTCTTATTCCAGTCGACATATTCAGGCTCAATATCGAAAGCCAATCAAAGAGATTGGGGTCGACAACTTTTGATCTTACCAGTCCCAAACAACCTGTTAAAAGTTCCATTAACTTCGGGATATTTTCTAATACTCGTAAAAAGTACATAACTGATGGAGTATTTTGTCAGGGCCTCTAAACAGGCTCTAAGCACCTTTGAAAGAACTGCATTCATATATTTTGAGCGTCTTTGCCGGTCTTGTAATGTCTGATGGTTGTTACAAGCTAAAAGATGAAAGTATATAAGCATGGACGGAAAAAGTCTGCGTTAGTTCCAATTTCCTGCTGTCCCAGTCATTTAATCAATTGAAATAAGGTATTATTATTTAGACGACCAGATGGCCTAGTGGTTAGAGAACCTGACTACGAAGCTTGAGGTCTCGGGTTCGATTCCCGTGTCGGGGCAGATATTTGTATCAAAAATACAAATGTTTGTTCTCGGGTCTTGGGTGTTTAATATGTATTTAAGTATATATCCTATCTATATAAGTATGTTTATCCGTTGCCTAGTACCCATAACACAAGCTTTGCTTAGCTTACTTTGGGACTAGGTCAATTGGTGTGAATTATCCCGTGATATTTATTATTTTATTTATTTATTATAATCGTTTTTCATCTGTTTTAGCGAAGTAGGTATAAATAAAAGCTAATTCAACAGAAATTATCCTTATTAAGTACGTAAACTCGATGTGCATTTAGTTACATCCGTTTATTCGGGCATTAACCAACCATACAATTATTTATTACTGCGCATTATTTTTTAAATAATTATCTAATCAAAAGCAAGAGCTGGATGAGAGTGGACGAGGATCGTGCTCAGTGGCGTGCCGTGGGAGAGGCCTATGTCCAGCAGTGGACGAACATAGGCTGATGATGATCTAATCAAAAACCTATCACTAACTCAAAACTTAATTATGAACCAACAGTAAAATACAGGACCAGTCTAAATGATTGATTGATTAATTGAAGAGCCTGGCCATTTCTATACTAATCGAGAAGACATTCACTATATACATTATTTAATAATTAGGTGCCGATAATAGGATGGCCATGTTACTTAAGTAAGAAAATAAAGGTACCTATGCGTAATCGCACGATGAAATATAATTTATAAAACACGGTCGCAACCCGTAAAACAACATCCTAATGTTGATAAAATCAAATGACACACTGCGAATACTTATCAAGTGACCACTTAAGTATAAACAAGGTTCTGAAAATATGTTATCTCATATTTTAGTTTTTTTTTTGTATGCCTAATTTAATAATAATAATTATTATGTCAATCTTCCTATCTAAAATTTAGTTCAATAGAAATGGATAAAGATGTAAACACATACATATGACCGACTGATAAGGATTGACACTAATATCTAGATAGGTACAAAGCATTTATCCATACCCTACGGAGTCATTTGTAGGTTGATCGCTTCAAGCTCTTTCTAGACTTACGTTGGAAGACATGTTTTCTTTTTTTGGTAGCTTCATCTAGCTAGAGCCGAGGTTGCTAGTTTATGCTACAAGTGCATAATCATCCACAGCATTGTTAACTCACCGAAACGAGTGACTCAGTACAGTATGCCAACTAATTAAACGATCTGTACCAGAGATACGGAAACAAAAACAATTATTTAACAGTGACACCATGGATGTGTAATGTTGGACCTGTATACGGATTTGCGAATGATTTTATGCCGGTTTCAGTAAAGTTTATGGATATGTGATTATTTCAGATTGAGTATACGTTTCGGGGGGTCAGTTAAATTCTACTATCCTACTTAATATTATAAGTGTGAAAGTTTGTGAAGATGTTTGATGTTTGTTACTCAATCACGCAATAACGGCTGAACGGATTTACATTAAATTGGGTACGGAGATGGTTTGAGACCTTAGGAATAACATAGGATAGTTAGTTTTATTCCGGAAAATTACATAGTTCTCGCGGGAATTTTTCGCAGACGGAGTCGCGGGCATCAGCTAGTATGTAATATTTTTTAGACATTGAATGAAAATTAAACGGCCGGGCGAAATATTGCCATATCGTGTCTTATTTACACTCTGCTTTTGTTCGTTTTGTTTTTTTCGAAAAATATTAATGTTGAATTAGGTTTCGGTTTTTTTTCGGATAATTGTATGCTTAATTTTTGGTTATGGTTAATTGAGAGTAGCGAAGTATCTACATATAATCCTAACACCAGTATTATGTTTCAGCGTGTTACCTATGCTACAAGCAGTACGTGTACTTTCGAGATAACTCTGCGGGGCTCTACCAGACCAGCTACAGTCTCAAAGGCGCCGCTCAGTCCATGTTCTCCAAGCACCAAACATGGCTCGCTCTGTTGATTATAATTGCGATCGTTCTAGTCATCCTTGCCCTTATGGTTATCTTCTTGAGGAGCAGAATAACTATAGCTATTGCTCTCATTCGTGAGGGAAGCAAGTAAGTTGAGCTCGTGGTCACAAATTGTCAAGCAAATAATGTATTCAATACAAGCATATCCTATGGAAGTAGAGCGCATCTCGCTTTTGTTTGATGATTGATTTAGTGTTCGCTCTTTTGTCACGTATTTGTTTAATCATAGTCGTAGATTAAAAACAGACTTCAAAAGCAAGATTCAAAAACCCATTTTCAACCCATTCCGCTAAATAGTGGTTTAAAATCTATTCGAGTGATAAAGTTTGTTAGAAGTTACTGTAATTGTGAAATTAAGAAGTCATTTTGTAAATATTTTCTTAGTTACTTTGAATTTACAACTTCGACTGTTTTTAGCATTTGTTTATCTTTTCCAGAGCCGTCATTGACATCAAATCGACGGTGTTCTTTCCGATATTCCCGTGGGTGATACAATGCTTCGTGATCGCATACGGCGTGATAGTGCTCATGTACTTGCTTTCGATCGGAGAGCCCGCGTTCCGGGTCGTCGATCTGAAGAACGATTCTTCATGTGACTGCGGAGGATTTTATGAGGTAAGTTATACCCTTGCTATACCTACGTCAACTCAACAACAACTTTTAAACCTGGGGACGTCTAGTCGTCCATTGCTGGATCAGGACACACACAGTGCGCCAGATTAACTTTAAAAGAACAAACAAGCGGCACTGCAGCATGTGTGTATTTACCCTTTCCGGCTATATTTCATTTCCAGTAATTATATCTACTTATCTAAATACCGCCAGAACGATCAACCAGACGCTTGCAACATAATTAAGTATTATGTTCGTTGGCCCGATCGGATGTTAGTAGGTACATACATAGGATAATTCTGGTGCAAAATAATGTGTAGTTATCGCTTATACTTAAGTACCTAGGTTTGTACTTAAGTATTTCTGTTTTGTCAAGACCACGGATAAAAATTTGACTCATAGCTTTGACTGCGACTTAATTGTGGTCTGTTTGTCAAACTATTCCCTTAGTCTATCATTTTTGTTTATTAGAAGAACATTGAAGAGTCCGTCGGACTCCTTTATCTTACACTCCAACACAAAACCATCACAATGTATGTGATATTCCCGCTAACGTCGATAAGCAAAAGGCTATTAGAAACAGTAAACACGAAGGAGTTTAAAGTCACATCTTACAGATTGACCAAATTCAAAAACTAGACCGACCAAATAGATTCAAAATTCAAATCCATCGTCAAGAAAACATTAATATTTAGGTAAGGCTTACTATTAACTTAATGATTATATCATCCATGGACAGGGATGATTGGAAATAATTATGATTTGCATAGGCGATCCCTAGTTTCTAATTATGATTTCAGATTATGCAATGAAATAATAACATTGTAGATTTGTTTCCAAAAAATATACCTTGTTGTGTTTCTTTCCGGATTCTTCACAACAGGGTTTTTTAGTAGCGGTTGTAGATTCTTCGACTTTTATAAGTGCTTGTTATATATAGCCTCAACCCTTCGTATGTAGGAAGAAAAAAAAATAATTAGGGGCCATCCATAAATTACGTCACACATCTGGGGGGAGGGGGGGGGGGGGTCAAGCGATCTGTTACACTAGAACAAAATAATGGCGATTTTCATAGTAATAAGTGTGACAAGGTTGGGGGGGGGTCCAAATTGATCGAAATTGGTGTGACGTAATTTATGGATGGCCCCTTACGTATACAGATTTAAAAAATGCAAAACGAATGCCTTAAATTGGGCACGGGTTCGTGTCTTAAGCATACGAGGGAAAAAAATTGGGGATTGAATAAATATATTTTGACTTTGAAACAACGATTGATGAACTCGCTGGTCACTCACTTTACCATCTGCTACCTCCCAGGACCAGCAGAGCTGCGATCCGGTAACGTTCTTGGCGAAGTGCCGCAACACCAACACTTCGAGCCTCGTGAGCACATGTGCGCAAGCCTCCTGCCATTTCTCGGGGTTGGATAGCCCAAACAGTGTCGTCTACATGCACCGTAAGAAGACTAATTAATATGCATCTCCACTGAAACTAATGCTGTTCCCAATAAAGCGCTCCATTTAGCTTTAAATCTCACAGCACCGTCACAACTCTGAAAAGAGCAATCAAAATATAAGTACTTAACTGATAACCATTAAACATGCTATTTAGGGTGATCAGATGTCCCGTAATTTATGGGTTATTCCGTATTTCCGGCACGAATTTTTCGCAGTTCCCTAATTTGGCGAAAGCAATACGAGACAGTACATTGTCCCGTGATTTTATGATTTAATGGCATTTAATGATAAAAATACCTATTTGAACAATATTTATTTATTCGCACATTACTATTACATACTATTTTAAATATTTAATATTGTTTTTTAAAGTCTTTCATTACGAAATTTAGCATTGTATAGGTTATTTAATTGATTATGCCCAATTTAAGTTAAAAAAGAAATTGTTTTTTAATAAAAAAAAATAAAGATGTTAACCTCGAATCCCGTATTTTCACTGCAATTGTCCCGTAAAACGGGAAACCAGATCTGGTCACACTAATGCACTAATGCTATTCTACATTATGCGAAGGTACCTACTCTCATGCTTTGAATCAGACATAATCAAAACTGACTTCACTAAGAGCAATGAAGATTCAATAAAATGTTTGGTTTGCAGTTGCGAATCTCCTGGGTTTCTTCTGGACGATGTTCTTTATCAGTGGAGTGGCTGACATGATGTTAGCTAGTGCGTTTTCGACTTGGTACTGGACTTTTGACAAGAGGAAACTTCCTTTCTGGACACTCACAACTGGGATCTCTAGAGTACTTTGGTAAGTAAAACGGTTTTTAATAACGTAACGAGGGGACACTCTTCAAGTAGATATTGATTAATTTCATTTGTATCGTTTTGTTAAGCACATATTTATTTTTTTCAGTAACCATTTAGGCACTGTGGCCTTTGGGGCCTTGATCATCGCCATTGTCCGAGTCATAAGGGTCATCCTAGAGTACATAGACCATAAAATAAAGAAGTTCGACAACCCCTTCACGCGCTGCATAATGTGCTGTTGCAAGTGCTTCTTCTGGTGTTTGGAGAGTTTCCTTAAGTTCATAAATAAGAATGCTTATATAATGTGCGCCGTGCACGGAAAGAACTTCTGTTCAAGCGCCAGAGACGCTTTCTCTCTGCTTATGAGGAATATTGTCAGAGTTGTAGTCTTAGACAAGGTAAGGTGCCATACATAATGTTTAATCATTCTAAGATTGTTTGACCACATTTCCCCTGACTCCCCTGACCTGACTACTAAACTAGCTTAGCCACTCATGTGCTTTCTGCAACTATGGATCCAACTATTGAATTGGAATAAAATACATAAAGCAATAAAATAATTGTATAAGAAATCACTTGTTAACACGTTGGCTGCGAAACCATGTCTTTTCCGCACGGTACGCGTCTTACCGCCTGTGCGGGCGGGGCTGTGTGTCGCGTAAGTAACGCACGGTCTGAATGTACGTAAAAATCAGCAGCACATTGCAGCGGCAGTGGTCACGATTAGATAATAATAATAATAATTATGAGTAGAAATCGCGAAACTATAAAACATTATTAGTTCCTCTTTCATTACTTTTCTACTCTTTCAAGTGGGAATCTAGCTAGTCGAGGTCGAGTTGTTGTACAGTCAAGTGTAAAAATATGGGTACATACAACTTACACATAAATAGGTATGTCCCGTAGCTCTTAGGCTGCGTTTCCACCAGAGATGTGCGAGGATGCGTTGCGAGGGATGTGTCTGTCATGAACCAATAGAAACACTTCATTCACTTAGGACCTTTTAAATGAAGTGTTTCTATTGGTTCATGACAGACACATCCCTCGCAACGCATCCTCGCACAGCTCCGGTGGATACGCAGCCTTATGGGTATCGGTACGTAATGATGCGAGGATTAAATCGATACATATTTTTGCACTTGACCGTAGAGATTGTCTAGTTTGAAATGATGCGCCCCACCACCGCGTTTGCGCACGGGATTTGGAGCTCAATTTGAGCTACAATAGAGTCTATTGTAGCTTGAATTGAGTTTCGAATCCTGTGCGTGAGTGCGGTGGTGGGGTGCGTCATTTTAAACTAGACAAGCTATACGTAGTTAGCTAATCCATCTGATCTAATTCCAGGTGACCGACTTCATCTTCTTCCTGTCAAAACTACTGCTGTCGATAGGTGTCGGCTTTGCGGTGTATTACCTGCTCGAATGGAATTTCGTATACGAGGTACATTCCCTGTAGAACCTTTTTTAAATTTTGCTTTGTCTTGCCATTCACTTGGGTTCTGCAAATCCTAAAACTTTTTTAAACAATTTTTTTTTTCATTACAGGTTACGCAGGGAGGGAGACTGCACTATAACTACGTGCCTGCGGTCATCCTCAGCGTGGCCACTTATTTGATCAGTACGATATTCTTCAACGTGTACGCTATGGCAGTGGACACTCTGTTCCTTTGTTTCTGTAAGTTTTGATACTTTCTATTATCTCTTATTTCCATAACGAGAAGTATTTTAACAGTCCGTATCACCACTCTCTGGTAAGTTTATGTGACGTCTCTTTTCAATAGAACTAAATAAACAGAAACGACACCAGTGCTGGCTTTTAGGCGACTGCGTAAAAAATATGGCAAAATTGAAAATGAGTTTTGCGCCAGATAAACGAATACCCTTGACGGCTGGTTAGTTAAGGCCGGCCTTGGGTGGCACAGATACTTAGCTCCCACATCAAATATTATGAACTTATTCGATACCGGTAAAACAGGCTCTAAATCTAATTATTATACTTTCCAGTGGAGGACTGCGAGAGGAACGACGGATCACCGGATAAGAAATATTTCATGTCTAAAAATCTAATGAGGATTCTCGGTAAAAGAAACAAGAAAGAGTAATGCGCGAGTTAGATGAGATAGCTGGTCGAACGAAGGATGATTGCGCGTAATCTGGATGATTTTCGCAAGAAACCTGTATCTATATTTTGTTACCTAAAACTTTTTAAAAATAATTTAATGATAAATGATATTTATTTAAGTTTTTGAATACTTTACTAAGTCCAGATTATTAGGATATCATTTTTGAAGACTTTTATTGCTATGTACTTTACTATGTAGTATTAAACTATTTTAATAATATAAATGCAAAGCCAAATGAATGGAGCGGGAGTAAAGCTGCACTAAAATTTCGTACCTATTTTATCAATAATTGTCTCAAATTAACTTTAACAATTATTACACTGTTAATCATATGTGCAATTGGAGTGCCAGAGATTTTTTTACATTTAATATTAGTATTTTAATTACTAAATTGTGATATACCTAATAGTAGAATTTAATACATACTTTTAATTTGATAGCACGTCTTTTATTGCCCTGCCTGTAGGTACTAAAATAACCTTTGATGTTTGATACTCGTACTACAAATACAGCAAGGTATTGAGCTAAATCTAAGGATGAAAAATAAGTATTTGTTAAAAAAAAATATTTGACTAATTTGTTTATAGGTGTTGATTATTGCAATTACACGAAATATCAAGGAAATCGGATAATTGCAAGTGAGTAAAATTAAATTGTATGTTGCTTATTAACATTGTTATACTTATATTGTGGGTCAACAAAGAGTAGAAATTAAACGAGACTCCACTTTCTCTGTAACTGCCGTATTTTGACATAAAACGTTTGAACATAAAAACAATTTTATATATAAAATTTTTGTTCCTTTTTCATCCGATTTCCACTCATTAGGTATAGTAGACCAAATACAATACGTTTACTTTTAGTTTACCACTGACAGATGGCTTGCCTTCATTTCATTTCCAACTTTAACAGGGTGAATATTCGAGCGTTTTGACCGCGCGGTTAAACGTCATTACCATTCGACGATTATTACCACAACCGAAGGACGAATCGCGCGAAATTTCATCAAACTAGATTCAGCCTCGGTACTGTCTTAAGTTTTCATAAAAAGTTAAACCTAAGCATCATCCATTTTAATAATTTCTGCTCAAATGGTAATGATAAAAAAAAACCGCCGTAAAAACGCTGAATATAATAAATATATATAATAATATTAGGGGGGACAATCTCACACAAATCAACCTAGTCCCAAACTAAGCAAAGCTTGTACTATGGGTACTAGACGACGATAGACATACTTATATAGATAAATAAATACTTAAATACATAGAAAACATCCATAACTCAGGAACAAATATTCGTGCTCATCACACAAATAAATGCCCTTACAGGGATTTGAACCCAGGACCTCTTGCTTCGTAGGCAGGGTCACTACCAACTAGGCTAAAGCAGTCGTATTTACCCAACACCACACAAATAAAGTAGCTATTACAAAATCTGCAAACGTGGGTAACAGTATTCTAAAATTGGCTTTATTTGTAGGTCGTTAAAGTTGAATATGAAATGAAGGCAAACCATCTGTCAGTGGTAAACTATGTAATTTTACTGTAAATGCTTTACCATTTTTTGACAGTTCCTATAACAGAATAACATCAATAAGGCTGCTTGTCACATTGACTTGTGAGTGAAAGTAGTCTTTGATGTTTTAAGGCGTAGGTACAACTGACATTGAACCTTAGGATGGTAAAGGAATTTCTTGGTCGGCTATACTGTCCTATTATTCATGGTTTGTTTGTTACAAATCAGTCAAAATAAAGATACTAAAAATACTGTTAGCTAAATAGTATAGAAAGCTCAATAAATCTAAAATATAAATGCTGATTCAGTTCAAGGTAGCTTAACTACATAACAGAAAAAATTTCTGGGTTCGAAACTCAGTCTGTGCTAAATGTACCCTTATATTTTTTATACTTATACTACAAAACTACACCTTGTTTGTTTGACAAACTAAGTTTGTTTCACGTCTACGTACTACATTTGCTACATCTCAAAAGCGGCTACTTTAAATAAATAATATAGATACTCACATTGACAGAAAAATAAACCCCGACACGTGCAGTATTTGGAAGCGCGAAGACATGGAACCTAAAAATTTACAAATTGGTGAAGGAACTTAATTCTATCATATTAGATACGATTTGATGATTCTGTATGATGATTTAGAAAAACAAAATTGATCAGTGGCTCTAGTTGCATCTGCTAGCGTACGGTAAGCCGTGAGCAAAATCCCATCTCTTTTTAGACCGCTTTACGAGTAGCATTTCTACAACTTTGCTCATTCGTTCCGCATTAACGCTTATTTAAGGGGCTCCGTCCCGTAAACACTATGATTTGTTACGAACCGTCATTCTGCTAGTCAAAACCACGTAGTGTGTAAATATCGTCCTATCGTACTACACAGATCTCATATACGAGGCGAGACGCCTAAGAGCTCAGTAGAATTTGAGAAAATATCTCGGTCACCGATGAGAGTGTGACAGGTAGGTACCTGATAATTCATGCTCTCATGGAATTTGCCATAAGTACACAACTTATCGGTTCATACGTTATTGTCGTATATTTCGGGTCGACAAAATACTCGGTCGTACATTGACTGCACCCAATGACACCGCATTTTGGCCCAGAAACGTACAGTTGCCATCATAAACATCGCAGCACAGTAAAGATATCTACTCAAAAAAAGGGTGCGGTAAACGTAAGACCTATAATTATAGACCTGGAATGAATGACAATAACGCACGACTTGATATGTAATTAAAATCCTCATGTAATTGCATAAAGGTTTGAATTATCAGTTCGTTTATTCCAGGTCGATAAATACGGGGTCGTACACTAACCGCACCCCTCAAAAATATCTAAACGTGATAGACAATAAGATAGTGTTCAGATATTTTCCACCTTGTGTGCTCCGATGTTTATGATGGCGAATTCACAGCTCCACGTCATTGAGTCAAAAGACACAGTAGAGCCGCGAGTGAAAAACGTCAAGTTGGAGAAAATTTTAAGAATAAAACGCTCATATAGCCTTCCATGAAGCTTTTAATTCTGTGCTGGGTGAGGAACGCAACGTCGAGCATTGCCTCTGGCTCCAGAAACTCCTTCACGGACTCGTACTTGAGGCTCTCTTCGTACGCGAAGTTTATGCTGGTGGCGTCAAGTTTGACGTTGGAAGCGACCAGCGCAGCGATACAGTTTTTGACGCGAGACATCGTCTCGCGGTCTGCTCTGCTCACCGGCTGGAAGAAAATTTAAGTGGCATAAGTTGCAAGCCTTTACTATTTTAGCTAGACTTGGCGGCAGTCACAGGACTCTATCTCTTGAACCGTAATAGCTAGACACTTGACATTTTCACCGCTTATGCATTACTCTGGTTGCTATATCAAATACTAAAAGTAAAAAAAGTTCGAAATTAACCCTTTCAACGCCACGCCTCGACAAAACGTAAACCTGCTTTGAACCTTATGTCATTGTGTCAAGATCACTTTGACACTGTACTTTGTGACACCTATATGTGTCGTTGGCGTTGAAAGGGTTAAAGAGGGTCATCATACAATAAACATGTTTTTTCCAGCCTTTTTAACCGCGTCACAGTTGCTAGACAACGCGAACGACCCTATGCTGGTTGGTTGTTTAACTACCTATAAGTTTGCCATTTTAGTGCATTTTACTGAACTGAAATGTTTTTAAAACATCGTACGGAGGTACGGAACGATTATATGCAAATCCGACCCGCACTTGACCAGTGTTTTTTAAATCTTTGGCTTTCACCCTTGCACTTATTTAGATGTAAATAAGCCGAACCCAAACGTGACACCATTATCAAACTGACCTCACAATACTAACTCCATCTAGCTAAACCCTTAATGACAAAGCCAATTTTTCATTCTGGATTTTATAGTAGTTCCACACAAGAAAC